>PVIA01000052.1:600000-771556 GCA_004024845.1 Tonatia bakeri
TACTCACGAAGCACTCACTGGGGTGCCCGATGTCCGATGAATAATAGTAATTCCTTTACTGGGGTTGTTATAATAATTACGTAAGACATTTCTGCAAAGCCATTAGCATAAACGTATAGTGTATGCTCTTGTGGTCTGGTTTCAAAGTCTGTGCTCTTAGCCATTTACTACCTGCTTCTCAGTATAACTGCCCCAAAGGGTAACATCGGTGCTCTGTCCCCTGCCTTGGAAACACTTGTGGGGGTCGTGTTAACACGGAGACTCCATTAGCTCATGATGAGCAGCAGCTCAGGACTCAACCCCATCGAACAGGAGCGTGGGCAAAAACACCAGACTTCCCTTATGTTAAGGCAATTACATTTGGGGACTGTTTGGTGCTGCTATACAGCCTAGCCCATTTTGACTGACACAGCTTCCAAAATGAGGCCATTCTAAGATCTATACCCCACATCTCTCTCCCTGGGTGACATCATCATACAAGGCCCTGATTTCAACCACTACCAACATACTGATGATGACAGTACAGATCTCTGCTGAATGCCTCATAGTATACCCAACCATATACTGGATCATTCTGCTCAGCTGTCAGGCAGGTACCCTGAACTTAGCAATTCCAAAGTAACCTCCCCTGGCCTGCCCTTCCCCCCAGTTTCCCTGCGAGTGAAGACATCACATCCATCTAGCCACCCAGGCCAGAAACCAAAGCAACTTGAACTCCTCCCTTCCTCGCCCACTCCCGTCATCTAACAAGTACAGAGCACAGTCCTGTGGGTTTCTCCCGCTGTTCTCGCCTGTCTCTCCACTCTGCAGTCTCGCTGCTGGGTCCAGGGCCTCACCGCGTCTCTGACACACACGGCAGGGGTAGCCGTGTGGTCTCCACGTGATCTCCTTTCAATTGAAGTCCCCTGTTGCTGCCCAAGGGTCTGTCCAGAGCACAAATATAATCACTTCACTCTTCTTCCTTGAATCCTTTCACCTAGGTCCCCACAGTCCTCCAGAGAAATCTGAATCCCCCTTCTATTTTCTCCCTCTTGTATTTTCTAACTCCTGCCAACCTTCCTAACTTCAGCTTTTGCCCTGCCCTTTTACATTAGCCCTGTGAAATTAAACGCAGTCTCTCAAAAGCAACAGTAGCTGTTAACTCTTATTCTTTACAGCAGTGGCAGTTACAATACTGCAGACCTTATCGCTCCACACTGCTGCAGGTTCTCGAATAATGCCGTTTCGCTTGACATCATTTCATGACGGCGCTGATGAGAAAAAGAAGTCGATTCTGGCTGGGGGCCCGTGTGTGGAGTCTGCACGTTCTCCCCATGTCTGTGTGGTTTCCTCTGACACTTCGTCTCCCTCCCACACCCCAGAGATGTGCAGGTGAGGCTGGCTGGCAGACCTGAACTGTCCCAGTCTGAGTGAGCGTGTGTGTGGGAACACGCCCTGAGTCGGAAGGACTTCCTGTCCGGGGGAAACGCCTGCCCCAGGCCCGGAGAGCTCTCAGAGAGGCTTCAGCCACCTAAGACCCTCGACTGGAATAAGAGCGTTGGGAAATCATGATTTTACTTGTTTTTATTCATCTTTCTTACACACATGGATGGCTCACATTTATTTAGATGTTTCCTATTAGAAGTGCTTTGGGTCCTTTTTAGAAGTTTGGTGATGTTTTTGTCACCAGAGCTATGTTGTGGGAACTTAACTCTTGTCTATACCAATTAGTCTATGGTAAAATTGGTTGCATTCTACGTAGTTTCACTTGAAGTCAGTTTCCAGGAACCCAGCAATACGTTAGTGAGGATTACTGTAAAACATCTGCTTTATTTATTGTTCTCCTTCAATGGACTGCAAACTTCTGGAAAGCAAAACTTTTTTTAGTCTCATTCATCTCTGTATATCAGTAACTAGTGCAGTACTCAACACGTGGTGGTAGGGAACAGCTTTGCAAGGCATGGAAATGTAGCTCAGTGCCCATGTGGAAAACCAGTGGGGAGTGAGTCGGCATGCAGGACCACACCTCTGAAGAAGTTTTCCTGTGGGAAATCAGGCCTGCATTATACCTAGGCTGCTTTGAGGGAGTTTTTGCTAAAACTCCCTCACCCTGAGTTCAGGTGGGTGAGGGCTTGCTGCATATCTTTAAAGTAACTTCCTGAAGTCTGCTAATTCTCTCAAGGACTGAAGTGTAACCAGACCTGTTACTCATCATTCCCTTGCATTTGCAACATTTTTTCCTTCTTAATCTGTAAGAAGTAATCAGTAACATCCCTTCCATTGCTATCTATAAAAAGTAATTACCTAAAGCAAACCTAAGTATAATGAATGAAAACCTTTGATGTATGTTATTAGAAACCCAATAAAAGCTTGTCAAGGCAAGGGTCGGTGCACTCTCCTCATGCTGTCCCTTTTCCTCCACAGGACTCGGTCGTGCGTGTGAATTTGTCTCGTCTCATCCACAACACTGCAGACGCTGTGGGCTGGTGTCTGCCTCACGTGGTAGGTACTCACTAAATGTCTGCTGAATAACTGTACAGCCAGCTCCATAAATGGGCAAGTCAGTGATTACAGTAGATTCCCCCTTATGGTTTCACTTCTTGTGGTTTCCGTTACCCACAGTCAACCATGATCTAAAAATATTAAATGGAAAATTCCAGAATAAACAACTCATAGGTTTTAAACTGTGTGCCACAGAACGGTGATGGAATCTCACACGGTGCCACTCCTTCTTGCCTGGGACGTGAGTCCCCACCCCGTGCCCAGTGTGTCCACGCTGCACACACGGCCAGCTCACCAGCTGCTGAGCAGCGTCTCGGTCATCGGGTCAGTCATCAGAGAGTGCTAGAGAGACCGCATTCACTCATGCCTGTATAGCATATTATTATAATTGCTCTATCGTATTAATAGTTACTGTTGTCGATCTCTTCCTAGGTCTCATTTGTAAATTACACCTTATCACAGTCAGGTGTGTATAGGAAGAAAAACCTTACCTAGGACTCAGCACCACTCACAGTGTCAGGCTTCCACTGGAAGTTTTCGAACATATCCCCAGGATCAAGAGGAACTATCCTACATACACACACAGGCATACACACATGAGACCCGCAGATAAGTAAATGAAAGAATGCCAGCACCTCCAAGGGGAGACCCGGATGTCTCTCCTGCACCAGAATCAGAGACGCAGGGAAAGCCCAGCTGGGAGAAGGCCTTGTTTCCATTTCGTCTCATTCTCCTGCCCCACTCCTGCTTGCTGCACTGCCACATATTCTGGGAGGGCTTATCGGCTAAAAGCAAAGGAGTCATGACGTTCCCAAACCCTCTCCTGTGCTCCAGTTAAAAGACACACAGCTGCCCCATGGGATAGCCAACAGAAGAACAGTCTATGGTGATTATGGACACAGGATATTATGGGAATCCAGATAGAAATAGCAGAAGGTCAACGTGAAATTACCACGTGAGATAACAACAGAGAAAACAGCACAGAATGGTCTCTCTTCTCTTCATGTTTCTCGTCCATTTCCTTTCTCCATTTAAAAAACATTTGTTGCCCTTCTTGAATTTAAACATTAAACCAATAAACATGGGTTTGAATTCCCCTTAAGTAACACAGCAATACAAGATGGTAAATATCAAACGAATTATTTTCAGTCAAATAAACATGCAGAAAAGATTTCGCAAACATTTTAATTACGGAAGGTCTGGCAAGCAGAAGACAACGCCAGCCTGGCTTTAAAGCGCTTCCAGCTGAAACGGGTTCTGACCTGAGACGATGAGCTTTCTCAGGGAATCCGGGCTGTTTCCTGCTTCTGTCGTTTTATTGGTGAGAGGGTTAATCTTGAGCTGTTTCCCAATAAAATTCCGGCAGGTTATCTTAGAAAGAAAAGATGAAAACAAATATAACTTGGGTGTTTATAGCCAAAAATCTGGCTCACATAAAATGTTTATCTTTTTTCATTTGTCCAAAAAAAAAAGAGAGAGATACAAAAGGATACAACAAATAAAAGCCAGCAGAGACTGGGCGGGAGGGCAGGCGGGTGGGGCGGGGGGAAGCAGCTATGTAATTTTTCATGTTTCTTTTCTACAGCACAGCTGGAAGAGCATTAGGACAACTATGTAGAGCAATTAGAATATAATTTTCTGATATTCTATAAATTTACAAGTCTGAATATATCTTCCATTATGTAAGCTGAAACATATTTAAAATATATGCTGCATTTCCAATGGTAGATTTTTCCACCCTACTCATAATTAAAGCAATTTAAACTTCCCTGGTGAAGCTTTTCAGAACTAACTTCCCCTGTAGTATTTTAAAATTTTATTTTCTAACACCTGATTGCTAAAATTATAAAATATCTGAAAGCAAAATATCTTTAAACAGAAGGATACTCTTTTAAAAGACCCTCTTCTCTCTGATGCTCTGTTCCACTCCTTGAACTGCGCTAGCACAGCCCTCCTTGACCCGGGAGGACGGAGGTGCTGCCTCTCGGCTGTCCGTCGTGGGAACGTCGACAGTGAGATGCACACGCGGTCCTCGCACCTCTCCAGCTTCATTTAACAAACCTTTATTGGACGCCTGTTATGCGCCAGGCACAGCTTCAAGCTCAAGGACTACACAGCACAGAACAAAGCCAACAAAAACTCCTACTCTTATGGAACTTATTCTAGTGGAAGCAGAGAGACAACAAACAAAATAGAGACATACGCTGTAGAGTACATTAAAGGGTTATAAATGCTACGAAGAGAAAAGCAAACAAGCTCAAAACTCTAAATAGTGCAGTAAAGAAAGTCCTCACAGAGAATATGACATTTAATAAACACTGGAGAGATGCAAGGGGAAAAAAATCAATGTGGATATTAGGGGAGCAGCATGCCAAACAGGGGAGTGGCACATGCGAAGCCCGGAGGCAGAAATGTCTTCCAGAAGAGACCAGCTGAAACCTGCAGAGGAGCGAGGGAAGCAGAGTTTCAGGGAAGTTGGGAGCAAGACTGGGGGTCACAGGGTATAAGTTATGTTGGGATATTGATAGGATGTTCGCTTTAACTCTGAATCAGATGGGAAGGTATCAGGTTTTAAATGGGGAATGACACAGCCTGATGGGCTTTTAAAGGCTGTTCTACCTGCTGCATGGAGAATACACCATAGGCTGGAGGCGGAGTTTCAGGGAAGTTGGGAGCAAGAAGACTAGTTAGGAAGTCACTGCATTAATTAAAGCCAATACAATAGAGGCTACAAACCAGAGAAAATTAACACACTTTGTAGTTTTAGTGTTTGTGAAAAACAAGCTGTTCCTTATTTTGTTCTCAGCAGAACATACATGATTCTTTCCAACAGTGGTGGTGGAGGTGGTGAGACGTGGTCAGGCTCTGAATACATTCTGAAGGTAGGGATTTGGCGGCCAAGTTACAGTGCAGTGTGAAAGCCAGAGAAGAGTCAGCACAGTGCCCAAGCGGTCCAGCCCGAACAGCTAAGAGAATGGGGGTGCCATCAATTAAAATGAAGGAGACTTGGCGGAACAGGTTTATCTGAAATGTGCTAGATTTGAGAAGTGTAGGCAGTGTGACAGTATTTGATGACTCAACCTGGTTAGGCTAAACTATGAGGACCAATGGGGAAGGCATCCATTTTGTAGCATCCTTACACCTCAACCCAGTTATCCAATCCAACTGTAATCTAGGTGCTGCCATGAAGGGATTTTGCAGATACTATTTAAAGTCCCAATAAACTGGCCTGAAGCAAGGAAGATTATCCTAGGTGGGCCTGCCTTAACCCGGTGCATCCTTGACAGTGCTGGTGGTCTCCAGACTCCAAATTCCAACCAGCACCCAGGTCAAAAACTGTTCTCTCCTCACCAGATCCTCCCTCAGTGACTGCTCCTGGCCACACTTGTGGGGTCCCTTCCTACTCATGATCCTGACCTCCTACCCTGCAGAGTTTGGACTTGCTTACTCAGCCCCCATGATCATATAAGCCAAATCCTTGTAATAAATCAAGAAAAGAAAAAGGGAGGGGAGGGGAGGGGAGGGGAGGGGAGGGGAAAAGAGAAGAGAGAAAGATCTTCCTAGTTATGCTTCTCTGATTGAACCCTGCCTAGTACGTTCAGATATGGCAACAGAGATTTTGGGAGAAAGGGCTGGAATGGAGAGATGATGTTGACTGTCATCACCATAAAGAGGGAACTCAGGTCCAAGAATGAATTAACTCGCCCAGCCTGAGTATGTGCACAGAGAAGGCAGAGGACCAAGAACAGAGTCATGGGGCACATTTAACATTAAGACACTGCGGAGAAGAGGAATAAGCAACAAAGAAGACAGAGGAGAAGCCTCCTATTTTTTCCCTCTCCCCTGTCTGCTACACTGCAGCCACTGGGGCTATCTTTCTGTCCCATCTCAGGGCCTCTGTCCTTCTTCCCTTGGGCTGGAATGCTCTTTCTCACTGCATGGCTGGTGCCTTCTCATCAAATGTCACCCTGAAATGGCCTTCCTGACTGTGCCTGCTAAAGTTCCCATCTCCCGCGCCAGCCTATTTCTATTCCATTTCCTTTTCATAAGAGAACTTCCAATGATCAGAAATCTTTTTATATGTGTCTACATGTTTACTATCTGACCCTACCTCCACCTCTGAAATTAAGCTCCATAAAGCAAGAATTCCGACTGTGTGCTCTCTACACAGAATGTACAGGAAGTAAGAACATCCAAAAAGCCATAGGGACCTTCTGTGAAAAGAAGAAAATGGAATGCTCATGGAGCAGCTGCAATACACAAGCACACAGACAGGTGTGTGGGGCAGGGGCCGGAAGTCAGGTTAGCCCCCATGAGTGCCAGCGGCCTGTGGGCAGGGTACAGACAGCACAACCGAGTGCAGGGCCTCTGATGTTAGGTGCGCAACACCTCATTGATTCAATCTACAAATAAGAGAATTTACTTGTTGCTTTCTCTCACTTAACTCAAAGCTGAACAATGGGTTTCATGAGCCTTAGGCACTTTTTGCCACTCCTCCTCCACAAAATAAATTTTAAAAATTATATTCCATGTTTGTATTGATATAAATATATTAATAGAAAAAATGTTTTCTTTGACCTAAAAGTTGATGTTTTCTGCTTATTTCAAAAAAGAAGTAAAGCAAAGGAGGGAGGCAGTTTGGCTGGGGTCAGGGGGAGTGGTGGGGAGAAAATGCAGACAACTGTAATTGAACAACAATAAAGCAATTAAAAAAAAGAATTAGAACATTTAGTGGGCCCTTAAAAGTGTTACGGCTCTAGACACCGTCCTCGTTGTTCCTGGTGGGTAAATCAGCCCTGGTGAGTTTCTCGCGTTGACAAGCACTTACTTTAGTAGACTGTTTCTGGGAATACTGGCCACAGCAGGCCCTCAGTAACGTCTGCTGATTTGAATGATGAGTGCCCACATGAAAGTAACACCGTGTATCTGATTCTAAATCTTTGTTACATGCATACTGATAAGAAATCACAACTGCACGAGCGACAGAGGCTCCCCTACCTTCTCTTCGTGTTCAGCCTCACGTCTCACGCAAGGCTGCTGTGTGATGTCCGGGCCCTCCAACTTGGATATTCTTAGAAGAAGCTGGCGCTGTGCATACACCAGGAGTGGTGTCACTTGCTCTGTGTATCTCTCACTAGACAGGGTAAAGATACATTAAAAAACACACATACACGAGTTAAAGCACATTTTTTCAATGAAGTCTGTCATTTTTAATTGCCCTTACAGCAGTACTTACTGTGAAATTGCATTGAACTGAATGGCAAGTGACACTAGTGTTTCCCATTTTTCTACTTGATACAAAAGTTCCAGAGCTTTTAGTACAAAGTCATGGATCCATTTCAAATCAACCACATTTACATCATCCAAAGGATGCTCAAAAGTAAGGCTGGAGCCACCATTGTCATTTTTAATATTTCCATAGCAGCTTGGAACACTGAACTCTCCTTTTTCTTCCATAATCTGCAAGTAGCACATTAAAAAATGTGTAATTTCAGATTTTACTGCACATTTGTTCCTGAAAATTGAATTGCTATATAAAAATATAATATGGAAAAACTGAACAAAAATTCTTTAAAATATTTTTCTTATGCAAATGAAAGCTCTATAATGCCATCCAGTGCAACTTCTGTGAGGACGGAAACGGGCTGCGTCCATGCTGTTCAATACAGCAGGCGCTCAGCACACAGGGATGCTGCGCTATTGAACTATGACTGGTGCAACCATATTTTTAATTTTATTTCATTTTAATTAATTTAAGCTTAAATTTAAATAGCCACAAATGGCTGGTCATTACTATATTAGCACAGACTAAGGTCTATACTTCTTGAACATAATCGCTAAGTTTGGATATTAATCCAATCAGGCAAATATTTGAGGAAAACCAGATTTTATTATGTCCAAATAATTAAGTTTCCCTGGTACATTGGTTACATTCATCAGCTGGTAGAATAATATGTCCAGTTCCCATATGCAAAGGTCAAATCTATAGAGAAGGGACTCTTCTGGAAGACCCTCTTTTTTCCTAAGATAGAGAATTACTATGTAAATGTTGTGTTCCAAGCTTTGATGTGTAGAGGCTATGCTGAATCTAGGTCATTAGGTGCACAGACATTTATGAATATTATGTTCCCCAGTTAATGGAGCCTCTTTTCATAATGAAATGTCCCTTTTTATCTCTCAAAAGCTTCTTGCTTTGAAGGCTACTTTATCTAATATTAATATAGTCTCAACAGCTTTTTAAAAAGATTTTATTTATTTATGTATTCATTTTTTAGATAGGAGAAGGGATGGAGAAAGAGAGAGAGAGAAACATCAATGTCTGGTTGCCTCTTGTGCATCCCCCCACCACCAGGGACCTGGCCTGCAACCCAGGCATGTGCTGCTGGGAATCGAACTGGTGACCCTTTGGTTGGCAGGCTAGAGCTCAATCCCCTGAGCCACACCAGCCAGGGCCCTTGACAGCTTTTTATGCTTACTGTTTTTACGACATACGAGGTCTGTCCAGAAAAAGTCCAGCCATTATTAATATAACAAGAACAGTTTGCGGAACACTGATGTGCCCTGGCAGCCAAAGAGAGCGGACTGGAATGCACATTCGAGAACAATGACGACTTCACTGCCCTAGTCAGTGGGGGTGGTAGGTGCTGTTGAGTGAGCATGTGTGCTGTGTGGCCATCGCATTAAAAATGACTGAGCAAGTACAGCAATGAACCTGCATCAACTTTTGTGTGAAGCTCGAACATTCCTCCACAGAAACTATTTGGATTATCCAGAACACCAGAGCTATGGGCAAATGGTGGTTGGCAGCTTCATCACAACATGCCCGCTCATGCATCACATCTTGTGCAGAGTGTTTTGGCAAAACATCAAATCACCCAGGTGATTCAGTCCCCCTACAGTCAAGATTTGATACCTTGGTTCTTTCCAAAACTAAAATCACCTTTGAAAGGAAAGACATTTCAGACCATCAATGAGATTCAGAAAAATATGACAGGGCAGCTAATGGTGATTGGGAGAACTGCGTGAGGTCCAAAGGTGCCTGCTTTGAAGGGGACTGAGGCGTCATTGTCCTATGTACAATGTTTCTTGTATCTTCTTCAATAAATGTCTATTTTTCATAGTATGTGGCTGAATACCTTCTGGACAGACCTAGTATCCCTCTCTACTGTTTTATTTTCAATCTACCTGTTTCTTTATATTCAGAGTGCTCCTCTTGAGGGTAAGCATAGGTGTCTTTCTTTTTAATTCAGTCAGATAATCTCTGCCTTTTAATTGAGATGCTCAATCCATTTATATTTAATATAGTTATTGACTTAGTTTTGTTAAATTTGTTACTTTTTGTTTTCTATTTGTCCCATAATCTTTTTGTTCCTGTTCCTTTTTTCCTGCCTCCTTCAGTTAATTATTATTTAGTTTTCCATTTTACTACATTGGCTTTTTAGCTGTATTTCTTTTTTAGTAGTTACTTCAGAGATTATTAAACACATCCTTAACTTATTACATTTCACTTAGAGTTAATATTGTATTGCTTTATAGCCAAATAAAGTATAAAAACTTATCACAGTTTATTTATCCTTCCAGTCTTTGTGCTAGTGTTGCCATATATTTTACATATGGAAATTACTCTATGGCTCTGTGTATATTGTGTTAACTAATTTTCAATGTGTTTAGGATATGTCATGTTTGAATTTTTTCAATTTCATTTTCTTGCTTTAAAGCCAGTGTGAAACATTTTAAATGGTAAATACTACCAGATCTGAAGTAACAGAACAGGGACAGATAAAGCAGCGAAATGAAGATCAAAAAACAAGCATATCATCCCTCTTGGGGTCTGTTTCTTTCTGTCAAAGGATTGCTATGGGGATTAAATGCATTAAGGTTAGTTTACGTAGAAGCTGGAGCTTAGTAAATGTTACTTGCTGTTCCCTTTAAGAAACTGAATTTTCAGATGAATATATTTGTAATTAATGCCAATTTAAGTTACATATAAAGTGAACTAATAATGCAAAGCAAATGAGATCTAGACAAACCAACTAAGAACTCAAGAACTATATTAATTTCTACTTATCCCAAACTGCATGGTACAAAAATATTTGTTAACTGAATACAATAAAAATAATTACCCAAATACTCTTACCTCAATAGAATTGGTATTTTGTAGTTCTATTAACATGTCAATAAGTAATTCTGCCCCCAAGTAGAATGGTACAACAGAGATACAGATGAAACCATCTTGACTAACAGGGAATGTTTTACACATATCCACTGTTTGCCTAAGAAGTATCTGTAGCTCCTGAGTAAAGTTCCAAAGGGCCCGGCAGCAGTTCTGAAGCAGAGTCCAAAAGCCACCACGATGAGCAAGAACCTAAGACAAACACAACATTCCAGGTTCCAAAGGTTACAGATCTCTGAGCAGCTTCATCTTTCTGTAAATACTGTATGTCAATAATAAAAATAACTAACACCATTTGTTATGTGCCACTTATATGTGCCAGACACGCTGGTGAGACTTTTCTGTGCATCACCTTGGTTCCTTCTTGCGACAGTGCCAATGGAGTAAGTAGGCACCAGCAGCCTATGAAGTTTACAGATAAGAAAATGGAGTCGTGGAGCTAACCTGCCCAAGACCACGGATCTGCTGAGGAATGAGCTAAGTTCTGCACATCAGCGGCCTGACTCCAGCACTCCCATTATTCTGGCTGCCAGAAACGGGGCAGTGAGCAAGAAAAACCAGTTCTGTTCTCATGCTGCCTCGGTTTATTAGGGGAGACCACCACTAGGTTAGTAGACAAATAAAAATGTACTTTCATGAATAGTAAGTGTTGTAAAGAAAAAAAAGCAGAAATGCATCAGAACCTGACAAGGGTGAGAGAATGCATCCTTTTGGACAATGTGGTCAGGAAAGAAGTCCTCTCAGAGGAGGTGGCTTACTGAATGCTGTGTTGAACAAGTCATGGGAAGGTGGCGATAGAAGTGTTGGGTGAGGGAGGGCATTTGAGGCTGAGGGAACAGCAAGGGCAAAGGATGGAGAGTGAGCCTGAAGGCTGAGAAGCAAACAAGCCTAGTGCTTTCAAAACCACGGAGGGGAGACTGGACTGAACAAAAGCAAGAGGAGCTGAGTTGGGAAAGGTGAGCAGGACCCAGACCTTCTAGGTGGTGGGAAGGAGAGTGAGATGCAATGTCATATATAGGGAGCTGGTTCCTGTGGCAGTGGCGAATGTAGCTCAGACCTGATTCAGAAAACCGACAAGCAGGAGGCAGCACACAGGAGCCGGGCCCACAGATCAGCTTTCCTCTGGGGAACCAGGCCTGCATTGTACCTAGGCTGCTTTGAGGCTGGCTTTTGCTAAAACTCCCTCGCCCTGAGCTGAGGCAGCAAATGCTTAGTGCATATCTTTGAAGTAACTTCCTAAAGTCTGTGCTAAACCTCTCAAGGATGGAGTGTAACCAGTTCAACCACTTTCTCCCCTTCCATTTGCAGCATCCTTTTCTTTGAAGTAATCAGCAACATCCTCTCCTTTGTTATCTGTAAAAGGTAATTACCTAAAGCAAACCTGTGCATAGTGAATGAGGACCTTCCTTGATGTAATGCTCCCAGAAAAGCAATAAAAGCCTGTCCAGGCAGGGGTCTAGGCCCTCTCTCTCCCTCAGAGAGTGGCCACGCTGTCCCTTTTCTCCACAGGACTTCTGCAGTCTGTGTGAATTTGTCTGTCGTATCCACAACACCGTGGACACCACTGGAGATGATGTGTGTTTACCTGACATTTTTTAAAAGCCATTCTCTCCACTCCAGAGAAAATATGGGAATTTATGCATGTTTCTTTTTTGTCTAGGAAGGGTAGATTTCTTATTACTTCTTGAGAGGACTGAAGTATCCCACTCCTTACTAAGAGAAAAAGGAAACTAATTTGTTTGTAGCTAATGATTCCAACTCTGGGTCTAATAACCTATCATATAATATTTAAGAAGGAAAAGAGAAAACTATTTGAGAGAAAACACCAGTGGCCTCAGAAGCAGAAGGTCAGGGGGCAGAGGCAGATCTTTCCTGTGGTCTAGAAATATCTTCCCCTGTGTTAGAGGAAAGAAAGGGATCTGTGGTCCCCCAGGAGGGATAAAGATTCCAGAGAGAAACCCTGGTGTCACCAGAGAAGCCCATGTCCCAAGTGTGGCAAGGAAGTAGCAGCAGACTGTGTGAATATAATATCCATGACGACTGTGTAGACAGGGACGATGGCCACCTCTTCCCCGGGGTGGGTGGATGAATGGTGACCAAAGGAGCTCACCCCTCTCCCTGACAACTCAACAGCGCATGAGACCTCATTACCATGGCAGGCAAACCTACCATGACTGACACTAAACCTAGCAACTTTAGTCTCAACATTAAAACTAAAATTACCGACACGAAATAAATAAACACATTCTATCTTATATACCCACATTTATGGGCTGAGACTTATGTCTATGACATTAGCAAATACAAAGGACCACCTTACCATTGCTCGCCTGCAATATAAAAAGATTTTCGTAAAATGATCCAATAGACCCAAATTTGGTGATCGATCCTTTTCTTTACTAAGACCTGATTGGGGGTCTGAGTCAGAAACTGTTTGTGTCTTAGAAACATTTTCGTCACTCACTTTGGGATTAATAAGTGTCAAAAACTCGTCAGCATCTACAGTACAAAAACAAAGCATAACGTTACTGAGAACAGAGGGTGAAATTCCATATAACACAGTAGGCGGTGAGCATCAAATCAGTAATTCAGATAACAATTGCTACATTATTTTGGAGGAAGGACAGGATTATCATGAACACCATGCATCAGAAGTTTCTAGAGAAGAAAGCAATTAGATTGGGTGCTAAAAGGTGGGCATGACTCAGCTATTCAGAAAAACTACAGAGAAGAACACTCCAGGCAAGGGCGATGGCCAGAGGAACAATGCAGAAGCAGGAATGCCTTATTTTTTTGCGGGAATAATGATGGGATCACTGTTCCTGAATTTCCCCCCAAACAGGCCATTCCCAGGACCATCCCCAGAAGGTGAGCTGCATTCCCCAGATGTAAGCAGTGGAGCAACCCTGGCCACTCATTCTCCTGTTGGTGTGAAATCTCAGGGGACTTCTCCTGCCTTCTCTTAGGACTCTGCATGAAACAGGAAGTCTCAACAGCAGAATATTCTGTTGCCAACTTCATGGAAGGTCTCAGGTAGTGAGCTAGTTTTTAAAAACTCAAGAAGTTGTATGACATAATCTACATATGAAACTCAGACTCTTTCTTTGTCTAGGAAATTTACTTTCAAATACTTCAACATTCGTAGTACGACATGCAGGTACCAGTCAACTTCCTGGGACAGTAAGCCAGCCTGTGAAGTACAATGATCAGGATTAAGTTACACAGCACTCGAAATACCATGATTAAAAATCTACATAGGAGGGTTTATAATAGCATAAAGATATCAGAAGTAATTTTTTATTTGTGAAGGGAGTGGTACTCGAGGGAGGTGGTTGCTTAGGAAGAGTTTCATCAGTGCAGAGGGAGAGTCCCGTTCACCTGCACCTCCCCACCTCTCAGAGACGCCTGTCACCTGAGCACGTGACAATACTGACTGGTCCTGCCATCCGAACTGTGGCATTCATCTTGGAGTTAGTGTTCATGGAAGGTGCTAGTCAGGGGTCGTAAGGTAAGAACGCACTGCCCTGCGTACACGATCAGCACTGTAACATTCCACAGGACTCTGGTCAGGCCTGCTGGCATCAGCAGGTTTGGGGGAGTTGGTTCGGAGACCTACTTCCACTAAAATTTAACACCTGAGAGCAAGTCTTCACCTACCTTGACCACGGGGGGTTACCAATGTTTGTAAAAGAACATTATATTTGCTAAACAATTAAATTATTTTAGGTCAGAACACAATATAGGTATTCCCAAATATATACGATACTACCATAAAAATAGAAACTTTTAAAAATAGGCAAGTATGAGTCTCCTACAAAATATCACAACTCAACTAAACTCCTGGGCCATTGGAAAACAGTGTGTGTCCTTCTGTGTGTCTATCAAGAGTGTGTTTTGGGGTGTGGGGGGTGCATTGCATTAGTGAAAAAAAATCTAAAGGCAACTTGACAGTATATTGATTAACTTTACCTGATGGTAAGTTGGCCTTTCCTCTTTTAGGTGTATGAAGGAACTCAAGCATCACTTTATAGTTTTCTAGAGTCAGTTTTCCTGTTGGCAATACCGTCCCTGAATTATATAGTGAGAATATACTAGGATCACATGATCGGAAACTGCAACAGGGAAAAATTTGCATTAAAAAACAATATAAGCAAAATTGCACTAAAGCTGTCAAATACAACCTACTTTAATTTTTTAAACATTTGTGAGTTAGTGCTCTCAAATTTTAGATCATGATGCATTGGGGCATTTAACCAAACCAAACAATTTTCCATTAAATGTTAATGGAATGTAAATGTTATATGATGTAACTTTGCTCTTAGGAATTTTAACATCAATATCTATTTTGCTTAAAGGGCCCATGAAAATGGGGATAGAGGATCTATACACGCTCTAAAGCACAGAAACAGTCATTTATGTCAACTTAAAACCACCTGATTTGAACACAACTCAATGACGATGCCCACGATATATGCCAGTGTGTCTGTAATCAGTGATTGTTTTTAAAATAAGGTGTAGCCCTGGCTGGTGTGGTTTGGTTGGCTGGAGCTTCTCCCCATAAACCGAAAGGCTGCAAGCTCGATTCCCAGTTCGGGGCACATGCCTGGGCTGCAGGTCCAGTCCCTGGTAGGGGCGTTTGTGAGAGGCAGCCTACCAATGCTTCTCTCTCCCAGTGATGTTTCTCTACCTCTCTCCCTCCCTTCCCCTCTCTCTAAAATCAATAAGCCCATCCTCAGATGAAGATAAAAATAAATAAATAAGGTCTAAGCAATAAACAATCTTCCACCATACATACACACATATGTGATATATAAATCCTGAGTAAACATATTAATGTTGTTAATAAAACTGAATTTAGCACCAATGTACCCTGGCACAAATTTGCCCACTCAAATTTGTGCTGCCAAACGATCATGCATGAATGGTTGTGTATGACTGGGAGTTCAGAGGAGACTTCTCAGTGGTCAGAGGACAGTAAGAAAGCCCCTCTGATCTGAACAGTTTTCCTGCTCGTGGCCTCATGAACGGATCACTTAGTCAAAGCCTTCCCTGCAGGTCAGGCAATCTAACTGCTTTTTTTCACTTAGGAAAGCAAATATTTGACTTTCATGAGGACCGTTTGTTTTTCTACTGTGTCGCTCTGTGGTTTTTTAAATTTATTTTTCAGTTACAACAGTTGACATACAATGTTGTGTTAGTTTCAGGTGCACAACATAGTGACTACACAATTATATACCTTATGAAGTGAGCTCCCCAGTAAGTCTAGTGCCCATCCGACACCACATAGTGACTACACTATCATTGACTGCATTTCCTATGCTGCACTTTACATCCCCTTGACTATTTTTATAACTGGCAATTTGTACTTCTAAATCCCTTTCATTTTTTTTTCTAACTCCTTCTTAAGTGCAAATCTGGTCAATCCTACATAGGAAAGGAGTCTATCTAGAGCCAATTTTGCAAAGGTTCAGTCTGATTTTAACCAAAATTCTGGAGAAGCAGAAACTGGGACCAAGTTCATTGTCGACTTCAACCGGCATACTTGATTACTGGATTATTGAAATAAATATCCTCTTAATTTATGTTGTCTGTCACCAGTCTTTCCTTCCTTCAATCTATTTGGCATGTTGCTGCTAGAGAAATTTCTTATCATAGCCCTGTTCAAAACTCGTAACATCGTGCCACAGTATAGAGATTAAAGTTCAGATTTAACAGACAGTTAAGACTCTCCATGACCTGGTACTGACCTTCTTGCTAATCATTTCAAACCACCCCCTATCAAACACCCTGGATTCTGGTTAGACCATTTGGGGTTTTCATCCTGCATTTTTCCTACCTGGGCTGTAAGTCATGTTTTTCCACCTCCCTGGAATGGTATTTCCATATCTGCATATTTCTAAATCTTGTCTATCTATCAAGAGCCAGGCCAAGTGGCCCTTCCCCAAGGAATCTTTCCTATTGGTCTCAGCCAGAGTAAAGCCTTCTTCTCAGGAACAAGGAAGACTTTATGAATACTTCGACTTCGACCATTATCTGCAATTAGTCGTGAATATTTGTGACCTACCCCACCCGATTCTAACATGCACATCCTGCTCATCTTTGTATGCCCACTGCACCTGCCTCGGTACCTTGTATCTCACAGGGGTTCAATGAGTGCTACCTGAAGGACTGTACACCACCTTTTAATGGCCACATAGTATTCCACTTATGTATTTATCTTCTATTTTTTATCCCCCTAGAACAGATGAGCCAAAGACATTCAGTAAAAGTTCAAAAATGTCATTTGAATTAACAATAGAAACTTTATACTGTGTGAGAAAATATGACCTGTGTTTACAGAGGTTTACCATTGTATTTATAGAGACTTAAAATATCTCTAAATGAAATAGACATTTGCCTAATATCTGCTAATATCTATAATTATTATATAATCAATATTACATTTTTCTCAGAATGATATTTTCTCCTTTCACTGAAAGCTGTACTGAGAAACATCATCAAGATACATGCAAATTAGTACTTGATAAGCACTTACACCCATCACCTATTTGGGATAAGAAACTAAGAAATACATCAATGGCCAGGAAAGACAAAAGCACTCTGTAAACCTCTTTAATGATTATCAACACTGGAGCCCTGAGCATACAAATACAGCCCCTGTGCTTGAGACTTTAAAAGTACTATTCATTGGTGATATACTATACCTGACCATTTTTTGTAAAGTCCCACATTTCATCTTCATCCGTTCCCCTTGCTTCATCAGAAACAGGTTGAAGTGTGCGCTTGCCAGACACAGGTTCATCTGGGCCTTCCAGGGCATCTCCTCAAGATATATTTGATGGAACCTCTTCTTTTTAACATAAGTAAATATGAGAGGATTCAAGAAATCCAGCAGGATTCGGTGTGCTATTTTTCTAACATCAGTTCTCTTATTTCTGCCAAGGGACAGAGAAGTTCTGAAATTACACAAACTTTCAGATATTCGAAGAGGAATGATTCCAATTTGCACACAATCAGGAAGTCACTAGACTTCCCTTCCGCAAATGCTTCTGGCTTGTCGTTTCCTTAATGGTGAAAATGTAAAATCGGGCGATAAAGAAAGCACAAGAATAAACACCAGGGATGAAGTCACTATGTATTTTCTCCAATTCTCTCTAATGTCTGTGTCCTAAGCTCAAACCAAACAGAGCTTTTTTCATAACCAAAAGACCACTAAGATTAGACAAGTAAATTATAACATAATTATTCACATATATCAACTAACTTCAATATTGAACAAGAAAATCATTCCTCTGTATGATTCCTTAAAGAAAAAAAATGAAGCACAATTTTTTCTAACATTAGCTAGACTGTCAAATGAAATAAAACATCAATCAACAATAAATAACTTCATAAATCTATATTCAATATGCTCTGAAAAAACTAATATTTCAAAATTTATCTAATAGTTCATATTTTAAGTATAATATATTTTTGCTTCAATTATAACCAGAGACATTGAAATAAAGAACAAACTGACAGTAACCACAGAGGAGGAGGGAGGGGGTAATGGGGGGAAATGGGGAAGGGTCATCAAGGAACATGTATGAAGGACACATGGACAAAGCCAAAGGGGGGCAGGATTGAGGGTGGAAGGTGGGGATGGGGGAGTGGTGAGGGGAACGTGGAGACAATTGTACTTGAACAACAATAAAAAAGTATTCTCATCAGAATCTCAAAGCAGCTCAACTATTTTTATTATCACATAGTTGCTTATATGGCATGACTTCATTGCTTCAAAATACTTTTATCGACTTTTCGTGACTGTTGACAATGTTGCTGTCCCATGGAGCACTATCATTCCACCTGACATTCCATCTCTGAACCATTAGCCATTACCAAAATGCAAATTAAAGGCACAATATATCAGCACCACCTATTTTAATGCCTAAAATACAAAACAGTGATAACATTAAATGCTGGTAAGCATGAGGGAAAACTAAAATACTCATACACTGCTGGAAGCAATGTAAAAAGGTAGGGCCAAATTAGAAAAGAGTGTGGGATTTCTCACAAAATTAAACATAAACTTATAATACAACCTAGCAATTGCACTATTGGGCATTTTACCCCTCAAGAAATAAAGATTTATGTGCCCTTAAAAAAACCTGTACACGAATGTTCATGTCATCATTGTTCTTAATAGTCAAAACTGGAAACAATGCAAACGTCCATCGAAGGGTAAACGGTTAAACAAATTGTGGCACATCCATCCCACAGAATACTGCTAAGTAGTAAGTGAACTAGTTATTCATACTGCTTGGCTGGATCTCAAAGTAATTATGCTGAGTGGAAAGAAAAAGCCAATCTCTGAAAGTTACATACTGCACGATTCCATTTGTATAACATTCTTGAGATGACAAAATCAGAGAGATGGAAAGCAAACAGGTGGTTCCCAGAGGTGGGGGCGGAGAGGAAGGAAGACGGCTGGCTGTCGCTGCAAAAAGGTGGCATGGGGGCTGGGGGCAGATGCTTATGAGAGAACTGCTCTGTATCTTCACCATGGTGACAGTCACACAACTCCACAAATGTGATAAAATTGCACGCAACTAAATACACACACACATATGTGTGCGTGTAAAATTTCTATGGTCTGAATAAGGTCAGTGGATTGCATCATTGTCAGTTTCCTGGTTGTGCTATTGTACCATAGTTAAACACTTAACTGAGGATACACTGGGTGAAGGATATATGAGAGAGCTCTGTATTATTCCTTGTAACTGCATGTAAATGTACAATTATCTGAAAATAAAACGTTTTTTAAATGCGTGTTACATCAAGGATGTCCACAATCACAAACTCTATTCAATATTAATCTTGAGGTTCTAACCTATAGGCTAGACAAGAAAAGGAAAAGAAAGCCCTGAGCATTAGAGAGAAATAAGCAAAACTTTCATTATTTATTTATAATTTGACTGTCTACACAAAAACCTGTATCTATGAATCAATTATCAAGTTGTACAGAAGATCAAGTTGTTTATAAATGCATTATATTCTTATATAATTAAGATTACAAAATGTAACTAAGATTACAAAATGTAATCTTAAAATACTGTTTACACTAATACAAAAAGTATTTCTTTGATGCAGCTAACAAAAGATGTATAATACCTTTATGGAGAATATCATAAAAATTTACTGAAAGGCACTAAATTAAGACCTAAGTGGTCTCTTTATGAATAGAAAGACTCAATATATTGTTTTTTAAAAAACTTCCTAAATCAATCTATATATCCAATTCTACCTCTATCAAAATCACAAGTTTTTTATATTACTTGACAAGCTACTCCAAACTATTTTGCGGAAAAATATCCAAGACTTAAGACAAATAAAGGACAAGAACGTGCTGGAGAGACTTTTCCTGTCAGACAAGACTTCATTTTAAGCGAGAGTAGGTATGATGGTGTGATACTGACTCAAGAACAGATAACAGACTGATGGGACATAAAAGAGACCCCAGAGATGAAAATTTGCTGAATGACGAAAGTGACAGTGATCACAGAGCAGACTACTCAGTAAACAAGGCTAGCCAGCTGCGTGCCTATTAATGAAACTATGAGAGGGGGCGACGCTTTCCCTACAATTCACAAAATTAAATTGTCATTGAATAGAATTCCTAAATGTGACAATCAAAATTTAAATTCACTAAGAAAATACCCTTACTACCTCCAGTGACAGGAGAATTTCAAAAACGATAAATGGAAATATTGTTACAATCGACTTCATCAACAATTACAACTTTTGATTTAACAAAAAACTTTAAAATATATGAGTATACAGATGAGCCACAAAGTGGGAAAAGCATTAATATCCAAACTTCTACAAAAAAATGAGGAAAAAACAAATAAATGTGCAAATATCTAAACAAGTGGGACGGAGACCAGAAAAACCCCAGGGTTTAATAAAAATACGAAAAGATGCCTAACCTCATCAGTAATCAAAGAGATAAAATTTTATAATTCACAGTTTCACAAAAAATTGAAAATTGATAATAATATCAAGTTTTGGTGAAGATGGTGAATAATGGAACACTGAAACACCTCTGATGAAAATTTAAGAGCAACTTAGCAATACCCTGTAATGGGCATAGGAAACAACGATGTTCATGTCTTGGGAACTGCCCCCCATTTAAAAACAATTTAAATGCCCATTTACAGGAGACTGAATAAAGTTTATTTATTCATAAATGGAACACTATACAAAAGTAAAATGAATAACTAGACCTATGTGTAATAGACACAGAAAAACACCTCACAAACATAACATTTAGGAAAAAGAGCAAATTGGCAAGCGGATTATAAAAAATAAGATACTATGTAGGCCTACATACATATATGACTGAAGTATAAAGTGACCCGTAAACATGAAAAACTACTTCTTGGATAAAGGGGGTGAAGGTGCATTCTGAGAGGGATGCATGGGAATTTCAACTGTGTTTGAAATGTTTTTATGGTTACTGCATATGTTCATTTGTTATATTATTTTCTACACCCATCTAAAATATGTCATATTTAAATTTCAAAAGTAAAGAAACAATCGGATAGTAGGCAGATGCAAATAAGAAGAAAGAATGGTTCTATTAATATCTATAGTTACAAATTAAGATCAAAATCAGTAAGTGAGTAAAGACATTATATAATGAAGGTAAGATATATAAAGACTGTATAAGAATCGTAAGTGCATACTTGTAAAAACAGTAGCTAAACATTTCACCATGATAAGTTTTATGGCTTAAGTTTTATCAATAAAACTTAATTAGGTCCACCAGTAGTAAAAGTAATTTACCAATTTGATCTCTTGATCTGCTGCCCTCACCTCCACCCCGGGCCAATTCGTCTGTTACGTATCATCCTGGTCTCTAATTGCCTTGTTAATGTATATGTTTACTTGTTTACTATGCTACTTTCATTAGTATGGAAGCTCCCTGAGGGTAGTGACCGCATCTGTCTAGTTAACCAGCGTACCTCTACACCCCAAAAGAATGCCCAACACATAGTAACCTTCAAGTACATGTTTAGTAAATTAATTAAATAATAAATGAATACCTTTCATGTTCTGGCATTTCAGAAAAACCTGGATTTTTGGAAAAATATTCTCTTAGCGTCTCCCTTTTTTTACTTCTTCTTCTTCTTTGTATATCTGAAACCTTAATATAGAAGAAAACAAAAATGTTACAAACTAAAATTTTGAATACTACCAAATATAATTTACTCATATTCTAGTGCGTATCTGTTGATTCCTTTACACCCCTCAATTAAAATTATTATCAAAAGTAACAAAAATACCCCTGTAGATGCAAAATATGATTATGAAAATATCCATATGTGAACTTAAGAATTATAATGTATAACTATAAAAGTATGCATCATAGCATTTTCTTCTGTTACATGTTATGATAAGTTATAACGAAGCCAGTAATCTATAGATACATAAATCTCTTCATTTCATTAACCCATATTTCAAAACTCATATGAAACTTACCTTCCTAATCTCCACGACCGCAGCTTTGTGGTTCTTCCCAGGTTTAGCTGCCCTTTTACCCAAAATACTGTCCTTGTATTTCAATTTTTTAATTCCAAGAAGGGACTCATTTCTCCTAATACAAAAAAGATAAAGTCAGTTAAAAGGATCTGCAAGAATTTGCAAAACTATACGACAGTAATAAATCTATAATGAATGTTGTCACTAAAATTATGCAAAAGAAAAATCCAAAATTAGACTGATATTCCTGGTCCTCAAGGAATAGTTGGCCTCTCAAAAGAGCACATTGTAAATCGTACCATAACCTTTCATTAGAGCTGCCAGGTGCCGTAGAAAAAAAATGCACTGGACCAGAAATCAAACATGAACACGTCACTACAAAGCTCAGAAGATAACTGCATGAGTGAACCCAGACAAGATACCTTGCTTCCAACGGATTTCAGTCTTCCTGGTTCCATCATGCGCAAGCTTCCAGCCACTCTGACCTCTGGATGCCAACAAAGCTAAGCATTGTAAACAACTACGACACTTTCTCCCTTCCCCTGGCCACCTGTAGGAATTCTTAACCTTGTTTTTTCAATCTGCCATGGACCCCTATGGTAATCTGGCCCACACTGGAAATGTTATGAAGTCTCTCATTATTGTCCTCTACTGACACTTATCGCCGATTTTCCCTGAAAGTTGTACATTCCCTAAAATTTGTATTTCTTTTGATAAGTATAGCAGCACCCTGCTGTCACATGATAAACAGGATCCAAAGCTTGCATTGAATAACATGTAGGGTACCATCAATGCAAAGCTAACAAAATGACCCGGTAAGTCTGGATAGCGAGTTCCAGTAATTACAATTCCAAATTCATCTTGGTCCCACTGGCGGTAGGCCTCTTGCTTCAATTTTGATGATTATCCTGGATCTTTGTGTTGGGTGGAACTCCAGCCCAGTGGCAGCAATTCCAATAATCTCCCAGTTAGTTAACATTCATCTTGGCAAATGTTCTGTCTGCCTGAATTACAAAGTTTGGACCAGTGACCACCGGGCATTTGGAGATCCATCCTTTGCAATAGACAACTTGAAAATGGTTGCCATCTGTTTTCCAAGGAGCTTGATCTCCTTCTTACCTCCTCCCTACCCACCCCATCCCACCAGAATACCTGACCTGGTCACTCTGTTCCAGGAAAAGAGGGGAAAGAGAGGTCATGAACGCACACTTGGGCTGCCATCTTCCCAAGCCTCTCTCATTCTCCTCTGTGCTCAGCAGAACCCTCATCCGCTGAATAAATTAAACTCCTTCACAGTGCAACCTCTTCGTAAAATGCTTCCTCCTAGTCTGACTGCTGTAGTTTTGTTCATGTTGTTATAAAAAATAGTATTTTTACATTTTTATGTTGCCAACAGTATTGGTCTTTGACGTCATGGTCTATTCCTTATTTGATTACTTATGTTAGTGCATGTTTCTGGCTCAAAACATTAAGTCCAATGGCTGGCTGCCTATTATGTCAAAAACACTTTATGTGATAGTAAAAATTTCTCCCTTTTCTCTTTTTAAGTTTTCAAATATTTTAATTATTCTAGCCCACTCCATATAAACTAATCTGACTGCAATTGCATTAAACTTATAAATGAATTGCATTAAACCTCTAAGTTAATTTGAAGGTAATAAAAATCTTTACAATATTCCATCTGCCCTTTGAGCAATATACTACATCCCTCCACTTATTCAAGTAATTTATTTACTATCTCTTAGTAAGGATGTTTGGTCTTCATTATATTAACTTGAGTCCTCTCACGACTCCTAATAAATTCAATCTTGTATTTCATAGAAATGGGATAATTCCGCTACTGTACTTTCTATTTGATATAGGAAAGTTATTGATTTTGCAATTTTGCATCGAGCCATCCCGTGGAATTCTATTATTAGTTCTGAAAGATTTCAGTTAATTAGCTTAAGTTAAAAAATAATTATTTGCAAATATCATTTTATCTTCATTTTCAGAGTATTATAAGGTTCATTTGACAAACATTTTTGAGACCCTATTATGTGATAATCACATAAATTCTAATCATAATTTCTATTTCTCATTTTAATGCACTGGCAAGAAGTTTCAAAACAGCATTAAGTGATACAAAGAATAACAGGGTTTCTTATTGCAAAGCTTATTTTAACAGAAAATATTCTTCTAATTCTGATTTGCCAGGAATGATTGCTGAATTCCACATGACTTTTCAGCATCTACTATAGACTCCCTTGACCACCAGTGAAAATTATACTATAGATTTCCTACTCCCATATTTATATTAAGAATAAAATTTACATTTTCACTGCTGCATTTAAAACCTAGTATCATATTTTGGATTTTTCTTCTGTATACTGATAAGTAAGAACAATCCATAATTTTCTATTTTCTATTGTCTTTTTATAAAGCTGTTATCAGAGCCTCCTGTGACAAATCTAGTAGGAGACTTTATACCCACATCCTGAAGTAGCTTTATATAAAACAAAAATTTTCTGTTTCTTTAAAATTATGAAATAACTAGCCTAAAATATCTGAGCTATCCTATTTTTTTATAGCTTCAATCAATTCTTCCAGTTTAAATTTTTCCAGATAATCACCACTTTCAATTACATTTTCAAATTATTCATGTTGAATTGTATATACTGTTACCAAACGTTTGTTTAACCACTTCAAACTTATGATTACTTTCACTTACTTGCATTTTGCTTTTTCTTATGACAGCCAGAAATGTACCTGGTTTATTTGTATCTTCAGACAACCAGCTCCAGCAGTCCTCATTGAACTACTTCAACACCAGCTTATAGTGGGTTAATTTCAACTTTTGTTTTCTTCTTTCTGCTTTCTTGGATTAATTCTATTTTTCTAATTTTGTGAGTTCAATAAAAATTCATTTAATTTTATTTTTCCTGTTTAGTAATAAAAGCTTCTAAAGATAAAAATTTGTCTCTAAGTGCTGCTTTGAGTACATGTGATATTAGGGTTTCTCGTTATCATTATTTTTAAAAGGTTCTATATCTGTAGGTATGGTTCTTTTATAGTGGCATATAAAATCCAATAATTTCATATGCCAGTGATTGATTTTGTTATAAAATTTCAGTTTTATTGTACTGTAAAACAGTGTGGTCTTTACAAATTTTATCTAGTGTGCTTTATTTTTCTGCTTAAATATTATTTTTTTAATTTAATGAATGTTTTAAAGCATGTTTAGTCTCAACTGACTATATAGTAAATTAATCTTAATTACATTAGTTATATTTTCTATGTCCTTTTTATTTTTTTTAAAGTAGCATCTTAAACTCTATATTATGTTTCTGTCAAGTAGCCTTGTCTTTTAGCAGTTTTTCCATATACTCTGACTTTGTTATGGAGAACATGAAAGTTCATGAAATATCTTCACTGTAATTTACAAGCATTATTGGTAGAATCATCCACTTTGAATGTGAATAGGTGGCATTAAAACCAACTAACAAAAATTAACATTCTTTCAAATATTACTGGGACAATTGATAAAATTTTTAGGGGGAAAAACAAACTAAAGGTTAATCTAAATCCCTATACCAAAAAAAAAATCTGTATGGATTAAAACATTACATAGAAACCATGAAATCAAAAGGACAGAAGAAAATACAGCTGCATACACGTCTGTTGCAATATGAGAGCATTTGTTTCTGTAAAACTATGTAAGCAAAGGAACACAAACGGAGACGTCTCACTATCAAAGTAGAAATCAAGGTGTGGCATCTGCCCCTCCTCTATACTCCCTGACTTGCAGAATAGCATCCCAAAACACCTGCTCAGGCTTAAAATTGAAATCCTTGCCTTTAGTGTGAACTCAATACTGCTCAATTGTCAACCTCAGGTCTTTTATTATACAGTTGGGCAATGCTTCTAAGCCACTGTTTCCTCTTTCAGAGTATCTATTTTGCTTAGATTGGACCTCCAAGGTCAGTCCTCCAAATTATAGTGCACAGTGATAGTGTCTTCTAATTTTCTTTGGTATTAAGAATATTATTTACAGCTCCTAAACATCTAATTTTGGCTATGGTTTTTTAAAAATGTAATAGAACTTTCTAATTCTTAGCAATTCTCTTATTACTATGGCCTGCTTCATTTTGATGCAAGCAATTTCCTCTCTTTTCTTTCAAAAATATGAAGCACATATATTCTAAGTGTTTGTTCCAATAATAGAAATGCCTATTTTAGGAAGACTATTTTCCTGTGTGTTTTTATGATAATGTTTCTCTTCTGCTGCCATATGTTAAATAGACCCCATGTTACCCATGCTCCCTATTACTAAAATGAGATACATCTAGGCATAGTGGTGAAAGGAAAACCCAATCGTTGGGATGAAAGTTGGGTTCCTTTGGCATCTCTCATAACTGGCATGAAGCACTATAATTTTATTTGGGGGCAAAGAGAATCATTCACGCTTAGAGGACAAGGGCAATAGCTTTAAGTTTTACTACTTCTGTTTGAGGAGCTCCCCATTCATACATGCAAATGGGACCCCAAGGAGTGGCTTGCTCGCTAATGCAGAGGCATGAGAAGAGCATCTAGGAAGTGACCAACATGGGACGGAGAACCCTGTGCCTGCGGAGCCGACGGCCAGGGAGGTGTTACAGCCCATCTTGACTCGACAGTGAAAAAGGCCCAGTTTATTTCCTGCTTCACTTACGAACCTGCTCTAATCTTATTCCTCAGTTCAGTTGTATAAATATGCTTATGTTTGCTTATTTATCTACACACATGAACACAAATCCTCACCATATCCCAGATGGCTGTTTTAAATGTCAGTATCCTACTCTCTTCTTCATCCACCTTATATATCTTTATGTGACAATGTTACTCACATAAAGTTGTGAGCAGCAACAGTTACCTTTTTTTAAAGTTGTTAGTAGCAATAGAACAGGTATTATAAGTACCTTCTCATGAAGTCACAGACAGGATTTGTTATCTCCACCACAAGGTGAAACTTTTCATCATTCATGCACTTTAGCATAATTTGCGTAAAAAACTCCAGGAATCTAGGTCTCTGCTTAAATTTCATAACTGTGAAAACAAGGAAGCTCATATATAGTTACTAATACACTTAGTTATTGGTGCTAAAAGTTACTATTACTAATAATCATTTTGTTCTAACAGGAAAATTTATCAATGCTTTTAAGATTTCTCACTTTTAAAATATATGTAGGAATAAATGTGGTGAGAACTACTGTTTTTCTAAAATTAAATAATCCATTCATAGTCTATATTTCCTTTATTTTCCAAATATCTCAGTGTTAAGATTTCATACAAGTGGCCACTCATGTATGACTAGTTGGAAAAAAATCTCTGATAATAATCAGAATTAATAGTTACCCTAATTATTATTATACTGCACTCTGAGTTAAGCAATAATTTCTACACAGCTGAACTTAAAGATCATTAGCACATTTTTCAATTCCCTTGTTTTTGTGTTTTGGAATGAAACTGTTCACTACCCAAATAAGCCACCATCAAGGTTCTGTCTTCCCAAACTTTCTATCAGGTACCTATTTAGGTCTTTTCCATTATTTGACAATCAAGAGTATGAATTACTCTGAATGGGTAAAGAATCCCAAGTCTTCTGCCTGGAAAAGGTTAGACCTTTAAGTATCTAACAACAGCAAACTCCACAGAATAAATGACCTTCAATAGTAGGTTGAATGAACAGCACATATACATTTAGGTCACCTACCTTCTTTCATTGCACCTTTGATTGACCAATTTAAAACTACAGGGTAAAGAAATATAGGGTCCTCTATTCCTGAGAGTTCAGCTGTAATACCTACAGTAAAAAAAAAAAAAGTTGTAGGTTCTGTTTAACATCAATAACCAAAAAGAAAAATTCTTTTGAGGAGATGAAAAATAGGAAAACACCCAGGTATGCTTTCTAGACTATGTACCTTAAAAGTATCAATTATATAATATTTTATAGATTAAAAAATATATCAATCTCAATTATTTTCCTCTCATTTCCCCCCTTGACAGCCAAGGAGTCTGCCACCAAATAGGTAAAGAGTTTCCAAGGCATGTGTCTCTCTGATTCAATAGCTATTATATATCAGTAAACCCCAGACTCAGAAACCTACCAATTATATCAACTCCATTTTTATAAAAATATTATTAAAACTATGAACAGTAAAATGACAACAAACTCATAACTATCAACAACTGAACTGAAAAACAGAAACAAAAACTAATCAAACAACCAGAACAGGAACAGAATCATAGAAATGGGGATCACACGGAGGGTTATCAGTGGGGAGGGGGAGGAAGAGAACAAGGGGGAAAAGTACAGGGAATAAGAAGCAGAATAGGTAGGTACAAAACAGACAGGGGGAAGTTAAGAATAGTGTAGGAAATGGAGAATCCAAAGAACTACGTACAACCCACGGACATGAACTGTGGGGGGGCGGGGGATGCTGAAGGATGAGGGGGGCCATGCAGGGAGGAGGGGATAAAGGGGAGAAAAAATTGGGACAACTGTAACAGCATAATCAATAAAATATACAAATAAATAAATAAAACTATCACTGAAAGATAGTCAAGCACACAATAGCAAACAACACAGCCGCTGAAGCCAGACTGCCTGGGTTCCAATTCTCACCCAGACACTTTTTAGTTGTGAGAGCTTAAGAAGTTACTCAGTTTCTCTGTGCCTCAGTTTCCTTTGCTTTAAAGTGGGAATAATAATAATACTTTCTTCATATCATGGTTATATAGGGATTACTTGAGTTTTAATATATATAAAACACACAGCAGTTTCTGGTGCACAGAAAGCACTACATGAAACTAATATTTTTATTCTTGCTTTGTTTTGAACCTACTGTTTAGTTAGTAACATTAGTGACATTGTACTGTGCTTACTGGTAAAATGTGAGGGGTTTTCTCTTTTTCAATAATATGAAAGGAAATAATTCACATTTCTAGAATACTTTATATTTAAGGAATTATATTTTTATATGTAACTAGACAATTACAGCTTTGTTACAAATTATGTTCACTGCTTATGTGAATAATAGAGCATTGGATTTGGGATTCAGCTGGTAGCAGACACAGAGAATGCTAGAACAGAGAGATCCAAGCCCGGGATCTCCAACTGCCCAGATAAAACTGGGACACACAGTGAGAGAGGTGAGGTAGGGACACAGAATTCTTCAAGTATAGTCTTTCCCAAAGATCACAGGGGCCACAAATGGAGGCTCCCACTTAAGAGAAATTTTGGTACTCTCTTGTTCTTCTAGAAGATCTGAAGTACCTACTTTTTAAAAATGTGATCACACTTATCACGAGAAAGTGAATCAATTTCTTCAACAGATTTCCAAATTGCTAACTCCAAAATTCCAATCACTGTCTTAATATACCACTATATAGCACAATAACCTGAAATTAAACTAATCTTTCACTTGAGTAGACTGTGTTTCAAATCACTCACACATTAACACCCCTCATGCTATCTCTTTTCATTTCTCAGTTACATTTTTGCCATTTGAGCACAGATTCTCAATTTTGCACCTTCCCTCCCCAACCCACATGTTTGGCAACACCTGCTTCCCAGCTGGTTGTCACAGCCGGGAAAATGGTGCGCTGCACGTCAATGGGTAGAGGCCGGGGATGCTGTTTGACATCCAGAATGCCAAGGACAGTCCCCTGTACAGTTATCTGGCTCAAGCAGGCAAGAGTATCAAGGTTGCGATACCTTGCTTTAGAATCAGAAGGTTTAAGCTCAGATCCAAGCTAGCTATGCAATCCTAAATAAATCACGTGATCTTTATGAGTCACATCTGTAAAAAGCAGTAAGCCATCCCTTATTAATAGAATATTATTAGGATTATTGACAAATATAAAAGACTGTGCAAACCTTAAAGGGTTTACCAAATACTAATATCCTCTTAATCTTTTTAACAAAAGATTTTCTTATTTTAAAAAGATACAATGCTCAACAGAAGTACACAGATAGAAACAAAAAATGTCTACATTGCTTTGTCAGTTTGAGAAGGTGTGCCTCCAACAAGACCAGCTGTTCGTTTATTTTTTCAGGTGATAATATCTGCTGCGGCTTCTTAGTCTTGGAAGACTTCTTAGAAGAACCCTAGAAACATTGGTTAAATTTCAGAATGTACTTCAATATGTTTTAGCAATTGTCATCTTGCAATAACATTCTTAAAATTATGTTTTCATACTTGCAAATAATAGTATGATCTACACGGCTAAACAACACGAATTAATAATTGACGGGGGGGGAAACGGGGTCGGGAGGAGGTAGGAGAAGGCAAGGGGGAATAAATGGCAGTAGAGAGAGACAACTTTGGGTTGTGAGGGTACAATGCAGTATGCAGATGATATGTTATCAAGTTGTACCCTTGAAACCTGGATGGTTTTATTAATCAATGACACCCAAATAAATTCAATTTAAAAAAATAATTAATAACACCAATCATTTTGTTCTAACTAAATGCCAGGCACAGGACTTAATGTTTTATGGGAGTGGACCAAAATATTTCTTTTCTTCTCTCTTCCTTCCTCCCAGGAACTCCCACCTCTCCCAACGAGCATGCAGATACACACACACTCTCCCAAAGGATTTTGTAGTATGTCTTTTAAACCCCTCAAAATAAAATTCCTTGCATGCCCTCAGAAACACATCACTTTTTTTCTTTTTCTTTTTTTTTCCCTTCTTTTTCCCAGAAAGAACTTCTTTACAACTCAGCTAATTGCCTTTGCTGCTTTGCCTTTCGTTGAAACATAACAGGATCAATAGTTAATGGATTAAAAATTGGTGGGTCTGTGCTCAGGTTCCCCACCATCATTGAGAACTGACTGGTTAATGTCTCCTGTTCTCAAAACAACCACAAAAGCAAAAACAAAACCACCCAAGCCTCTTTAGGCTTAGAGCCACCTTGAGTGGTTAGAATGATCTCAGCCCTGCAGGCTTAGTCAGAAGGAAGCACCACAACTTCTGCTGGACTAGTGACTCCAGGGAAAGAGGCATGGGGACCTGTCGTACAGTGATGGACAGGGACACTGTCCTGAGTTAAAGTCTGGCTGATAGAAGGAAGCTAGCAACAGGCTCTGAGACTGAACACTTGGTAAAAAAAATAAAAACAAAGAAACAAAAAAACCCTCAAATTGCCTCCAGCTTAATCAAAACTCTAAACCAAGTAAGCCCTTTCAAAACAACAAGCATCATGGCTTAAAAATGCATCCAGGAAAACAGTGCTAATAGTTGAAGTGTTTTGTGACAAACAAATGCTTACATGGAAACTCAACATATAATAGAGACAGAAATGGAGCCACTCCAGCTGAAACAGGCTTGGGGGAGACAATCTCTACCCCCACCCCAGGTACAGAAGGGGCTTCAGGTAATTCCTAGTGCACCTCAGAAATCTGATAAACTAAGCAACACTTCAAATTTGACCTACAAAAACGTTTACTCATATAATTTCTCAGAAAGGCAATAAAACAGGGTCTAGCAAGACCCACGCTTAGGAAGCAGATAGTAAAAAGTTGTCTCCAACATTAGCAGTCTCATAAAGAAGGCAATGTAGGTGTGACAGTGAGTTTGGGAAATCTACTTTGACTACAGTGAAAAGCTCTGACGTGTATTTACTACTTTGAATGATGCACCCAGAATAATAAAATCTTCAATTCGGGAGCGACTTTACACGTCTTTTAGTCCAAAGGCCAAACGGGTGTAGGAAGCCCCTATGCACCCCTAACTGATGATCAGTGCTGGCAATAGGGAGCTTTGCAGTGTTCTAGCACGGTTCATTTTCCTCTTCATTTTTTATCACAAAAAAGGGAGAGGAGCTCTTCACTATATATTACTTTTCTTTTACGTCAATATAACAAATTAAATACCAATCAATTTTTTTAAATAAATTTACTTATAATGTGTGACCTCTTAAAAGACTCAACTAAATATAAGCTTAGCGACTTAGAGACGAGAAACAAAAACCGTTACCTCCTCTTGTGCTTCTTCCTGGTCAAAGGCACCGAATGGAGATTTGCATTCCGGTGTGATGTCCAACATTTTTTTCCCATAGTTTATAATAATTACTGCCAGGTCGTATTCCTTCCATGAACGCAGAATCTAATTTAAAATGTTTACTAATTATCTCTGTTGGAAACACTTGTCTATTTCCAAGTGTCTTACATCATCTTTCATAAACTCAAAAACCCCATTAATGTTTTGGGTCTAAGAATTCCCCTGTTTCTGTTGAGGAAACTGGAACCTTACTTCAGATCATATTTCCCTAGAATTCAAATTGCAAACAACCATACATGTTTTGGTATATTAAGTTAACTATTCAGAAAATGCCTCTACTTAAAACGCCCATGCTAAAACGAAATCATTCTTAAAGGCCACATACATATCACCTCTCGTCTTGAGTTGCTTTCTATGTGACATGGCTCGGTCGCTGACCGCGTGGTGTTGGAGAGGGCATTTCTACCAGTGAATGGTTTACAAGGCATTCTGATAGTGGGCTGAGCTACAGTTAAGCTGTTTTTGACAGACTCTCCATGAACCCCAGGGGAAGCAGACACTAATCACAAGATGGGGAGTGGCTGCCTCTGCCCGTCTCATGAGCACCCCCGGTTACTACTAATTGTTATGCTTTGGCCTTCTCCAGCCTGGCCCTTTCCCACCTCTGTAGTGTCATCTTTCACCACCCACTTCCCTGTACTTTAAGTTCGCAAAATATTGGGCCAAGTATGAATTCTGACACTCACCATGGTTTCAGCACTTCACGCTTTCCTACAGCTGAGCCACTTCCCAGAACAGCTTCCCCGCTTTATTATCGTCATGTAAGGTTATTAACGGAACCCGGTCACTGCAACCTGGCCTCTAGTGCCAACTCCAAGGAAGCTCCCCTGGCCTGCACTCTGATTTGCATAGAGTCTGCTGTGGGGAAGGGTCACGTGAAGGGAACACATTCATTGTGAACCCCATAAAACAATTTTCTATGGGCATAAATAAGTTTGTATGGATTTGTTATATATAGTTGCATTCTGTCAAGTTGAGTAAGTCAGTATTTATGAAAAGTAACAACTGGTACTTCCCATGCAGGGAAAGGATATAAGAAGTGGCTGGAAAAAAGTGAATAATTGCTTAAACCTGTTGAAACCAAGTTAGTGCAAGGTGCCGAACACTGGAAATACTCCTGCGGGACCCAGTGCAATGGTGGTGAATAATGCTGACCATGGAACGAAGAGTGGGGAGGAAAATGGTGAGATGAGGTCTGGAAAGGTAGACGGGGTCAGTCATGCAGGGCCTTGAATGCCAGGCAAAGAGTCCAACCTCATTGTAAAATTGATACAGGAGGGAGACAGTTTTGTTATCAGAAAACAGAAACGAGGTAATGTGTGTCCTCCACACAACTTTGCTTTCTGACATATTTAGGCCCTAGGCTCATGGAGTACTAGGTCAGCTCTCCCCCTTGTTACAATATGCCATCGAAACACCAAATGATAAAGAATGTTTCAAATCAAAAGAAAAGTAGAGCCAATTCTAATTAATATACCAATCGAACAGAAATAGAAAGACTACACCAGATGTTTAGCATAATAATTTATCAATGTGAAAATAATGAGACACTGAAGATGATGTGTCTCGGACGTGGCACCTCATCTAGACCTCTGGCAACTTGCAGAAAAACCACTGCTGCTTACAGAAGAAAGACTGAGCCATCTGAAAAGACTACTAATTTTTCAAACGTAACAGAGAAAAGAAACAGCCATTTGACTAATTGGGCTTCATAAGAGAAAATCCATATAAAAATGTGTTATATGAAATGAACACCTGAAGTCTGGGATTCAGGACTATTCCAAGGTTCTGGGACTGCTGGTCATGCCAGAGGAAGCTTCTGGAATGACAATTCTCAGCCTATCAATTTGGGACAGACCACTTCTAACAGTAAAATCCTGCTATTAATGTATGTTAATCCTCAACTAGCATATACTTTACTTTAAAAAAAAATGTTTAATTTATCATCTTTTACCTTCTAACTCATTCCCTGCCTCACACTTATCCCCCTGCAATTATTAGGTGTTCCACAACCAGAATAATTTTTCTGGAATACAAATCTCATTATATCATTTGGGGGTTTGAAACTCTTCAATATTTCCTGTTTAATCTATTTATCTCCTTTTGTTGTTGTTGTTATTGTGTATCTTTTGAGAAAGGTCTCTCCTGTGCCCTATTGAGAAAGGTCTCTCCTGACTTCAAGACCATACATCCTTGAATCCACTGGGATTCTATTTTGTTTATGGTGTGAGGTGGGACTCTGGCTTTGTTTATTTTCAGATGAATTATCCGTTATACCAGCACCTTTTAAAAAATAAATGACTATAATACAATGTTATTTTCTCAATGAACCCAAATACCTGTTCATTGAGGTCATAGGTTAAGTTCTGATGTAACCTAGGTCTGGGTATTGCTGGATTCTCTATCTTCTTCCACTGAACTGCCCGCCCATTACTCTGTTCATACTATTTTTATTGAAGTGGCCTTATGGTAAAGTTTAATGTTTTTTGAGGACTTTTAAATTATTTTAATCAAGTTTTTGAGAAACCTAACTGAATAGTTCTTATTTGGACTACATTACATTTGAATATTATTTTAGAAAAGATTTATATTTCTATGCCAGTAAGTCTTCCTATTCAGGAACTTGGTGTTGCCTACCATGTATTCAGATCTTATTTTGTGTCCTTCAGTAAGATTCTTTTATCTAGGAACTTAAACATTTTGTTAAATTTAAAATATTATGTATTATAAGTGGTATATTTTTCTCCATTTCTAACTTGCTACTGCTAAATTTTTTAAAACCTACCATTCCATAAGTCTTTTACATATAATCACTTTATAAATTATCTTTTTAATTCTAATATTTTTTGACTAGATTCTCACTGGTTTTTTGAGGCCTCTATAATTACAGATAAATTATATTAGAAAAATATTATAAAAGTAATTTCATATTCTTATCTATTGCATGAGACAGAATCTTTACAAATAATGAATCACACTATTAAGAGACAACACCTCCTGTGTTTAATTTTTAAAGAAATGGCTTCAAAAATCCTCCATTTAGTATGATATCTATTATAAAACTTTGGTAAATGCCTTTATCATTATATTAATCCCCCTTATTTGTGGTTTTGCTTTCCATTGTTTCAGTTACTATGGTCAACCTCAGCCTGAAAACATAAAATTTCCCCAGCCGCAGACATCATCTGCTCCTGCCATCCAACCATTGACATCATCACGCCTCCATGGCCCAGGATCACCCCAAGCAGGCGATCTTCCCTCTGACATCACCAGAAGGTCAACAGCAGCATAAGGCTACATCACAATGCCCATGTCGCTCCACCTCACCTCACCTCCCCTCCCCATGTAGGCACTGCATCCTCTCCCATCATCACCAGAAGCATGACTACACCACAGTCAGATATTTGGAGAAAGACAGAGACCACATTTCATAAATTTCTATTACAGCACATTGTTATAATTGTCCCATTTTAATCAGATGTTGTTATTTTCTTACTCTAATTTATAAATTAAACTTTATCATGTGTATATGTACAGAAAAAAACACAGTATATATAGGTTTCAGTATTACCCATGGTTTCAGGCATCCACTAGGGATCTTGGAATGTGTCCCCCACAAATAAGGGGGGACTACTGTGTTCAACAGCTTCCTTCCAGTCCTAACTGATTTAGAAATTTTGTTAGGAAAAGTTGCCTAGTGTTATCAAATGCCATTGTAGCATTTTCACATAACCTTATCTTTTTACCCTTTGATTTACTGTTGTAAAAGAAATTCAAGTTTTGTTTTAATGTGGAACTGATCTTCAATACTTGAAAATAAGACTGTCCTAACATCAGAGAACAACCAGCAGCCAGCCAGGAGCAGAGAAGATGCTCAGACAGAACAGACCTGAAGAACACTTAACGATGCCTCTCTGCACTGTGGTGAATGTCTTGGACCCTGAATTCTGCTTTTGCAGATATGAAAACTGCCACTCCTCCTTTATTTTTGTTTGCATTTTTCCAGTACTTTTTTCTAATCACTTCTTTTTCAACCAGTGTCTGTCACTCTGTTTTACGAGTGTTTCTTGAAATAATGTACATTTAAATCTGAGTTTTTAGCCCATCTGCCAATCTCTGTCTTCCAAGTTCATTCACACTAAGTGATGTAATCAATATATTTGCTTTTATGCCTTCTGTCTTACATACTATCTCTTTTTCCTTCTTCTTACTTTTGCTGAATTAAGCATTTTTCTTCCCTGTCATTCTTCTGTTCATTTTCCTTTCCTATCAATTTCTAAGTCCTACTGTGTTTTAAAGTTCTGTTCATGGCTCTGAGTCATCTTTGAATATATTTGTTCTATCAAAAGAAAATAATTTTATAGTACATATATTTTATACTTTTTTTTAAAAAAAAAAACCCTACAACCACGCACGCACCAAGATTCTCTAACTGCTCACCCCTCCCTCAGCCCCAAACAGGGTGGAAGTTTTAGTTCTAGGTTACCAATACATTTTCCTTTCAAGGATGATACTTCTATTTTAAGAATCCCTACTTAGCATTTATATCACAGAGTCCTAGTCACATAATTATTATCTATTTAGTTTTAATAATACATATATTGAAAGATTCATTGCTCCCATTATTCCTCTCGTTTTTGTCTTTCCCTATCTTGGGATTTCTGTTCTGAACCACTTGTCATTTGATAGAGTATTTCCTCAAGTGTTTTCCTCAGATAAGTACATAGGCAGAATATTTTTTAAATGCATGCACTTCTGAAAATGTTTACTTTGCCCTGACGAATGAATGATATCTTTCCTGGTTATTAATTCTTGGACCCTCAGGATTTACAATTGTTACTCCAATGTTTCAACTTCTAGTGTTGCTGATTAAAAAAATAAGTTTGAAGCTAATTAATTCTTTTTCCATTGCAAATAACCTACTCTTTCGGTCTCAAAACTTTAAGATTTGCCCTTACGTTTGGACTTGATGTTTCACCAACACATGTCCATACGTACATTCTTACATTTATCCTGCCTGGGACGTGGGGAGTCTGTGTTCTCCACTTGTTTCTTTTCTACCCACAAAACTCCTTCCATTTCATGTCATGACTTCTGGATCTGCCTTCTGAATTTCTCTCTAGACAATTCTGTTCTACGTTGGCTGGTACTTCCTGAGCTTCCAGATTTGACTCAAGAAATGTGATAACCATAATCTTCATCTGTTTAAGTTTTTAATCAAAAATCAAGTTAGTTTGTTCAGGTACAGATTTGTTTTGTTTTGTTTTGATCATCTAATGAATGGTATCACCTTGAAAGTTTTCTCTCCCTCTTTTTTGTTTTAAGTAATCTCTGGTCTTTTCCAACACAGTAAGAGTAAATACACATTATTTTGGTGTCTGGTTTGCTCTTGAGCTTTGGGATTCTGAGTCCCCTATAGTGAGCCATTATTGTTCTCTTCCTGCTAATGGCTTATGTTCCCTCAGCCTCTCCACAGAGCAGGTCATAAAGGGCTCTCCAACAGCAGTAACTCAGTGAGTGATGGAAGGAATATGATCTTCTGCTCTTGAGGTCAAACCATAGTAGCCAGCAAATCATGACCTCTTTCCTGAGGTAGAGGTTAGAGGCCTCTCTGTTGCCAGACCTCTATAGAAGCAAACTTTAGCCCCAAACAAAGTGATGGATCGAATCAGCCCACCTAGACAGTCTTCTTCCAGATCCCTGACCAAAATCAGAAAGGGCCTATGAGGGCCACATAAAATAGGCAGGCAGATTTGACCCTTCATTGAGGAGATTCACTGGGTTCAGTCAACCAAACCTTTGAAGAAATACCTGATCTTTGAGCCAAATGATGAGGATAAACAAGCCTACCTCTCTGCCTCTGGTCTCTTGGTTCTTTCCAGTTTTCAAAATGAATGAGGTCCCATTAAAAGTCATTTTTCCATCCCTGTACCCGGGCTTCTTCAAGATACACCCACCACCCTTCAGAAATGACCTGCCCCAGCTACTTTCGATCTGAAATGCTTTCTGGGTGCTATTTCTTAAAGTAATTCCTGTAAAAGTAGCTTGACTTCCTAAATCATTACTGCTCCTGAATTTTATGACACAAGACTCAGAATGAGATAAATACCTTTGTTACGTAGAAGATGCAACAAGCTATCATGTGCTGTATGCCTTCAAAATTTGCAGCCTGTTTCTTTGAGTGGATGACATTTGGTAGTCCTTGCAAAACCACGATGCACTTTATCAAGATCTAAAAAATGGGAAGATGATGGTTTTGTTGAAAATTATCACCCTTACACACTATAAACTGTTCTATTCAAATCATGCAAGTTTTAAACCATCAAGTTTTACTATTGCTAATAACTATTGATAAGTTGCTTATCGTATAAAGAAATATACTCTAAAATAAAACTGACATGCTCAATTTTCAAATGAGTCTCTCATCTAAATAACTTGAAAACCTGTGCAGAGAATAAAATAAGTATAAGAATAACTATAAAACAAAACATATTTTGTCAAGGGCCATAAAAGATGTAGAAAGAATGTTACATGTACACAAGAAACACCAAGATCACATCCAGGCTTAGGAGGACCTTGGAAAGCCACATGGAGAAGGGTGTACCATACTAAATATAAACTGATGCCAGGTACTTGAAACGACAATTTCCTTCCAAATTAAAACCAAACATTCATATCGCAGGAAATTAATTAATCTTGGTGCTTACTTCTAGTTTCCTTTCTTCATACCATATGACCCTGAATGTGATCAAGAGCTAGACAATTAAGTCTAGCTTCTTATTCTGTTACATAATTCTAAGTAATATCACCATCAGAAAGGTAGAGTTGAGATCGCATCAATCTATCTTCATTCAGATTATTCAAGGGACAAAGTAATATATGGATCTTGGTCCTCTGAAGGCACATTAATTGCTTCAAGCTACCATTAAAAAACTTGTAAGTTTTTTTAATGCTTCTTAAATTCCTCCCTTCCACTACCACCCTTTCCCCCACTACCACACCACATCCCCAAATCACATAGCACATTAAATTTTGAAGTTTTCTTCTGGCTCAGGTAATTTTATGTGTATGTGTAAATACTTAAATGTACACAGGGCCCTGGTTGGTGTGGCTCAGTGGACTGAGAACCGGCCTGTGGACCAAAACATTGCTGGTTCAATTCCCAGTCAGGGCACATGCCTGGGTTGCCAGCCAGGTCCTGAGTCAGGGGCATGAGAGAGGCAACCAATCACTGTTTCTCTCACACATCATGTTTCTCTCCTTCTCTTTCTCCTTCCTTTCCCCTCTCCAAAAATAAATAAATAAAATCTTTTTTAAAATGTACATAGGAGGGCGAATGCCAGGTTGCAAATGGGATTTAAACATGCTTATCTGAACTATGCATTTCCCCTTTAATCAAGTCTAATGAAAAATCCCTCCAAGTCTATAGGTTTAGCTCCGGATCATTACTTCCAACGGCTACATAATATTATTTAATGTGGATCAACCATAATTTATTAGCCACTTCCAGAATCTCCGTGGTGTACAATATTAGGGTTGAGGTTTTACGGTCTGGCACTTCTCTTCACCTCCAGTTTCATGGCCACCACGGAGAACGCCACAGTGAGTACCTATGCACACAGTTTCCAACAGGAGAGGCACCCGAGGCGCCAGCTCTGAGATGACACCCAGGGAGCATGAGGCACCACCCTCCAGGGCACCGTGTACATTCTAAGTCAGTGACCAGTATGGGGTCCTGTGTCCCCAGCTGGTAGAACACATGGATCTGGGAACCAAGGGGTGAAGCCTGGAGTAGCATCCCACCAACGGGTGACTTTATTCTATGAGATAGATTACTAACAGAGGGATTGCTGTGTCAGGTGGATGTACTTTTAATTTTGCTAAAATTTTATGCTATGGGATACATTACTAGTAGAGGGACTGCTGTCAGGTGTATCTATTTTTAATTTTAATTAAAATTAGATTTAGTTTAACTAAAATTAAGGTTGTATTACCAAAATCCAGTGCCTGTAACAATTCGCACTTCCTCCATTAACGAAGGAGAATGCCTTTGCCCCACATCCTCACGGGCAACAGGCGTTACAGACCTTTCCAGTTCTCCCTGTGTTGTTATTACCTTGTTCACTCACTGTGCACACGTGTGAATGAGCATTCAGAGTCTGCGCATTTTTTCATGAGCCTCTCAGCCACCTGGGTCTGTTTTTCCTGTAAACTACCTGTTCATATGCCGTGCCCATTTTCCTATTACATTATTGTCCAATAGTAAGACTTTTTGTTACATATACTTATCCTTCATCAGTGTTAGGTATATTTTTCCAAATCCATGAATTTTCTACTACCTTTATTATGATCCCTTTTTTCACACATAGATGGCTGTACACACATAGTCAAATATGGTTTTTTTTCCTTGTTTTTTCTAAGAGTTCTGTTTTGGTTAGAAATGGTTCCCCCAGCCCTGGATTGCACAGGTACCTGATCTCCTGGGATATTTTTGTCAAATATTTTGCTTTGTTTTATATTTAAGATCTCAACTTTTTGTAAATGGTACAAATAAGTCCAAACTCTACTTTCTTTCAAATGAATATCTAGGTGTTTCACAGCAGCCTACTAAAAATATCCATTTTCTTTCCACTAAATTCAAATGCCAATTTCTGCCATACATTTCATTCTCATATATATTGAGGCCTATTTCTGGACTCTCTTCTCTGTTCCACTCATCTTTTCCTATTCTGAACAATATAATTTAATTAGGAATTGCACTCCTAACGCTTTTTCTCACACCTATAACCCATTCTGTGCTGCAGCTAAAGGCGTCCTGAATTGATGGGGTCCTAAAGAATGAGAGTGGACTATCCTGACTCCACCAGCTGAGCACCAATCACAGCAGCTGTGCCTAATGTGGTAGCTTTGCTGGAGCACATTACAAGGTATACACCAATGTGGTTAATGTTTCCTTTTCCAACCTCTGGGAAGGAAGAACCAGAAGCTCCCATTCACACTGAGCAGGTAAGAGCAAACACTCAGAGTCTTGCCCCCAGGGCAATGATAACTCCTACCCTCTGACATAATATTTTATAAAGGGATCTGAACTTTCTGGACATTTCTCAAAACAAAACATTAGACCACTATATCAATAACATTATATTAGTCAGATCTGAGAAAGAAATGGCAAGTACCCTAAAGACCTGGGTACAATGCATGCACTCCAGACGGTAGAAAAAAAGCCTTTGCAGATTCAGAGGCCTGACACACTAATAAAATACATATCTGGAACATGCCGAGACTCCCCTCCAAAGCTGGTCTGACATCTGGCATCTCTCATCTCTCAAACAGAAAGGACAATGTCAGGTATACGCCTTTGGATTCAGGAGTAGGAATGTTTTACATTTTAAAATACTGCTGCAATCCACTGACAAGTGACATGGGGGCTGCCAACTGTTAGTCTAGATGTTGGAGGCATATCTCTTCAGCAGCTGAACTGCCAGATGCCAGGAATTTGGGAGAAGACATGTCTGTACTCCAGCAGGGCCACTCCAAGGTGAATACTTTGTTAAGTTACTTTAGTTGTCTGGTGGGTTTCCTCAGTAGTGAATTTTAAATGTTTATTATTTTGCACAAGTTCATTCACGTCGTCTTGGCTTTCAAAATCTGAGTCAATGAGGGTGATGACAGAAATGATGGTGATGATGGTAACATTCTGCACCATCAGCAGTAAAATCCTCCTCTCATTGCATCCCTGTGGTAGGCAGAACTCTAAGATAAACTTCAAGACCCCTCCCCCTGATTCGTAAGCCCTGGATAACCCCTCCCTTCAAGTGTAGGTAAGTCCTGTGAATGTGATGGCATGGCCTAGCCCATGACTACATTACAGTACTTAAGACTCCCAAGGCCAAGCAGAGGAAACTCTCCTGACGACCTTGAAGAAGCAAAGTGCTGTGTTGGGGCAGGAAATTGTAGTCAGCCTTAGGGGCCAAAATCTCCTTTTCCACCATCACAAGAACATCAATTTTCTCAACAACCAGTGAGCTTGGAAGAACCCTGAGCCTCAGGTGAGATCGCAGCCCTGATTTCAGCCTGCTGAGCCCTGGAGCGGATCCAGCTTCCTGGCCCACAGACACTGTGACTTAGTAAATGCCTGCTGTTTTAAGTCACTAAGCGTACAGTAACTTGTGAGGAAGCACAGACAACGAATACAACCCCTTCAGCCAAAGAATCCTCAACTTCTCCATCACTGAGATAAGCATGCTTTCTTGGGTCATCCAGCAATTTTCTCCCCAGAGGATAACTTTAACAATATGCTTTGAATATATATTGCTGCTTCTAATACTGTAAGAACATAAATATCAAAATCAAAATTAAAAACCTAGAAAAGGAGATGCCAATATTTAAACATGGACAGCAGTTGGGCTGAATATTTTCAGAGAAACAAGTCTCAAGTTCTTACTTATATGTCTGCCCCGACATATCAGTTAGATTATTAAAATGTTTTTCAGTTAACTCATAAAATTTTGTAATACTGTTATTTATACTTTATAAGAGATACATCGTTTTTCCCTTTTCCAAATTGCATTGTTGAGTTGCCTTTGTAAAGATACCCTTACCTATGGAGAGAGGGGAAGGAATGCTCTCACCTGTACGACAGGTACCAGGACAATATTGTGGTAGATTATAGGAGCAAGGAGGCCATAACATTGAGTCACAGCTTGAAGGGCGTAACTGGAATCATTTAGGTAGTTGCTAAGCTCCAATGCCACTAATATTCTCTCACATTCAATTAGTCTGGCAATCTGTAAAGAAACAGGCATTGTTAAGCAAATTGAATGTCAGGTGCTTAACTAATGTGTCTCTCAGGAAAACAAAGGTAGGAAATGTGATCCCTGTGGCTTAGCAACAATATTCCCGTTGGTATAAAGAAAAATCTAAATTCAAGTACCACACTAACTCCCAAATAAAGCCACACAAGGACAATATAATCTTCGACTTAAACTTCAGAATTTTGTGTAAAACAATACATATACCGCTAGTAACAGAAACTGGTAAGATAAAATCTTGGCTATATATTAATGTTAGAGAAAACAGAGTTGTTATAAAAACAGAGACTATAAGAAATAATCACTAAAATATTGCCCCCACTTGATTATCGGAGCCCATTTCCCTTCTGGATTTGTGAGAAAATAGTAAATTTTCAGTAAAGCAAACCAATCTTCTGTTAGAATTCTCCTACTTAAATAAAATGATAGTAATATGTAAAGATAGACACTTGAAAAGAATAAGAACCTTATCTTACTCCTCCTTCACCTTTTCTGAGGAAGATTTCATTGTATTTCAGTGTATATACAAACAAGATTATGTACAAAGAACACCGTATGAGTGGCAACCAGATATTTCCATACAGCAAATCACTGCTCGGATGGTAGTCTAGCACTCCGGAAGTCGCTGACCCGTGTAAGGAGTGCCTTGACCTTCAGACTGAGTGCTGAAAGAAGACTCAGTGCAACAGAGGCAGGGCGATGGCTGTGCATGCTTCGGCTCTACAAGACCGTGGACTTGTCTTGGGCAGAGAGTCGTGTTTTTTTCACTTTCATATTCACAGAAACTAGCACAAGCTCATATAACAATTTATTGGTTAACTAATGAATAAATGGATGGGGAAGAAAAGGCAACTGTGAAAAAACTAACCAAAAAAGTGGCAAAAGTCTCCATATATCTAAGGTGAGTAGAGAAGGAAAGAGATAGAAGAGTAACCGCAACCTGAAATGGAAAAAGTTTTAGGACTGTTGCTAAAAGCAAGAGCATGGTAAGGTGGCAGATGTGCAGAGAACAACGCCTGCAAGCACCTGAGAACCTGTCAACAGGAGCCAGGTTAAATTCCTGCCCCTGCACAGGAGTGCGGTATCACAATTAAAAAGAATTTGGTCATTGGCATGTACCACCATGAAAATATGTCCAGGATACATTACAAAAAATGTTTAAAAGTCAAGAAATGGAACAGCAAATATACCATGATGTCAGTTTTGTAAAAATAATAAAAATAACTAACAAAATTTAGCTGTGCATATTGTTAGAGAAATAATACAAAACAAACATACTATTCTTAAGGGCAACTGGATTATAATGGTTCACTTTATATATTATGCATTTTTTAATATTTGAAATTTATACTACTTTCGTACAGGAAAAGAATAAGTTGAAGAACAAAAACAAAACAAACAACCCCCAGGGCGGTGATTCCCACATGGAATTTCATTACGCCAGCACTAACATTCAACGGCCCCTCAGTCCATTGGCAACCAGGGTTTGCATTCCCCCCAAGCACATTAATTTCGAACATCAAGAAACAAATGAAGGAAAATTGGCACATTTTTAGTCATTTTAATTCACTTACTTGTTGAGAAGGAAAAATCTCATTGCCTTTGATATTATCACAGAAAAGATTTTCTTCTTTGATTTTAATGTCACTCATTACAAAAATATTTCTAAGAAAAAGGTACAAGAGGATTGAAGAAGTCTCTGCCAAAATATCTGAATGTAACCTGCAAAAGGAAGTAAATCACATTATAGGTTTAAAAACAAAATGACTTAGCACGTGAACTTGCCTTTGGGGATTGATTTGTTCTTAGTATCCACACAATGATCCCAAGAGAGCAGCAGAAAACTGTGGGACAGCTATTCTCGCAGTGTTTGAATTAAAGACAAACACTGTCCTTAACGACAAGTGGACAACTAAGAAAATGAAGCTGCTGACATATTATGTCATCGATACATACAAATAACTCTTGTCAAAGCTTTCTGGTTCTAATATATAAAGTTCTTTTTTATCAATATAATGAAATCACTATAGATATTCAGACGTTAGGAAAACAGGCCCAATAATTAATGAACTTTTCAAAAATGAGGGTATTTATAGCAGAATCAGCCATGGAGAGAGGGGGGCAGGGAGAAAGTTTTAGATCATTTCTAATTACCCTTTCTAAGTCGCAGTCAGCGGTGCCGACCAATGGCAAAACTGGGAACTATACAGTCTTCCTTCTCTGTTCCCAATATTCCCTTCCCTACCCTTAGCCTTACTTGGTGACAAACCCTCCCTCCTAGGCTTCAGGTTTACCTACTCTCCATACACCCTATTCCTATAAAACAGGAGTCTAACATCAGTAATTCACACCTGAAAATCACCTGCTCTACCACCATGTTAAACTCTAAAATTACTTTTGCTGGGAGAATTTTGGCTCTCCCACTCTCCTTGTCCTCATGCTGGCCATCAGAACCCGGACATGCGCAGGACTTCCAGGCTATCACCTCCTCCCGGCTCCACGTCCTTCCCACCCAACTCAGAATCTGGTAGTCCTTTTGATAGTGGCCTCTCTACCACTTTCCATTCTGCACCCCTTATTTTATGCGATAATCAATTTGCCTGACCTCGCACAGATGTCCCTGACCATTTTCTCTATCCCAGCCACAGTGCTCAATCAACTATTTACTAATGTATTCTCATTCATTCTTTTTTTCATCCAACTATCACTTTCTGGATACCTACTGTATACAAGACACTATTCTAGCACTTAGGATATAAAGACGAACCAAAGCAGCCCTTAGACACAGGATCTGAGCTCTATTACAATCCATTTCCCCCTGAGGTCACCTTGCTCGCTTCTCCACAGCACATGTTCGGAACCCCTTCTCCACCCTGTGTGCTTTTCTATCGCCCTGGCTCTGCCACAGTGCCTCCATCACCTGCAACCTCTTGCACCCTCCACCTCTCCCTCTCCCCTGGCTCCTCTCCCTTCACCCTCCAAAAGTCTGCCTTAAGCGTGCCCTGCCCCTCAAGCTTCTTCCCACTTTCCTTTCCTCTTTACTGCCAAACCTCACATCCATGATCTGCCTGTAACAACTCTCCATTTTCAATTATTCCTTAGCCATTTGCAAAAGGTTTCTGTCCCATGACAGCAAAAAATGACTCCCTTGAACTAACCAATGGCCTCCTAAATTACCAACTCTAAAAGCCTCTTCTTAGTTTACATCCTGCCCAAAAGACCCCTCTGTAGCATTCTAATAAACAGCTGCTCTACCTGACCTTGTTCCAGCATTCAATCCTGCCAGCCAGTCCCTCCGTGGTGATGCTCTCGCTGCCCCTGGCAGTACACTTTCCCATACTTTCACCCCCTGGACTGCTCCTTTTCAACAGCCTTCCTTGGTCCCATCTCTGTTTCTGTCTCTTAAGCGTAAAGATACCCAGGGTTCAAACTCCAGCCTTCTATCTGTTCTGCTAAATAAGTCATTCCCTGGGGGATATCACTCATCGTCAAAATTTCCATGATGACCTCAAAGGACAATTTCTAATCTGTATCTGTTGCCTTGACCTCACTCCTAAGATGTCAGCACTAAATATCCAACTACCTACTGGATATCTCCTATCTACAAAAGCGTCCTGCTAGAAAACTAAACTCAAACTACGTTCAATCCAAGTCATTATCTTCCTACAAAAACATGCCCCACCTGTCACGTTCCCTTAGTAAATGTAATAGGCTCCCCAGTCAGGTAACCCTGGAAATCCCAGTCAGCGTTCACTCCTCACTCTCTCTCACCCTCCCGAGTGTCACAAGATATTCCAAGTCCTGTCTCCTCCTCCAGAATGCCTCTTGGATCTGTCTCCCATGGCATCTAGCATCCTTGTACATAGCAAATGCTAAGCCTATATCTTTTAAATTAAGTGTAATTATACCTAAATGTGAATAAGCATTGTCAATGCCTTTGCTCAACCAGAATTCACACTTTCAGCTCACTGTCTTTGATTGAGGAGTGATGGGTTTCATCTTCTTATCAAAGGAATTTCAGACATTAATAAGTAGGTGAAGGAGATTGTTGTTGTTTCTGAACTTAAAGACAGCCAGAAATCACATCAACACTCATTTCTTAAGCTGCTCCTAAACTTTGTTCTTTTGAGGGGAAAAAAAATTGGCAGTAAAGCAAAGGATGGCCTGTGGTTTTATACACGGCTTCTGCTGACCTGTTTGAAGGTGCTGAGAATCTAATCCCGGAAGCCTCCTCACGTCAAGGAAAGCCTGTTTACCCTAATAGTCTACCTACCCATCAGACCCTAACCTTAACTTGAACCTGACCTTTTCTGTTACAAACACCCCCAATAATATTTGTGTTTTATAGTACAACTGACATTACCTTGGCTAGTGTTTAGTATTTTTTTATAACTTTCATTAACTTATATTCAGAATGCATCCATATGCCTGTAGTGGGTTTTTTTTTCTGATTCTAGCAAAGAAGTTTCTAACAAGGGCTCAAGACCCTGAAATGTTCATGCTTATTAAAAACTGACTGAAAACAGTTTTATATGGACTATCTTAACATGAAATTGAAAATAAATTAACTCTAGGTTTCACTCCCAACACTTAATTTCAAAAAGGAAATTAATATTTTAAGTGAGTATTTCTAATTACCTTCTCTGTGTAATAGTCATTATATTGCTTAAACAAATAACAGATTGTTCATTGTGAGGTGGTGACGTGACAAAATAATCCCAGACTGGCAAGAAAACTTTCTTAGCCAACTCATAGTCACCAAGCTGATAGGCAACCTACAACAGAAAACACATTATCTTATGCAATGTTTTTATTTGTGAAATGTACATTGTAAACAAGAATTCTGAGACGGTCCTATCACATACTAATTCCATATAGTTATTCACATTTGCTGCTCTGTTCTGCAGTGCCGCAGTAAGGTAATGACAGCCACCGGCAAGGGAGACAGACACATTTTGAAATCTCTTTTATTTCTAAATTGCATGGAAATTTGAAACTCTGTAAGGATGTTTCAAATTCTCATAAGCAAAACAAAGATCACATCTGAGCCAAATTAATTTCATTTTCATCTATCTCGGCAGTGCACTCCATTTATTATAGACACTGTTATAATGAACAATCTGTTCCAAGAGAAACAATCAGATTTCCCAAACCCAAACTATGAAATCTACTTCATTCTCTTCTGGTCCTGACTGGCACTTCCGGGGCTTTTGTGCAACAAAGGGCTCACAGCTGAAAAGGGCGAAGAACAAAGCAGAGACGCTTCCAAGAAGCCGTGATATATTTTAATTTCAACACATTCCACATTAGGCAAAATAACTGATTTTACTGGTAAAACCTAGAAAAGCTCCATAGGAAAAAAAAATCAGCATATCTATTTCTTTTGGTAGAATACATTTCTTTAAAGATATTCCTAAAAATTACTCTATTTTTATATGGGTACAAGTTATACGGTGCTTCAAATCCTTAACGGCAGCAGGTAAAACATAAAGAATAAATAGACTCATTGAATTAACTATGCAGATGACACATGTTCCCAGATCACGTTCCACTCAAGGGAATCATTTATAGGGCCAGAACTTTTAAATCCGCCAGGTCAGCACTCAAAATCGACCAGCCGGTAAACTTTTATGAAGTTTCTACTGTGTGCTAAGCACAGTAAAAATAGATTCTTAAAGCTTACAATGATCTCATATCCCATGAAACTGTAATCAAGTTACAGACATAAAACACATGAAATCACAGAAAAACTACAAAGAATAATGTAACAATTGTGGAGGCTTAGAAACGAAGAAATAAAGACTTCAAGGAGAAGGCAGGGCTTCAGTCGAACCCTGGGAAGAGGTAAGATTCAGAGGGCCATAGTTTAGACAGAATCTGAGTAAGATCCAGTAGCAAACATCCCCCCCCGTGCAGTTAAGAGAGACCGGAAAGGCAGGTCAGTGTTCGGAGAGAAGCAGGCAATATGACTGGACAGGTGGAGTGCAACATGACTTCAGAAGGTCCTGAAAGTCGGGAGACACATTAAAAGATGTCCAGTACAAAACTAAGCACTTTATGTGCATTCTCGTATTGACCCCTCATTACAGCTCTATTAAGTAAGTTCTTTTACCACCCTCGCTTTTCAGATGAGAACACCGGGGCATCGAGAAGTTAAATAATTTGAACAGAGCCTGACACTCAGTAAGAAGAGTGGAGCCAAGACTTGGAGTGGAAACCGGGTCACTCTTCTGGGCTGCACTGATCAAATAAAGAAGTGGACTAAGTGGTCACTAAAACAGCGTCTAATTCTAAGATTTCCATGGGAAAAAATAACAGATGATATATAATGGGGTTGGTGAAACTGTAATTGAATGTTCTTTCCTTTTAAAGACAATCTATATTCTTTTGAAAAATAGCATTATTTATTCAATCACAGTGAACACTGTGAAATAAGAAATGATACCTTGATAAAACTACACTTTACAAAATCATGACTTTTTGTGGGTTAACAGAGGAGTGCCAGGTATGTGTTCAAAGATAGGTGACTGGTAGTGATGTGCAGCACAGATTTTAGATGGGATGAGGTTAAAATGAGAAAGAAGCACTAAAGACTAATGCAATAATGAGGTATGATAGAAACTTCAATACACGACCTCCACACTCCTGATTTTTCTGCAAAGGCCACATTCCCTCTCAGCTACCTATACAAGCTCCTCCTCTTTCCCCAAATCTGTTTATATTGGCATGTTACAGAGTTCGGTCCTTGGACCTCTCCTCTTCTACACGGAAGTAAGCACACACTTACTTCCTTGGTGACATCACTCAGCTTCAAGGCTCTGTCACATGACCCCTCTCAAATCCCTCTCCTGCCCAGACCTGTCTCTCCCAAACTCTAGATTCACACATCTAACTACTCAATAATTCTCTCTGAATATCCAACAAATCTAATGTGTAACAAGTATCCAATAATATGTAATATCTTATCTCAGCGGGCCCCAAACTGAATTTCCGATCTTCCCCTGCCCATATCTACACCTCCCACAGCCTTCTGCAACTCAGTAGATGTCAACTCTATCCTTCCAGTTTGCCAGCTAAATATCTTAGAGTCATCTTTTACTTCTCTCTTTACACTGGTTCCATCAGGAATTCTTGTTAACGCCTCCCTTGAGACATACCCAGAAGCTGACCACTTCTCACCACATCACCTTCTACCACTCTGGCCAGGCCACCTTCATCTCCCTGGATTACAGCAACAGAGAGGCCTCTCTGCTTCCACCCTCGCACCCCTATGGTCCGCTTCCAACACAGCAGTCAGGGTGAGCCTTTAAAAAGGTGCCACATTACATCCTGCTACTGCTCAGAACCCTCCCTTCCACTCAAGGTAAAAGCCAAAGTTCTTACAATGGCCTAAAAGTCTTTTCCGGATCTGCTCCCTGACCCACCCACTCAGCCTCACTTCTCTGATCAATCCTTTACTCCCCACGGGTCCCTCAGCTCTGGCCACACTGGCCTCCTTCATATTTATAAAACATACCAGGTGCACTTCTGAACAGCTGAGGGCTTTTGCTCCAGCTCCTTCTGCAGAATGCTCTCCCTCCAAGAGCCTTTCCCTCACCTCCTTCAAGTCTCTGGTCAAGTCTCACCTTCTAGACGAGGTCGTCCCTAAGCTCTCTGTTTAACACTGCGACCAACCCTCCATTCCCCAACTTCAGGTTTCCAGTTCCTTTTACCATATTCTTTATTTCCATGGAGCTCATCTTCCAACACACTAGGTAATTTATTTATTCACTATGTTGATTGTTTATTAGCCACTCCCACCACGGCATATTGTTTACTTCGTTTAGAACAGTGGTTCTCAAAGTGTGGTTCAGTGACCATCAGTATGGGCATCTCCTAGGAACTTGTCAGAAATGCAAAACTTCAGGCCCTGCCCCCAGACTAGGGAGTCACTCTGGTGGCAGCACCTAGCAAGATCTGTTCAACTAGCACTCCAGAGCACTCTGATGTACACTCAAGCTTGACATCACTAGCCTGGAGCAATGCCTAGTGCAGAGTGAGCACTCGATCATAATGTGTTAAGTGAATTAAATAATGTATTGAGTGCATCTTTTCCTAATAATTTCCTCTACCCACAGAAGAGGACACCCAGAGGTTGGACTGTGCTATAACTTGGTTAACTGGCCCTGGGTGAGTTCCTGACCTAACGTAAGTGCTTTACAGCCCCCTTCAAAGCAAGATGGACCCCCCCACCTTTAGCTGTTTGGTTTTGATGTCAAGGCTCACGACCTGGACACACTTAAACAATTTGAGAGAAAATTTATTACTCACACAAGAGACTTCTAGGGAGAGTTTGGCAGGCACAAGCAGGTCTGGACTGGGTTGGACAAAGCAGAAGGAATTGGCTGGGCCTTGATTAGTGGCCGGGGAGTAGGAATTAGGCAAGTTCCTGCCAGCTGGGAGGTTTCAATTTCCTGCTGGCACCAAAGACAAGGTAAGCTCATAGACCTCCCTGTCAGCCTACTGAAATGTGTGTCCAGAGGAAAAAAGAAGGGTGAGGTTTAAAACCAAGTCAGTGGGCAAACATCAAAAGTGAGGTCAGACTCTCTATTACACTAGGCAGGCCTATTGCAGTCTCTTTCCCAGAAATTTGGAATCAAGATTAAGAGCCAGCTAGCTAGTCTCTGTTTATAGATGAAATTGAGGGATCTATAAAAATTCAGGAGCTGCCACTTTTCCTCCAAAGATCGAGAGGCAAAGACACTCAGTCTTTGCAGAAAGGAAAAGAAAGCAGCTACATAAAGAGAACCAAAGGCATGAGACTAGAGTTGCTTGCACCTGGCAGCCTTCTCAGGGTGCACTCCCCGCAAGCCAGGCTGCTTCCCTTACTTGCAAAGACGTAACTGAAGCCATAAGTCAAAATTATCTAAACAAGGGTTATTATTGTGGTAATGAGATTGTTTAAAATAGAGAGAGAGAGAGAGAGAGTTCAAAAGAAAAAGAGATGACATGTAGCATAGAACCTGGCAAAAAAAACAACAGACATTGACTAAATAATTCATCAATAAATGGATGAGTAGAGAGAGTAGTAATATTTAGAGGATGAGATGGAAAAGAAGAGTTGAAACTTCCTAAAGAGATTTAAAAATGGGGATGACTATCTTTCCTACCTGATAGGTTTTTCTTTTATTATCTGAATGGTCATAGGCAAAAGGTAAATATCTACTAATCAGTAAATTTCAATGAATTCATATATGAAGTGGAAAAAATGTATGAACTTTATTTCCCTTTCTCCTGCCACCACTGTGACTGCTGACAAAGCATTCATGTCCCAACACCAAATCCTACTGTCAATGCTGATCATCGAGGTCTGCTGAACAACCCCAACCCGGGCAGAGAAGAGATGGGAGGCGTGTAGGCCCGAGGAGAACTGGGCACACGTCAGATGTCGAACACACGACTTCCTGGGACCCTGGACAGAGCAATAGAAAGGCATGAGTTGGCTCAAGTGTCAGGCTTGCCACCTGCTACCCAAGTGACCTCGGGTAAATTACTTGCCCTCCCTGAGATGCCTTTTCTGGAATTAACTGGAACAGGCAGAGGAAGAATTAAATTAATCTCTGTCTCCTCAACTATAAAATGAAAGTGATAATACCCCCTTCACAGAGTTATTGTAATAAAGGGAATGATGAATTTTTAAATACCTGTCACACAATAGTTTTTTAATAAACGATAGTCCCCATTTCTTTTTCTCAGCCAGCCACTGTGTCCACTCACTACTTGATTTAATGGTTCAATAATCCAGCAGTAACATGGCACTTTGTCATATAGCCATTTCACAGACAGGGAAACGGAGACCAGGCAGTTTGCCTAAAATTCGGCTCACAGACATCTAATTTTCTGCATCTTGCATCATATTATCTAGACATTCACAACTTAAAGGAGAAGAATAAAAAAGTAAAGATAAAAGAGGGGGCAACTGAAAAACATCCACAGAAAATATACCATTCATAAAGGTTTCTCAAAAAACTCTCCAGACTGGCTGAACACCACAGTAAGGGACAACCTAACAAAGATCCCCCCGAATTTATTAATACCCAAAGATTAATGTTGAGCACAATACAACCTAAAGTCCCAAGCCAACTTAATAGTGGACATTCAGTGAAATATCTCCACATCTTACTATAAGAATATTAATAATATTTTTTAAAGAACAGAATTATCCTGAAACTAAAAACTAACCACTTTCATAAAGACAGATTGTAATTCCCAAGAGAAAGGTATATTTACTTGTTAGAACCTAAAAGCTTTAAATTTTTATAAATTAAGGAGATTTACAAAGTGAGAAAATTTTGCTTTGGCCATTTAACATTACGAGGCAGAACGCTCATAAACTGCCATAAATGAACTGCAGTACTGCAAATATAGTATCAATGAAGACACACAGGTCATTACTTTATGACACTTCTCATTATCCCAGCAGTATAGCTGGGACTTAGTTTTATTAACTTTCAATGAAAGTTCTGCCAAATGAAACCCAAGAGTCAAACCACTCCCTGGAGAAAAATTAGGCCTTGATGAAATATTCTGTTCCTCACTCTAAAATAACTCTATCATTACAAATTAGAGAGTACAGTAGATTCCAAAGAAATCAAAACGCCAGAAAACCATGAGCCAATATGACATGCTAAACCAATGCTAGACAAATCCTAGCAATTCTCTCAATTTAATTTCCTTTGAAAAATATGATAATATAAAAAGCCACTAAAATCTTAGCTTATAATACCAATCAACTATTAAGAGGAAAAATAGCATAATAAAAACATATTAAAATTTAGAAGAGCCATCAGCTCTGCAGTCAATAATAGGCTTAAAATTACATGCTTGAGACTTAGGTCAATGAGTCACTCTTCCTAGTATCCTATTCCCTGGTGACAATTTTTAAGTCAGGAAATCACTTCAGCAGTAATGTTAATTGATGAGTACATCCACCACTAAAAACAATAATAATATTTATTAAGTGCCTATTTTGTGACAAGTGCGATGGTTAAACATTTGACGTGAATAATTACACTTAATATTCATAATAGCTCTGGGAGGTAGCTACTATTATTATTACGATTTCACAGATGAAATCTTATTTGTCCAGTATCATCTGGCTAATGTGAGGAGCTTGTATTTATTTATTTTTTAATTAACTTTTTTTAAAGATTTTATTTATTTTTAGAGAGAAGGTAATGGAGGGAGAAAGAAAGGGAGAGAAACATCAATATGTGGTTGCCTCTCACGCCCCCTACTGGGGACCTGGCCCGCAACCCAGGCATATACCCTGACTGGGGATTGAACCAGCGACCCTTTGGTTTGCAGGATGGTGTTCAATCCACTGAACTACACCAGCCACAGCAAGAAGCTTATATTTAAACTCAGGTTTGTCTGTTCCTACTAACTCAGAAATTTTACTTCTATAAATTTATCCTAAGAAAGTAATCATGAATGCAATCAAAACTTTATATAAAAAATGTGCATCACAGCTTTGCCTATAATAGCAAAGGACTGGAAAGCAAATACATTTGTCCAACAATGAAGAATTACTAAATAAACCATGATCTAAGATAGATAATACCATGTACTTGTTAAAAATTATGTTTTAAAAGAATAATTCAATGGAATGGAAGAGTGTCAGTTACATATTAAATGAAAATATCAGAATATAAAGGAATGTGTACACTATGATTAAAACTACACATACATAAACTCATACACAGATGTGTACACATGCATGTGTACACACACACACACACACACACGACAGGACTTCTCTGGATCTCTCAACATTGGCACTGTCGACATTTTGGACTGGGTAATTCTTTGTTTGGGGGTCCTTCGCTGTCCTTTGCAGCATAGGATGCTTATCATCACCCCTGGCCTCTACCCTCTAGACAGTGACAACCCGAATGTCCCTGGGGAGCCCAAAGTGCCCCAAGTTAAGAACTGCTTCTCTGAATGACAGCCTAACAGATAACATTCATTTTTTTTCTTTGTGCATTTCAGTATTTTACAAAATTTCTAAAATGACTGTGTGTTAACATTTATAATCTGGATTTATAATCCAGAAAAGAAATGTTACTATAAAAAGCAAGCTCACTAAGAAAAATGATTCCTCTTTTATGAGAGTAAATGGCAATAATGGAAAACATGTATTACAGGAGCTTTAGAATATCTGTTGTGATTTTCTTTCCATCAGAAATCACTTAGTAACTGCTCAATGGAAAAACATATAAAGCAAAACAGTCAGCAGAAATCTCTTCTACCTGCGTCAGGAGCATGCGAGTGGTCACAGCAGAAAGAGGCGGGTACACCAGAATGGGCTTAGTTGTCTCCCCGACGGCATCGCCAACAAGCTTCCCGTTAGAAGAATAAGCGGCAATCGCAAAGACGTATTTTTCATTGGTTTCTAAACCTTTCACTTCAAAAATGCTTTTACCATCAGCTGGTATCTATTAACAAAAACATTTCAAGTTATGTGTGAAAGTTAAAGTAATATGACTTTCAGTATATAATTAAGTAAACTTTATATGTAAAAAAACCCTTTTTCATTTACTGTTGAATTTTACTCAGATTCAATTTGAAATTAGAGAAATTCGTTGAAAGGATGACATTATATGGGAAAAATATTATCAGTATATGAAGGGGTTTTTTGGTAAGATTTCCTGACATTTAGACATTTTTGTCATTTGACATACCGCCTCTCCTGAGCTTGGGAGATGGTTATTGTTGAGTCTTACTTTTCCATAGCTTCCTTCTGCTTTGCAGCCCAGAATGCAGTACCACGACACCTGCCGAGGAGAGAGATGAGCCCGGCGTCTGCAGTCTGCTCGACAAGCCATTCAATCCCCTTAACCACGAGGTGGCAAAGAAATACTTTTCTAAATACAAATGCAACTATGCAAGTTTTAAAAGGTGATATCTAAGTTCACAAAAGTACTTAGGTGTGATCTTTTTTAAAGAAGGTGGGGTTAGTTTTCCTGGGACTAACAAGACTAAAACGTGATTCATTATTAATCATTTTTAACTACCACTAACTGAGAAGTCCCTATGGGCTGAGATTTGTTAGGAAATTTACATATACTTTCCCATTCACGACATCCCTATAAGATGGGGTTACTACTGTCACTTTGCTTTACAGGAAATGGAGATGCAAAGACGTGGAATAATTTGCCCGCGGTCAGACAGTGGCAGAGAGTGACTCCCGAGATGACTTAATCTTGATGGGAAGAGAGATCCAACGCTGAAATGATTTTCATATTTTATTTAATAATAGATGACAAAAAAGTAAGTGGGGAAAGCAGCAAGATACTAAATCATAGTATTTAAGATAAAATATTAAAATACATGTGAAAAAGCCTGAAAGAAAATGTGGTAGATTGGGGGTAATAAAACGATAAGAGTGTGGGTAGAATTTTTCTCTAGTTTATGTATTTTCTGAAACATGACATCCTTTCAATAATTTTTAAATATAGGCAGAAACTAAAAGCAAAATGCATATTGTACTAAAACAACCAAACATAAACTTGATTAAATGCTTAGTTAATGGTCCTTTTGCCAAGCTGTCAAAATAATGGCAATTCCTTATGGTAATGAATGGATCTCACTTAAGGAAAGGGAGCAAGTGGATACAGAGGGGCCAGCATTATTAGCAGCCATACTGTCCAGGGGGTAGGGGTAGAGGAACTGTCATCACTCTATCACTCCCTTTCCCATAAATGCCACTTCAGAGCATTTCAACTCCTACATTACATGGGACTCTGGATGAAAAGGGAAATACAATTGTCTAGAAGAAGCTGTAAGAAGGGCTCTTACAGCGTAGCCTGCTATCTCCTCTTCTGGGTTGACAAAAAATTCTAATTATGTCTTGTCTGTACAAGTAGTTCCCAACTCTGACTACGCAGGAGAATCACTTTTAAAGATACGCTTTGTACATAATCAACCATTTAAAAAATTACATATACCCAAGTCTGCATAGACTCAGTGAATAAGAATTTCTGGTGCAGGTGGCCAAAACTTTGTGCTTCCAAAACAAGTCCTCACATGATTAAGGAGCACTATGCAAAGGCAGGAGAACTCTAAGGACAGAGAGAACACTGAAGAAACTTAGAAGCTGTAGAAAAGGGGGGGAAATGAGATAAATATCACAAAAATTAGAAACTAACTTTCCTTGACCTCCCATGCAAAAAAGAATGCTCTACCATAGGGCGGCAGGGTCGGGGGTATGGGGGAGAAGGACTATGTTTCTGACTTAGACCATTGCTCTAGGTAAGCTGTAATTATCAACCGGAATTTAAAGGGTAAAATTCCCTCTAAAAGCATATTTACAAGCAGGTCTTATATTTTGTTCCACAGATGAAAATATCTTAGTCTGTGTAATTGTAAGAAGCAATGTGTGATTAGAATCTACATAACAGTAATGACACCATAAACAAATCACCACTGACTTTAGAAATAAAAGTTTATAAATAACATCAGCACTTTCAACTATTAAAACAGGTTTTAATGAAATGAATACCTTAACAGTGATTTTGATAAAACAAAAGATGGCTGAATCCTCAACCCAGAAAATGTGTTTAAGCCCACAGCGCCATCTAGTGCTGATCAGTAGGTAACAGCAGGTAATAATTTCCTGGGGCGTACAACCCTAATGTATTACGTACATAACCTCAACATAAAGTGCTAGGTGACGAGTCCAACGACTACAAATAAAATACGGGACTCATGTCTTCCTATATCTAAGCATTATAAGATGAAATAAAAAACAGTAGTCACTAATTTGAGAGTAACCAGAGGTGAGGGAGGAGAGGGATAATGGGGGAAAAGAGGGGAAGGGCCATAAAGGAACATGTATAAAGGACACATGGACAAAGCCAAAGAGGGCAGGTTCAAAGGTGGGAGGCAGGGAGCCATGATAGGGTTAAAATGGAGACAACTGTACTTGAGCAACAAAAAAAAAATGAAATACATAGAAAATAAGATTTTGGTTAAATAAACCAAAACATTTGAAAAACAACAACAAAAAGTTCTTGGTAAATCGTCCAGTCTTAGTTCTATGCTACCTTTCTAGAATCTGTGACCCCTGTTCTCTAAAAAGACTGGAAAAGTTGGGAGCTGCAGAACAGCCACAGAGACACAGGCTGCGGCAGGAGAGCACAGTCAACATTGTTGCGGTAACGGGGTGCGGAGCCAGCTGGGTTCCTGGGGCAGTGTGAGAAGCGTTCTGTAGAGTGCTCGAAACCCGCCATTTGGCTGTACCTCTGAAACTAGTGTGGAATGACATACAATGGAAACTGTGTTTTTAAAAAAAAATAACAAAGAGCATGTTGCTGATCATCCAAAAGAGGAAAGGTCACGTTTCAAACATAAATTAGGTGGAACCAAATGTTTGTGAGGAAACTAGCATGGCTAAAACTGTTATTTGTTTGCATTGGAAGAACCTCCATTTACTCGGAAGAACTTTGGGAAGTACCTCTAAGTTCGCCATCCCCACATTCCCTCATCTCCATCATTGGCTCTGAGAGTAACTCCTACCCTCTTTCAGCATTGGGCTAGAATGTCAGCATATGACTATGTCAGGGAGACAGAGACACTGAGAAATGCTTTGCTATTGTTTCTCTTTACTGTATATTTGGGCATAGCAGGACTATCTGGAGCACAAAGGGAAACAGCATAAAAATAAAAGATCATTAAGTTAAACGCAGTTAAAACATCAGAATGCTAATCCCAGTGTTCAGTGCTTATAAATAAGACTAGTCAAGTCCTAACTAAGAGCAGTACAAGTATCAATCATTATAGTCATAAAAGTTCTTACGTTGCTTTGCCTGAGGTGAGGCCATAATGAACAACGTACCTTCACGTCTGAAATAAAGGGAGCAGGTTTCAAGGTCACAGAACAGTACGTTCGGGACAGCAGGATAGGTGGAGGAGGGATTCTGCTCTTCTTTCTTTTAGAACTTTCCACATTTTTCTGATACGAATATAAGGTATTTTGTTCTACTTCACTCTTCTCTATTAAAGAATATGCTTCCTATAATAAAATGTGAAAACAGAAAAAGGCATTTCAATATCTTTAATTTCATTTATACTTGCAGTGATGTTAAACACTATCTTGCTATGTGTAGTTCACTGAGCCCCAGTGGTACACATATTTCAAGCACAGAATGATTTTGCAAAAGTAAAAAACATAGCTACTATATAAGGCTAAGTAACAAAATAGTTACTAAATAAGGCAACACTGTCATATGTATGTCTAATATGTTTATCATTACCATATATTAATATCACACATTTCACTTTTAAATCAAACCCCCTGAATATCTGCTATCATATTTCATTGTCTCTAAAAAGTTTATAACACAATCATCTACATTTATGCTAATGAACTGTATACCTACTCTTTTTTAAAAATGTTTTATTCATTTGTTTTTAGAGAGAGAGGAAGGGAGGGAAAAAGAGAGGGAGAGAAACATCAATGTTTGGTTGCCTCTTACAAGCCCCCAACGGGGGACCTGGCCTGCAACCCAGGCATGTGCCCTGACTGGGAATTAAACCTGTGACCCTTTGGTTCTCAGGCTGGCACCCAATCCACTGAGACACACCAGCCAAGGCTGTGTATCTACTCTTAATGCAGCTTGAAATATAACTCTCAAGCAATGACACTGTTGGTACATGTGGTTTACAAAAAGGATATTATTGAGAGTTTCTTCCTCTCAGCAGGAAGAAATAAAACAAGTAAAAACACTTACTTTGTAAGCCTGAAGGAAAGGCAATCAGTGTTTTAAAGAGCTACACACAGAATGATAACACAAAACAAACCAAAAAAAGGAAACATAAGAATCGGAAGATATAAACAATATTTCAAACACTAACTTTATCAGCAATAATACACATAAATGGGTTAAACTCATCTTTTAAATCAAAAGGCAAAGACACTAATTGCGCTCCAAAGCAAAACCACCCATAAACATTAGAATCCAGTGCACGATAGGGAAGGAAGAGCCTTTCCCACAGAGAGTGCTGGAACAATTAGACATCTACGTGCCAAAGAATAAAGTTGAACCCGTACATCACGCCAAATACAAATATTAACTCAAAATGAAGTACAGATCCAAGTGGGAGAGTGAAAATAATAAAATTATTAGAAGAAAAATAGGAGTAAATCTTCATGACCTGGGGTCAGGCAATGGTTTTTAGAGATGCCACCCAAAACACACCAACAAAAAAAGCTGACAAACTGAACTTCAGCGAAGTCGAAAGCTTCCAATGATACCATCAGGAAAGTAAAGTCAGTTGACAGAACGAGAGAAAATATTTACAAACACTATATCTGATAAGAGCCTTGCATTCAGAATATATAAAGAACTGTTACACATCAATGATAAAAAGACAAACAATCTCCCTAAAAAATGGACAAAGGGTTTGAACTGCTATTTCTCCAAAGAAGATACACAAATGGCCAATAAGCACATGAAAAGGTCTACAACGTCATCGGTCATCAAGGATGAAAACACCAAATCAGCAAACTGACTCAAGAAGCAGAAAACTTGAACACAGTGGTAATGATGGAAGAAATTAGAAAATATATACGAAAAAATACTTCCCACAAAAACGTCAGGCTCAGCTGACTTCATTTAAAAAATATTTCAAATATCAAGAAACTAATAATTCTTATGCCATTTTAAAAATTTCTAAGTCAGAGATAGATAGCTTCTCAAATAATTGTATAAATTTATTATAGCTTTGATAAAATCTGAAATATGGCTGCACTTAAAAACATAGAGCAATCTTCTTACAACATCATGAAGATATAGAAAATACGAACTGACCAATAGCAAGTAAGGGGACAATCAGTAATCAAAAACCTCCCAAAAAGAAAAACACAGGACCGGATGGTTTCACTGGTAAATTCTACCAAAAATTTAAAGAATAAGTAATGCCAATCCTTCTCAAACTTTTCCAAAAACTTGAAGGAAAGAGGACACTTCCAAACTGAATTGAGGAAGTCAGCATTACCTTGACACCAAAGCCAGAAAAGAATATCACAAGGAAACTGCAGGTCAATATTCCTGATGAGTATACATGCAAAATTCTTAAGAAAAGATTAGCAGACCAAACTCAATAATGTATTAAAAGGATCACACACAATGGTCAAGCAGGATGTATTCCTGGATGCAGGGATGGTTGAACATAAATGGGACGCTAATCAATAAATGCAATACACCACATTAACAAAATAAAAAATAAAAATAATACAGCTCCAATTTCAGTAGAGCCCAGCAAAAATTTGATGAAATTAAACATCTTTTTACGATAAAAAACCTCTCAACAAATAGCATACAAAAGAACATACTTCAACACAATAAAGGCCATATCTGACAAATCCACAGCTAACATCATACTCAACATCAAAAGGCTGAAAGTGTTTCCTCGAAGATCAAGGACTAGACAAGGGAACCCACTCTCACTGCTCCTATTCAACCCGGTGCTGGACAGCTTAGCCAGAGCAATCAGAAACGCAAACGAAATAAAAGGCACTCAAATCGGAAAGGAAGAAGTAAACTGGGGAATGGGGAGGTCTTGGTCATAGGACACAAACTTTCAGTGGTAGGATGAGTAAGTTCTGAAGATCTAACAAACAGCACGGTGGCTATAGTTAATAACACTGTATTGAACACTTGAAATTTGCCAAGAGAGATCTTAAGCATTCTCACCAAAAAAATGAAGTAACCATGTGAAGTAATACATATGTTCATTAACCTGATAGTGTAATCATTTCACAATGTATACATATATCAAACAATTATGTTGTACATTCTAAATATATTACAATTTTGTCTACTATACCTCAGTAAAGCTGGGGGTGAGGGCCAAAGCTCTATAAACTCAGAAAGTTCTTTCTTTAAGCATGAGAAAAAATACTAATTTCAGTCAACAGACAAAATCATGGCAAGAGTGAAGCACTAAAAGACTTATCAATAGCATGCAGGAGGAGACAAAATGCTGCTATTCCTTTTTATTCTGAAAGTTCTAGCAAGTTTAATACAAAAAAATAAAATCCTGAAAATGAGAAGACAGACGTCCACCAAATTTCACACAGATACAAAAACCTGCGCTGTTTCTGCAGCAGAAGATGCGCTGCATTTGAAGCTTCCGCTTGGAAACCTGGACTCAAGCTCAGGAAGAATGATGAGAGTGAAGACAGGACCTGGGAGTCACGAGCGTCAGGATATTTAAAACTGAGCGAGTAAATCAGCTCCCTGTGGGAGCACAGATTATAAAACTGCAGTATCATACATTTTTCCTACAATAATGAAGCTTGACCTAAACTGAGGTCAGAATTAACTTCTCATTTTTATTTTTTATTGGAGATGGTTGACATGAAGGTCTAAAATCATTGGTAGTGATTAAAATTTACTTGTAATAATAAATAGTTTTTTAATTCTATTCGTTCTGTGCCAGAAGACCTTGAAAATTTTTCTGTACTTGTACTGCAGGACACTTAGCCGTCTACGCAGGACAATTGTTCCTTCACGTGAGAAAGAATATATCACATGATAACTACGTTTCCAGAGTCTACATGCCAGAGAACTTAGATGTTTAGACTCAAAAGCTAATTTACATGGACATGGTGCTCAGTGTAACCACAATGCATTTTAAGAAAGCATATTTGAAATGTTCTGATTAAGTCTCGTTCAATTTTAACTTTATATCCCTCTCGTTCAGATCCTATGGCCTGATACGAAATAGGTTAATAAAAATACTAAAGTGTTAATAAAAATATTAAAGTATTAAGTGAAAGGTGACAGAAGAAAAGTCTAAAACAAAGTTCCTGATTTAGGTAAATCAGATAAATTCTACAGTAGGACTCAAGGTAAACCCTAATGCTAGTTAGAAATTAAAATCCTAATTTAGTGAGCCAAATCATTAAGCAGCTAATAAGATTCCACTTACAAGAAAGTGACTAGGGTTTTCTAAGGGTGTTCTAAAATAGAGAGGAGGAAATATCACCTGAGATGAAGTGCCCCCAGAATCAAGAACCCCCTCTGCCCAGCTGTGAAAGAGGAAGAGTCATCACTGCGAACCTGAATGCGGCCTGTAAGAGTGACGCTCCAGAACACCAAAGTGTCGCAGATGCAAAACCTAGACCACTGCTCCCTAATCAGAGGCCAAGAAGAAAAGGGTTTCTACGACATATCAGATAACAGAAAACGACTGTATCCTCACTCCTACATCCTCACTGCCTAGTGCAGTGTCTGGCAAATCAGAAGGGCTTACCAACCTTGAAAGAGGAAATGAACCTTCATCTATCACAGGAAAAGAATCAGCCACAGAACAACAATTATGCTCAGTAATCCAATTACTACTATCACAGCTAACAGAGTATTTAGGGGACATCAAAATATCAATTTAGGAAATATTAAAGGCAAGAGTTATTAGAACTTCTAGTGGCCTCAGCTTCTTCGTTAGCTCTGGTTCCAAAATAGCACCATAAAAGTAGATTCTTTGTCAATTATAGGCAAACAGGCTCCTACACCAATTCACAAAGTAAGTTCTGAGTGTTTTTTAAGTGGAGGTCCATGCTTCAGTGTGCCCCAAAACAATACTACTGAGGTCCAAAGTACTACTGTGTGGATGAAATCTCTCTGCCTATAGTTTCCATTACTGAAGCTGAGACCTGCCTCCTTTCAGAAATTACTCAGTGCTTATGAGGACAGGTTGAAGTTCAATACATTTGATGATGGCATAACACCCACAGTGCTGCAAAACACTTATGGGAATCCAAACACAGTCTTAAAGGACAGGATGAAGACACGCGGAAACAACTGTCCTAAGACGGCAATGATAAAGCGCCATATTTACTACTTGCCTAGTAGATCTCCCTGAGTTATAGTCTGGGTTCTTAACACTATTATGTACATTTCAGAAGGAGATGAAAACTAAATTAAGTCATATCCAAGAATGCTGGGAAAAATATTGCTGAGAGTAAAAGATGCAATTTATAAGATCAATATAAGAGTAAACACAGGGGAAACGTGTAGTTTGATAGAGAAAAATATATCCAAACCTCCAAAAATAGTTCTGACGTGACAAAACAATGTTCCGAAGGGCTGACAGTGGAAGACAGAGTAGTAGTAGTAATAATAATATTATTGGCTAACAATATTGACTGCTTACTCTGTGCCAAACACTAAGCATTAAATATGCATCATTTCACTTAATTTTCCTAAGAACCCTCATTTTACAGATGAATAAATTGAAAATTAAGAGAGAAGAGAGCGTAAGTAACTTGATTTAGGTCATATAGCTAGTCAATGGCGGAACTGAAACTAATCCAAGACCCTAACCCTCCTAAGCATTATGCTACATTGTCTTCATCAGAAGGGTAACCCGATGAACTTGCCTGTGCAATGCCCTTAAAACGTTTAAAAGAAACGAAAAGAGCTAAAATGTAAACATGCTTAAATCTTCTGTAAGTAGTTTGAAGCTAGCAGGTCAGAACATGATCTCATGGGAGGAGTCAGAATCATAAAAGGTTTGCTCTCAACGAGGAAGACTTCAGCATGGAGCAATTAAAAAGAGTGCAAATCCCTGAAAAAATTAGTTGACATATATTCTTCCCCCAAAATATAAGTAGAATTGATTTAACTAAAATGCTATACAAGGGGAAAAACAATTATGCTCAGTAATCCAATTACTACTATCATAGCTAACAGAGTATTTAGGGGACATCAAAATATCAATTTAGGAAATATTAAAGGCAAGAGTTATTAGAACTTCTAGTGGCCTCAGCTTCTTCATTAGTTCTGGTTCCAAAATAGGACCATAAAAGTAGATTCTTTGTCAATTATAGAAGATAATCTCCTAATGTTCCTTTGCTTAAAGTCAAAGTCTTATTACTGGGATTTGGAACTGAGAAGATTATCTCAACTATCAATTTGTTTAGGTTCCAACAAATAATAGCAGGAGGAAAGCAGATGTATCAGTTGGGGGTCTTTGCAACAGAAGCAACAGGACAACCAGGCTTGGACCACAGCAGGCCACAGGGGTAGCAGGGCCTACAGAACACCATTATGACTGTCTGATCAGGACACAGGTATTAGAATAAATGGACACCAACGAGTTTAATCTTTTTATCTCTCTGCTCAAGATTCAGATTTCAAAAACAGAGAGACTAATTCACCCTCCTTATATCCCTAATCCTGACCAGGGTCAGCAGAGAAGAAAGTCCCACCTGATTACATCTAGTGGGGGAAAAAGAAATTCCTCAAAAGGTGATGTTTGGAAAGAAACACGCATGCCAAACAGAAAACAACGGTACACAACCCTGCCCTGGGAACACTACACACACGGATGGAGGATAGTACTGCCCCTTCCCAACGAGAAATCCCATCTGCAAAGGCACTGACAGCTCAGTTAGTGGACTCCAAGAGCAATGATGACAAGACACACAGCAACTGCTCTATTTGATCAGAAGTAGAAGATCAAGGACATCTCAAAGGATTCTAGGTGCAATCCATTAAAATAAATCTGAGGTATTACATGCAAAAAGCCCATACAGACTTCCAAAGTCAAATAATCACGACAGGAAAATAGGAAAAATTCATCCCCTGTAATCAAGAAAAAGTCATGTCATTTGTGCACTATTAAAGGTTTGTCCCTCATCCATGGCAACTAGTTTGTCTACCCTTAAGTGATTTGTAATAAAACAGACGCCTGATGAGATTATCCAGCCCCACAAGGTCAGGAAATTTTGAAAAACTAAAACAGGGTATGAATGATTTAAGACTACTGAAAAGACCCAGGCTTTCAAACCATGTTATGTTATCATGTGGCATATAGTTACTGATTTGGGGACAATTTTTTTACAAGATCATGATCATGTAAAACATTCTGTAATATGCCCCAGTATAAAATGATACTGGGAAAGAAATTTATGTGTCTTCTTTAAGGAAAGAAAGTTTGGCGATTATTCGAGCCATAACATGGTTGTTTACGAGAGTCCCCTGAGGGACTGATCATTAAGCCTTAACACTTGGATAAGAAAACTACCACTGAGGGGCAGAGGTGGCTACAGAGGACTTTAGGACTTCTAAATAAATATTCAACACTTGCTAGCTGGTGAAAATCCTTAAGGAGGACCCCTCATAAAAAGTAGGGTCTTGAAATGCATGTTGTGAGTCTATCCTCAAAGGGCATTATAATTTTTCTTAAAATACATTCACTTAAGAAATAGAAAGAAAAGATGCACAAGGAGAATGTGAAAATGTCAGACTTCCCGCATCTCAGTATGGTCCCGAGTTTGGGGTAGAAAGACAGAGACTTAACCAGAATGGGCATTTCATGGCAATATAAAAACAAGATTGAGCCCTGACTAGTGTGGCTCAGTGGACTGAGCACCGGCCTGGAACCCAAAGGTTGCTGGTTTGATTCCCAGTCAGGGCACATGCCTGGGTTGCGGGCCAGGTCCCCAGCAGGGGACGCAGGAGAGACAACCACACATTGTTGTTTCTTTCCCTCTGTCTAAAAATAAAATAAATAAAATCTTTTTTAAAAAATAAACAAGATTAAGTCATAATAAAATAAAAGGGAAGACCTCAGAGGTTTTACTCTCTGCAGGCTCAAGATTAGTCAAGAGACAGACAGTTTAAGAAAGCTGAGCTTTATTCGCCATACAAATCAGAGTACAAATCTGAGTACCAATGTCCTCCAAGCACTACACAGTAGCAAGTGGCCACAGAGCATCTGCTGAAAAAATGTCTAACAACAATGACCAGAGAGCATTTCGGTCTTGTAAGCTGAAATTATCCAACAACACCATCAGACTCCTTCATTCAAATGCTGAAAATTCAAATTTAATGAGGCTCTTCCCTGATACACCCAGGACAACCTTTCCACCTTGAACATCAGTAACATCTGTCCATCCAAAACCCTTAAACTTCCTACCAACCCGACTCTACTTTCTGTCTAGTCTTCACCTCTTCCTACCCTCTCCCAACACCCCCATCACCTCCTTGCCACTGCACCTAAGCTTCTGTCCCACCGCGTGACTACTGGACCACCAGTACCCTGCAGCCTGTCTGGCTCAAGACCTTTACACGCGTCGTTCTCTCTGCCTAGAATGTCCTTTCCACCTTTTGTCCTCATTTTTCAGCATTCAATTTCATGTCACATTTTCTAGATGTTTCCTTAACCATTCCCCACCATTGGGTTAGGTTTCCTCTTGATGAATTCACCTGTCCTTCTTACAATTAAAGCATCTATGACACTGACCCATAATTACCTACTGACTTGTCTACATTCCCATAGACTAGATTTATCTTGCAGTCAGGGACAACCAAGAGAAGGCAGTCTACCAATATTTGTTGAATGAATAAAGGATTTTTGTTTGTTTGTTTGTTTGTTTTTGTCCCCGGTACTCAGCATAATACCGGGCACATAGCTTTCAATAAATATTTTCTGAATAGCTCATAGCCACTTAAAAATATTTGTTGCATGGATGTAGTAAGGGGCAGATGACTAGGAAATGCTATATGTCATAAATCTTAACTGCCCATCTCTTACCATCTCCATAGCCACCAAGTCTTTAAACGCCTTAATGGTGTCATTTCCTTTCCTAATCAGTTTGCACCTACTTTCTATTATAAATTTTTAACCTATGCTTTCTTTTTTTTTTTTTAATTCAACCCTATACAAAAGTGTTGCCTCTGCTGGCACAAATATTCTGTTGTCACAGCTGCAACACATCAGGATATGTCCTAACACCATGCAGATGGAGCCCCCTAAAAATTAATAGTCTTCAACCTCTGCTAGAATTTCGTCGTGCTGGCCAGTCCTTTGACCTGGAGGCACCTCCCTCTCATCCATTCCTCCCCACTCTCCGGTCATCACCTCACACCTCAGTCCGGCTGTGCACCCTCACCGTCTAGACTCTTGGCCGATATCTCTGACTGCAACTTTATCAGATGATTAAGGTGAGATGGTATCAGCTCAATTCTCCGCCTCCACACCAAGAGACTTAATTAAATCTATATCTGTTCTTTCCACCTTCCTTTCTATATCAGAGGATGAGGCGCCTGCCCTGCAGCCCACCCTCCTTTCTCTGTGCTTTCGATCTAATCCCCTCCCCTCTTCCATCAGAGTCCGTTTAAGGATTACATACTCTGTTGTACCTTCCATTTCTCTCTTTCTTAATGGCTTTTCATTCTCAGCATATAAATATGATGAATTTTCTCCCTCAAATGCTTCTTAACTCTGTATCCTCCCCCTAGCAATGGCCTATTTTTCCTTTCCCTTACCAGCCAATCTACTTGTAGCCCTATTCTCTGCCTCTTCATGTGCCACTCACGCAGACAATAACAACCAAATTTGTAGGGGGGTTCCCCGGGGGAACTTTTTAAAGTTTCTATAATTTCAAATATTATTGCCCTCTGGCATTTAAACTCTAAAATCAACATGCAATGAATCAGCCAGAAGACAGAATAATTTAGAGGCCAGAGACATGAACAAGGCAATTGGTCCACAAACTGGCAATATCCATCTGAGAGAGGGTACCTTAGCCAATGGGCTTTAAGCATTTTAATTCCATAGTAAGGAATGCATTATGCTGGTACAGTGTCACTGAAATTCTGTAATTTCCCTCATTTTGAATCCTTCAGATTTCCTTTGACTTCCCGTATTAGGTGGCCCTTCCAAAGAATGAATTTCTCATTTCAGGAGAGTTCAGGACCGCATGTATACAGGGTGGGGCAAAAGTAGATTTATACTACTTTGTATGGAAGATAATACAGTAATTGATAAATAATAATACAGAGATAAACTGTCCCACATACAACTGCAAACCTACTTCCGCCCACCCTGTACACTGGTTCCCCTACTCAGGACTGGTCCGCTTCTCGGATGACTAGATGTGATAAACCCGAAGGTTCATAGTCTAAAGCTAAGGACAACACACTACTTTTAGAAGAGGGAAATAAATTATTCATTTAACAGAGGCTGTATGTCCAAACTAAAAGGAATGATATGTTACCATCAAAAAGTTATGTGACGACGTAGAGGTTGTATCTTTCTCAAATATTAGAAGAGCTTTTTGCATCAAGTAGATCGCTTTGGATAGCTTATTCTTCCTTATTTTATTCATTACAGTGTCTTCTGGAAAAGTAAACAAACATTTTACCAAAAGGGTGACATAAAAACTATTCTACAAATTTTGGAAAAACGGGCTATCCCAGTTTCAATTACCTGTAAAACAATCAGTGCTTCCAGATTGTTTTAGCTTTTCTGGATTTTTGGTAGACACACTTTTGCTAACAGCTGGAGTCTGCAAAACTGAAGAGGAAAAAGGAGACTGCATTACACTTAGGTTTGCGTCCAAAAAAGAAAATATTTTCTAAACATTAAAGAATAGCTAACTATTTGTGAAACTATCACTTCCTCTATCACATTATCATTTTCCACTGATAGATAAAAATTCAAACAAATCTCCTATAATGCAGTTTTATTGTCAGATTTTCTTACCTTTGCCACAGTATACCTGAGGACATAAGAATTTTCAAATTAGTCTTCATTCAAATATACATATATATGTATGTATTTTCTATTTCATCTTAAACAAAATCATCTTGAAGACTGATAAATAGGATCCAATCTACTTTTGTTCACTTTCCATTTTCATAAACTTTTCAAACTTGCTTCACTCTTGGTCCCTGCAAGAGTACCAGGTAAAGACTTCCGCTCTCCTGTAGCTGCGGCTGATGGAACAAGAGCCTCTCTCAAGATTTTCAACTAACACAAATTATTGCCAGTTGACGGTAGGCAGTGCAAGACATCCTGATGTACAACTGGGACTGACCATCAAGGTGGAGCAGAAAAGAGAGAAAGCTGGGTGTAGGGGAAAGGAATAAAGGTAGGTATGCTGACCCAGAGAGACAGGGAATGGTACACTGATTTTTGATTTTCCAGGTCTGGTCCTCAAGAGACCTGGCAATATTTTGTTTCTGTCCTTGGAGGTGTATGATGGTTCCTGTAGTAACCTTACAATACACCCCCTACATTGAGGTTTAATTATTTGTGCTAATGCATGTCAGTCACCATGGAATGGTGACTGCTGAAAAGATGCCAACAGACACCATTAAAGAATATAAGGTTTCTCTAATGGCAAAGCATAAGGAAATTGATCGACATGGAGATAGCAACACAACGCGGAAAATAATACATCATTCTCTCAGTACCTAGGGTATCGTAAATTCTAATTAAGCGATAGTTTTCAAGATTATAGTTATTGGAGATAAAAAGGATGAGATTGCAGGAAAACTCTGACTGCCTGTTAAAGATGAGTCATATTTAATGCCGCTGCCCTCAAAGGGAAACCATTGTAAAGTTCCTGTACAAGAACGACAAAAGCAGTACTCAGGCCGCACTAGTCTGGCAGCAGCCAACCAGAGTGAGGAAGGAGAGGAGGAACAAGCTGAAAATCTGTGCTCGAGTGGTAGTCCAATAAAGCAGAGAAAAAATCCACGGAGACCCAGAGATACTGGAAAGAAAAACAGAATATTCCTTTTAAATTTAAGTTCAAGTCTACCTTCACTATTTTCAAGTACTTGCTGATAAAACCTCAGAGAATCATTTGGCTTTCAAAGATTCACAGATGACAATTTGAGAATGAACTGTTCAGTAACTCTGTGAGTAAATAAACACTTTCTCCACTGAAGGAGATAATACAGCTACTAACTGAGAATCATGAGCTAGTTGTCTCAAAGAAAACCTGATGCATACATGTCACTCACATTTTGAAATACACTCCTGACCCAAATCGTTTTGAACAGACACTTCTCCAAGGAGGACATACAGAGGATCCAGAGACATATGAAAGATGTTCAGTATCACTAGCTATCAGAGAGATGCAAGTTAAAACCACAGTCAGATACCACTTCACGTCAGTCAGCATGGCCATCATAAACAAGGCAACAAATAACAAGTGTTGGAGAGGGTGTGGGGAAAAGGGGACCCTAGTGCACTGTTGGTGGGACTGCAGACTGGTACAACCACTGTGGAAAACAGTATGGAACTTCCTCAGAAAACTAAAAATGGATCTGCCGTTTGACCCAGCAACTCCATTGCTAGGATTATGTCCTAAGAACCCTGAAACATCAATCCAAAAGAACCTATGCACCCCAATGTTCATAACAGCACAATTTACAATAGCCAAGTGCTGGAAGCAACCTAGGTGCCCATCAGTAAATGAATGGATCAAAAAACTATGGTACATTTACATAAAGGAATTCTATGCAGCAGGAAGAAAGAAGGAGCTCCTACCCTTTGCGACAGCATGGATGGAACTGGAGAGCATTATGCTAAGTGAAATAAGCCAGGCAGTGAAAGACAAATACCACATGATCTCACCTTTAACAGGAACCTAAACAACAAAACAAACAAACAAGCAAAATATAACCAAAGACACTGAAATAGAGAACAGGCTGACAGTGACCAGAGAGGAGAGGGGAGGGAATTTCAGGGGAAAAGGGGAAGGGTATTCAGGAACAAGTATAAAGGACACATGGACAAAAACTAGGGGGGGTAGAAATGGGAGGGAGATGGGAAGGACTGGGGGGAGGCAGGATGGGAGTAAAAGACAGAAAACTGTACTGAAACAACAATTAAAATTAAAAAAGAACATTCAAAGTTAGTATATACTAAGTGACTTCATTTATGATAAGAAAAACCTTACCAAGTTCTTCAACTTATATATGACACAGATATTTTAATTATCACTCTCCTCCACACCAAGTATGTTTCTTAGGGATAACTCAAGCAAATTTGAACAGTCTCTGATGTGTCATATATTCTAAGATGAAATGAGCTACAAAGAAATCCTCTATTTACTTGTTAAGTTGACTGTTAATGGTGGTATTGGTTTAATAATAACTTTTAAAGTACCTTGTCAGTACGTCCAGATAAAGTAAATTACTTATTACTTTGATATTGTTGGAAACCAGAGTTTTCAGCACAGGAAAAGGAGAGTACAAAAGGGAAAATGCAAAACTGCAGACCTGCAGTGTCGGACTTCGAATTGGCAAATTCGGAAAGAACCTGTGATACAAGTAAATGCATATTCTTATCTCTATCGACAACCACAACAAAAACTAAGTGGCATCCCAATCATAACGAGCACTCCTAACTCACAGATCTTGGTTTTTAAATGCTATTTCTTACCAAAAGGAACCAGGAATCTTTACAAAAATGACTTGATTCCAGGTCTGGGGAGGATGAAACATAAGGTAGGTCTGGATCATCTTGTTGTGCAGAAAGCAAGAAATTGTTCAAAGAACAATGACGACACAGCAGAAGAACACAGAATCCAGTCTGAAGCCTCCCAGGGGCAAAATGTATGCCTTTGAGCATCAGAAAGAACAATGATGGTAACTGATTTTAAAATATTTAATAAAAAAGAAATCCATTCTACAGTATAACTCAAAAAAAATGAAAGGGAAAAATTAAGGACAGTTCTTTACAAAAGAATGACAGCAAATAAATGTAGCATGAATAGTTCAATTAGAAAGTTACCATGCATAGCCGTCATAATAACTCATTCTAGAAGGATCAACAGTAGATGCTAAAACTATTCGGTGAGAAAAATCTGTTAGGGAATAAGACATTCATTCCGTCTCAAAGCTATCATCAGACAATACCAGTTACTTTTTCATTACGCAGAAGAAAAGGTACCATTAGGTAGACATTACCTTAACAAGATAATAATGTTTAGCCTCACCAAAAACAGGACAAATGGACAATATATGCAGCTTAATGTGATTCAATGAGATAAGGAAACTACCAGAAAAACTTAGACTGTAGGATGTCTTAGAAACATATCTTCAAAAATAAGTCATAAAAGAAAAAAAGTTACAGGAATTAGTCTAAAGAACAGCATGACAGAAGGGTGATGTCAGCACCATGGCAGCATAAGACGTGTCTCATCTTTGTCCCCCTCCTCCACTAAAACAACAAAATTCCATATCCATTCATAAACAAAAGTGTCGGGGAAAGAAGAACGAAGCTGGGGGCATCACACTTCCTGATTTCAAACTATACTACAGAGCTACAGTGTCAGTACCGTATGGCACTGGCATACAAATGGACAAACCTATGGAACAGAAGTGAGAGCCCAGAAATAAAGGCATACATATACATTTAATTAATGTTTGACAATGGAGCCAAAAACAATTAATGAGGAAAAAAATAGTCCCTTCAATAAATGGTGTTGGGAAAACTGCGTATCCATATGCAGAACAATGAACCTGGACTGCACCTTAAACCACTCATAAAAATTAACTCAGAATGGACTGGAGACTTAAGAACTGAAACCCAGAAACTCTAGAAGAAGGTACAGGAGAAAAAGCATCTTGACATTGGTCTTGGCAACAATTTTTTTTTGATCTGACAGAAAAAGTGCAAACTACAAAATAAAAAAATTAAGTGGGTCTACATTAACTAGAAAGCCTTTGCACAGCAAAAGAAACAATCAACAAACTGAAAAGGCAACTACAGAATGGAAGAAAATATTTGCAAATCAAATGTTGGATAAGCAGTAAATATCTAAAATATATAAAGAACATTTACAACTCAATAGTAATATATATATTGCTAATATATACTATTATATATTACTATTTTATATACACACACACACATATATATATGATTAAAAATGGGTGGAAGAACTGCATAGACATTTTCCCAAAGAAGACATACAGATGGCTGACAGACACATGAAAAAGTGTCTGTTCAACAGCACTAATCATCGGGAAATGCAAAATCAAAACCGCAATGAGATATCACCTCACACATGTTAAATAGAATGTCCATTATCAAAAAGACAATAAATAGGTAAGTGTTGGTAAAGATGTGGAGAAAAGGGAACCCTTGTGCACTCTGGGTGGGAATGTAAATTGGTTCTATGGGAAAGAATATAGAAATTCCTAAAAAATAAAAAATAGAACTACCACATGATCCAGCAATCCCACTTTTGGGTATATCAGCAAAGGAAATGGAAACAAGATCTCGAAGAAATATCTGCCTTCCTGTATTTGCTGCAACAGCATACACATCAGTCAGGATATGGGAATAAACTAGGTTTATTCTCCATCCACCAAAGGAGAATGGGTAAGGAAGACGTAGTATATATATAGTAGATGAAAATATACATACATACATACATACATACATACATATATATATATATATATAAGAATATTATTCAGCCATGAAAAAGAAGGAAATTGTGGACCCTGAAGGCATTATGCTAAGCAAAATAAGTCAGACAGAAAGACAAATACTATATAATATCACTTATATGTGGAACCTAAAAAAGCTGAACATATGGAAACAGAACTGGGAGGGTGGAGAAAATGGGGAGATGTTAGTCAAAAGCTACCAAATTCCAGTTATAAGATATGAGTTCTGGGGACCTAAGGTACAGAATAGTGATTATAGAAATAATACTGTATTATGTACTTGAAAGTTGCTAAGAGATACCTTCAATGTTCTCACCACAAAAAAGAAGCAGTGATTATGTGACATGATAGAGGTTTTAGCTAACACTATGGTGGTAATCATTTAGCAATAAATAAGTGTATCAAATCAACACATTGTACACTTTAAATTTACACAATGTTATATGCCAATTATATCTTAATAAAGCTGGTGGGTAAAAGTTTACACTCAAAAATTAATTAACTAATTCATTAATTAGACCTGAATCTGATGAAATCTATTTAGCTGTACAGAAGATGTCAGTGCTTCTGACTGCTTTAGATGGAGATCAGAGGGCATCCTGGGCCACAACACTTAGTTCTATTCTATAATTACTCAGTAATTTAAAATGGAGAATTGCTGGTTATATTAATAGTGGCTATATAATCATGTCAAGAGTAATTTGGTTTTATCAAAATTTAATCCTGAACAGAAGAGTTTTTAGACCTAATGATATTAAGTCCTATTTTGAGATCAAGTAAACATGTTATTTGTATTACCTAATAATAAGGCAAGCACTACTTAGCTTCAACCCTTCTGCCCTCTGACAGCTGTCAGAGATATCTTTCTCAGTTTTTTCATCAGCTTCCAGGCTAAAATGTAAACCATTAGCACTTCAAGATCTATCTGTGACCTACCTCCCTAAGCATGTCTGTTATTCCCCATGCCCCTGTGAGCTTTTTTTCCAGCCACAAGAGAGTTCTAGTTGTACCTAACACTGTACCACACAATTGTTCTTCCACCCTGCTAAATATTACCTTCTCTTTCCAAAATGATGGCCTCATTTCCATCTTCCAAAAGATATTTATTAGCTTTCTGGTCAATGGTCACCTCTTCCAGGTAGTCATCCCTGACTTTCTTGTATAATGTAGATACTCCTCTTCTAGGTGCCATAACTAAAACTCTGAGCCTATTTCTATTACCTTTGGCAACCTCTATTGTTATAGTTGGCTTCCTTATCTATAAGCTCAAAAACAGAGGCTGTGTCTTATTTATACCAAGCCTACCATACTTTCTGGATCTTGGTAGACACTCAATAAATGTCTTGTTCCATTAAATTAATGAAATACCAATAATTTACTACATCTCAAATAATTTTTTAGAAGTTTACTAACTTATTAGTTAGGGAAGGCATAAAGAATAATGAAGCTATTTTCAATATTAACCACAGAAGAAAAAATAAAATAATAAAATTTATCTAGAAAAAAAACAATTTACAATAACATAATTTACAAATTAAATTGATTTTATACTTAAATTTATCTTAAAATTGATTCAGAACAAATCATTTGCTTTGTTAGCTACTACCTTGCAATTTGTCCAGAAGCACAACAGCTACCCGGTGCTGAGCTTGAATTAGTTCCAGATGCAAATCCATCATGAAACTATTGGGTGTGACTGGTTTGGGAATGTCTTCATCTGTATCATGGGTGTACTTTGATAGAGTTGAAGTAAAAATAAAAAAGAAATACAGTTACCAAGACATGCTAAAAATAGCCCTACCCTATAAGCACTGAAGTTACCATTTTACTCCAAGGCATTAAAACCTGCTTCATTTCTCAACCCACTGCACTCTGCCTTACAAATTCATCTTCAATGACAAATTCAAAGACTCCTCACTCTTCTTGATTTTTTCTGAGAAGAGGAGAGTGAATATATTTCTGGCTTATGAAAGGGAAGCCACCACAAATCACGATTTACTTATCTACTTGCAAGGCCAGTCCTTGTCCTACTTAAGTAAAACTTCAATATAAGAGTTTCCCTGGGATCCCCCTGGCTGGCATGGCTCAGTGGACTGAGCTCTAGCCTGTGAACCCAAAGGTCACTGGTTCAATTCCCAGTCAGGGCACATGCTTGGGTTGTGGGCCAGGTCCCCCAGTAGGGGTGTGCAAGAGACAATCAATGTATCTCTTGCACATCAATGTTTCTCTCCTTCTCTTTCTCCCCTCCTTTCCCTTCTCTCTAAAATAAATGAATAAAATCTTTTAAAATAAAAGATTTTCCCTGGGATTGACTATGGGAGTGGGGGCTGGGCGGGGTGGTGGGGGAATAAAGGGGGAAATTTGGGACAACTGTAATAACATAAACAATAAAATATTGCAATGAAAAGTTTCCCATTCTTACCTTGGCGTAGTAATGATCAAATACTGATGATCCATTTGGCAAAGCAGCTAACATGCAATTGAAATTTATTCCACCAATTGCTTTGTCAAGAAGTTCATAAGCCAAAAATAACTGTTCCAAAGGGTTTTTCTAGTGATTTTATAAACAAAAAATAAAAATAAAAGTTGAGGAGAAATCATATGCAGCATTTCTGAACTTTTTTCAAAAACAATTCAAAACCAAATAACAAATTTAAATAGTCTATCCAATGTTACCAATGATATATTTCTTACTAGGTGTATTTGTCTTTGATTAAATATAGAGTACTATTAATGAGGATGAAATAATAAGTACATCTCATCATTTTTCCAAATATAAATTAGACTTTTCACAAACACATATGCAACTTCCTTTTATGGTTTTCAGAATTCTGACTATACCAAACATATAGGTAAATTTTAAAAATATAACTTATTTGTCATTTTCACATACTTTATTTTGAAAGTTAGTTTTTTTTAAACCTCAGAATCTCAGAGCTAGAAATGTAGACTCCATCAAATTCAAAGGTCAACACCATGATTTTCAAAAACTAAATACCTTTTTAGTGTAATTATTCATAGAGAGAGACTAACGCAAAGAGCAACCAACTTTGTTCAAACTTTCCAACTCTCCGTATTTTCTATAGAAAAACATGAGGACATAAAGCAAACACACACGCGTACACTCGAAATCCCTGTGTGACTGTCACGATGACACTGCTCTCCTCTGCCCCAGAGGTAGCCATTGTCCTGGAATCTGGCTTTACCATTCTTTTGCATGTTTTTAAACTTTACTACATGTGTACGTGTCCATTAATGATATGCACCATTGCTTTGCATATTTTTAATTTGCTCATAAAATTCTGCAGTTTCCTTTTTTTCACTCAACCATATGTTGTTGAAAGTTTTTCAAGCTGGTGTATGTAACTCCACGGGTCAGTCTGGGTTCCGTTAGGAACACAGAATGACTCTAGATATCCCAAGCAGAAAGGGAGTTCACATACAGAGCTGGAGGTGTCTATCACCATTGGAAGGCCTGGGGAACAAAGATCAGGAAAGCTGTCAGTGACTATTTTGCCTCTTTGAATCCAAGAAGCTAGGAGGCGGCTGGTAACCTCAACAATCTACTACACGGAAGCAAGTGAATTGCAAGAACTTGCCCATTAGGGCTAGTAAACTCACTCCTTCCGTCTGCCACTGTAGCATAAAAACTCTCTTTTCCCTCTGCATTACAAACTCATGCACATGCCCCAGAACCATACAGAAATGAAATTCAGGTTTTCCTCCTCTAATGCATATGAGAGAATGGAAATGATGCCAAGCTTACTCTGGCTCAGGCACACTCTAGTTCATTCATCTTGATGGCTGCAGTAAATTGTTGTCACACTGAGGAGTATGTCACAATCTATTTATCCACTCTTCTACTGATGGACATTTAAACTGCTACTACTAAAAATGTGCAATGTTTGTACTGTCTGTGAATAAATACAAAGTCAATACTTCCTTTGTAGTTCTTATCTTTTTTTACTCAGTAGTTTAAGCCCTCTAGGACATGAACAGAAGAATGACAGGTATCTTATGTTGTTACATCAGTATGAAGGGACTGCTTTTGGTCATTTACCGTCGATATAACACTCGCTGAAGGCCTTCAGATGACGCCCTTCATGGGACACAGAAGCTCTATGCCTAACTTGTTAAGTTATCCTTTAAAAAACTATGGTTGAATTTTCTCAAATGCCTTTACTGAATCCCTTCATCTAGTGAAGTGGTCATACATTTTTTTCATCTGCTAATGTGGTGTACTGCATTATAGAGTTTCTAATGTTAAATCATCCTTGCATTCCTGGATTACTCACAATTAGGTTACATATATTCATTCAAGACATGTACATATTTTGCCATGTATAATGCATAGTTTTTTGCCCAAATTTTTGAGGGAAAAATAAGGATGCACATTATACATGGGTAGTACTAATTCTGTATCTACATAAATGTTTTTAATTCTTTTATTTATGCTTATGCATTAAAAGTGTAACTCTAGAAAGCAATAATGATATTTGTATGCAAAACAACACCCTGGAATATGAAAATTGGTTTATATATAAATAAAAAATTGAATTAAAAAATTAAAACAAAATCTTTTTTCCTGAAAGTTTGGGCCAAAAACATGGGTGTGCAGTAAACCTGGCAAAATACAGCACAGCTCTCTCTTCTTTCTTGAATGGAGATGGAAGAATCACAGGATCACAAGAAAGGTTAAATTGAAGAGGTGGAAATGCTGTCCATGATAGCCTTTTTATAGAAATCTGACTCACACACACAAGAATCAGGGCCCCAACTACTGTGATTACTATAGCCTGTGTGACAAAGCTGCGCCGAAGGATGGGTTGTGAGGTCCAGCAGCACGTGAACTGCATTCATGTGCGCCAGCTAAAAGCAAATTCATAGCCCCAGTCAAAACAAAGGATCACAGGCTTAGAAAGGTTTTCAAGCAACTCAAGTGTGTGAATTCAAATAACAGACCTACTTGAGGACAAGCCCAAAATTGTAAGTCATTAGAGAGACTTTCCCTTATCCACGCCTCTTCTCAGCACCCATTGAGATGCCTCCCTACACAAATAGCCAGATTCTTCTCCTACTTTACCTTTTCCTTGCGTGTAGTCTTGTGTAGGTACTAACTTGATGTGAGTCTCAGTTTCCAGCCTTCATCTTTCATGTGTCCAAGCCTCATCTCTTGTCCCTGGATGGCTGATCTAAGTGTCTCTGTAACTGAGCCCATCAGTCTAAGGCAGCATCTACTCATAAACTTACATGCTGGTTTTTGGTTCCCCTTTCTATGTTGGCCCCTGGGATTTATTTACCATACTTTCTTGTGAACTCTGCAGTGTACATGAGAATATCTGTTTGATTCTGTTGTCCAAAATTTCTAGGTATTTTGTAGCAAGAGTTTTTGGATCATCTAGTTTGCTGGTTTTCCAGAAACTAAAGTCTCTAAGGATACCTTTTGAAATCAAAAAATTTCAAAGACCCCGCACACACCCCCACATTCTATCATCATCATCATTACCACCATCTTTATCATCATCTTCTTCATCATCAAAGCTAAGATCTAATTAAAACATGTTCCAGGTACTAGGCTAAATGCTTTACACAGATTAATTTTTAAAGATCCATAGTCCTATGAGGTAGATGGCCATTAGTTGTTGTAATTCTAAAATCCATTTGTTGAAAATAGCTGTGACATATTCAGTATCACTCTCAAATAATATTTATGTAATCACATTAGCACCTCATATTTTTTAAATAGTCATATGTGTATATGTGAGATACATAATCAATCTCACTGACAGACTCTGCTAGGTGAGCGTATGGATTCTGGACTGTCCTTACAGCAAACTGTCACTCCTTCTCCTCACTCTACTCCCCTCCACATGGGTCTGCAGTCCTGAGTTGAGATTCAGTGCTCTATACGACACATAAGAGAAAAACTGAATGGCTGCCATAGGCCAGGTACTGTTTTCCACAATGTTACCAATATCTAATTTAAAATGCATAACTGAAATAATAAGTTTAAACAGATGAGATTTTTTGTTCATGATGGCATGAGCAGTCAATATGAGAGTCAGGACTCGACTCCAGGTCCCCAGCACTGACTGCTGTGCCCTTAGACCACACCAGTGAGTCGCCTCTACTGTGCTTACAGAGTGCCCCAGTATAGCGGCAAGGTTGTTACTGCACAATTTTAGGGGGTGCCATTTACAATATTGTCAACAGACTTGTACACTTTTGACAATTTCCCATCAGATGACAGTAAGTCATCTCAAAGAAAGTGTACATCTTTCTAATTTAAATAACAGCAATAGTTCATTAGTGAGGCTCAGTTTTTGTGGTGGTTGTTGTGGAAAAATTGCCACCTTCTATGAAATGCATTTCATTTAGTGGCATTAGTTGCCAGAAATTTTCCATCACAAGCCAGAACCTAGTACTTTGAAACTTCCACTAGTATTCTTATCCTTGCCCTGTGAAGCCTTGGAGAGTAAGCGTGAGCCCATTAAGCCAATGATTCTCAAATTCTTGTGCCCTAAGTATCTACCTGGGAGAACTTTTAAGAGGCACATACTTCCATTAAGAACTTTAAGAAACTTACGCCTAAAATTATGAGTCAATATGTCTGAAATGGAAAACAGGAAGCTGTACATTTGGCAAACAGCATGCATAATCCATGAAAGCACCACTGGCAGACAGTTACGCCTCCTCAGTCTCTTACGCAGTTCAAACATTCTGTTTTTAATTTAGATTTCTGAACTCTACCTCTCTTCAGAAGATATAATACAGATGTAAAGAACTCAAAAATTGCATTCCCTGAAACCTATAATTAGAAGATGAACATTCATTTGAGGAAGTAATTTCAGAATGACCTCCCAGTTCTCCTCAGTCCTTTCATGATATTTGATTTGTATCCAGTTTCTTAGGACTTGTATTTTTGTGCACTAGAAAAATATATTTTATATAATGAAATACTATGCAGCAAAAAGAAAGAAGGAGCTCCTACCCTTTACAACAGCATGGATGGATCTGGAGAGCATTATGCTAAGTGAAATAAGCCCAGGGAGTGAAATACCATATGATCTCACCTATAAGTGGAATCTAATCAACACAACAAACAAGCAAGCAAAATATAACCAAAGACATTGAAATAAAGAACAAGCCAGCAGTAACCAGGGTGGGGAGGGGAAAGTGGGGGAAGAACATGCAGGGTCGTCAAGGAACATGTGTAAAGGACCCATGGACAAAGCCAAGGGGGGGAAGGATTAAAGGTGGGAGGTGGGGGTGGATGGAGTGGGGGACAGTAGTAGGGGGGAAAATGGAGACAACTGTACTTGAATAACAATAAAAATATATATTTTATAAAAATATCCTGAAGATACCTTCTTACAATCAAGAGTCAACATAGCACAGTGGCTAAATGCCTGGACTTTGAGGGCAATACCTCGAAGTTCAAAGCCACTTACTGTGTGACTTTGTTGGCTATAGTAGTGAAAATGAATACTATGACTACATGTGTCAACTTGAGTGAATCTCACAAACACAATTCTGAGTTGTAAAAAGGGAGCTGCGGAAGAGCACACACAGTATGACACTATTGATGTAAATGTAAAAACAATCCTCTCTACTGTACAACAATGCTAGTTTCTGCCTACAAATAAATGAATGTTTATTATATATATGAAGCAGCTCCCTGGGCTCCCATTCATATCCATAGAGCAACACGATCCATAATGTGCATAAATGATTCAAATATGGTAAGAAAAATCACCAAGAAGAGGAATAGCCAATCATCTCCCTCATCTCCTGTATTCTCTTAAACTAACACTAACTGGGAACTTGCCATGTGCCAGGGACAGTTCTAAGTGCATTCTAAACAAGTAATAACTTATTGTCAGAGTAGGATATTTCCGCTCTGTAAGTCTATAAATCACAACATATTCCAAACATCAATAGCAATGTAACTATAAATCCTTTCAAGATAGTTTATCTAGCTAATTTTTTAAGATTTTATTTTTTTTAGAGAGAGGAGAAGAGAGGGAGAAAGAGAGGAAGAGAAACATCAGTGTGAGAGAGATCCATCCATCAGTTGCCTCTCCTATGCACCCCAACCAGGGACCAAACCTGCAACCCAGGCATGAGGTCTGACCAGGAATCGAACCAATGATCTTTTGCTTTGTGGGACGATGCCCAACCAACTGAGCCACGCCACTCAGGGTTATCTATCTTATTTTTAAAGCTGATTGTATATTTTTCTAAAGCAAAGGTAGGGAAATGTCCCAGTAGTTCTAAATGTATGTGGAAATGATAAATTATCAAATTCTAAATATTCAAAATTATTTCTATAACTGGCCACTATACATTTACAAATTTAATATTATTTACAATTAAAATTCATGTTTTAACTATATTTTTATCTGATAACAAAATATTCAGAGATTCTAAAACACTATTTCAGACAATTCAATAAAAATAAAAATATATAAAGGTGCTCACTAAGAAAATAAAATTAAATTGAAGTCATTTTCAGGAGAATTTTTCCTCTGAGACAGAAAGAAAACAACTTGGACTGTTTTGGGTATAAATTGACACATTTTGGGACTTATCTAAAAGGTAATTATATGTTTTATAGTTCTAAATTTAAAATAAAGAGCTCATTGTGTATTTCTAAAACAAAATATTTTGCAATACCTTTAACAGTGGAAGAATTTCCAGATCCCCGTTCTGAGTCCCAAGGGCTTCACCAGTCCCTTCCCTGAAAGATACATCTGAAGAGAAAGGAAGAGAGAGGAGGAGGCAGAGAGGGAGGCAGGGAAGTGCAGGAAGAGGAGGAGGAAAAGTAGGAAGAGTAGGAGGAGAGGGTAGGAGAGAGGAAGAGACAAAGGGAAAGAAGGAAGGACCCAAAAAACAAAAGGAGAAAAATGAAAAGCGAACCATTGTCATAAAAAAAGATTACGCTAAGTTGGTTATCTTTTTAATCACCCAAGATTTTAGAAATGATGCAACATTTTAGAATTTGACTAAATACCACATTGTTTCTTCCACATAATTAATTTTTTCCTTTTTATAAGTTAATACAAAAGTGTCTTATATTACAACAAAACAAATCAAGACTCTTGATTATCAACAAGATAAAATTAGGGTAAAGAAATGAGTGTTCCTTTCATAAAGTTGATTTAAAAGCATTCAGAAAATAACAGTTCAAAAGCCTTATTAACCTAGAGAAACATCAGAGAAGGTTAGTTTGAATTAGAGAAATATAAATAACAAATATTTATATGACAATGTTAGTTTCCTGTTTTAAAATTTATTTAGTAATTTAAACTAAATAATGCATTACTTAATAAACAGCCTAATAGCATTTTGGAGCAGACTGCCATAATTAATATAAAACAATGACTTGCACTTTATGTTTTATGTGCCAGCAAGGTGATGAGAATAACAATTTTGGAAAAGTTACAAGAATTTATGTATCTACATGGGGACAACCCCTCATTACATAAATGTAGAAGTTTCCGAATTCATAATGGATTACATTCCAATATTGACTAGTTTTTTAGAAATCAAACATTTTAACAAAAGAAAATCAATACCATACATTGTATATAGGCCATTTATAATTAAACAGAGTATAAAACACAACAACATAAGTCTCTCAAAAGTAATTAGTAAACAAAACATTAAAACTGAGTAAGTCAAGCAACATGTATAAAGGACCCATGGACAAAGCCAAAGGGGGTAGGATCGAGGGTGGAAGGTGGGGATTGATGGGGTCGGGGGGTTAGGAATGAGAGGAACATGGAGACAGCTATACTTGAACAACAATAAAAAAAATGAGTAAGAAAGAGATTTTTTAAAAAGAAAAGAAATCATTGGGCCTTTTGCTTCCAGAAAGAGGTAATCTAGAAAATTCTCCTGCCTAGAGACAACTAGCAAAACTGGAAAGTAGAGGTTTCCTTCATTTGTACACCGTGAGGGTAACGAATAATCAGTGTAAGGCCAGGACTGTGAGAAGAGAGCGTCACCTGCACCCTGGGAAGAAGCCCGGGGAGCACAGAGTGGCATTAGAGATATTGTTCCCACTGAGGACTTTTTTCAGTTCTGGAGAGAGAAACTGAGTGGTACTTTTGACAGCTTTGACAAGCCACAGCAATGAGGATTAGTGCCCAGGACCCAGCGAGGGTGATAAGTCAGAAGGGGCTGCACCCTAGGAGTTAGAGTAAACTGAAAACAGGCCTTCAAAGACAGAGCATCTCAGCTTCAAATCATCTTAATCTCTCAAAGTGGAATAATGGGATCCTGGAGCAGCAGTGCCTTCGTGCATCTAGCAAAAGCGAATATAAATCTTCTTTGGAAGAAGATAACATCACCTACGGTCTCAAATCATTTCTATAAAATATTTAGCAAATATAATGTCTACCACACAATGAAAACTAACTAAAGTAACCAAGTAGCTAATGAAGTTCTTCACTGAAGAATTCAGTGTAATAAATGCAGAAGGAACAAAAGAAGTCTGAAGCCCCTTCTGGCTTCTCACCCCCACTTCCTCCAGCAGCCTTCAACCAATAACATGTGAAAGTCATATAAACACCCGAACCTCCCAGCTCTCTGAGGCATGCTCTACACATCTCGTTAACGTACTGAATTTTGTATTGGCTTCCTTTCCTCTGTCTTACTTTTCCACTCCACCACCGAGCTTCCCTGGATAATGCCCCAAGTAAACTACTCCACTCAACTCCTTGCCTCAGAATCTGCTTCTGAGGAAACCAACCTAGGAAACAGGGCAGGCTGACAACACCTGAACTCACTGATAAATCTTTACATCACAAAAAGGGGGACAACAGGCATTATACGCTTCCTGATTCAATGCAATAGAGATAAACAGCACCACCTATGAAGTATCTTGCCCAAAAAATAAGATTTTGACAAGAATTCTTTATGACGAGGTAGCACTTCAACCTAAGCAAACCTCTAGACCTGACGACCAGGTAGAGAAACAAGTGAATTGATACCACAAGGATGCAAATAGCAGAATCCAGAATGTAGGAAATCCTACAGGGTAATGCGATGACTCAATGCCTTCAAAAATTAGCTTGAAAAGGGGGTGAGGAGGAGAGGAGCTGTTACAGATTAGCAAGAGAGAACAGATGTGTAAGAAAATAAGTGTGAGCTTGCTTGGATTTTGATTGGAACAAACAGACTTAAGATATTTATACTACAATAAGGAACACAAAAATTTTCAAAAATCACATAGGATATAATAATAATGGCTTTGTGGTTTTATAAGAAAAATGTTAGACCAACAGACAGAAAGACAGATACCCATATACTATATATATATATATATATATATATATATATATATATATATATATATGTACACACACACTGAGGTATTTTGAGGTATTTGCTGGTGGAATGACATGATGTTCCTGTAAAACGCTTCAGGAAAAAGGAAAGTGTTGCAGTCAGAGATGAAATGAAATAAGATTGACAAGATGTTGATGATTATTAGTATTGGATGATGCATACATGATGGTTTATTTTCTCTCTCTACTCTCTAACTAAAAGTCTGCACATATATATAAAATGCACACATATTACATATATATTATATATTATATATATTTTATTATCCCTTTTCATTAGCTATTTTACCTATAGGTTTTTTAAATTTTCTCCTCGGATTTCCCAACAACTCCAGTATCTCACTTAATCGTAACGTGACCTCTGCCACCACCACAACGTCAAAGTCTTCCATTTTATAGCAGTGAATTACTTCATTTATTTGCCACAGAAGATGAACCCACTAAAAAGAAAAAACAACAAAAAAGAAAATATACAGCAAAATCAAATTAAAGCATATTACATTGTAGAAAGAGTCACACTGTTCAAAACCTAGTACTTCCTTGAAATTACCATTTGCTAATTATGTGGAAATGTTATAAAGATACCCCTTCCTTATTAGTACATCCTAATTATAAATAATATAAAGTTCAATGATCCTAATAAGATTATATTCAATAATAAACATGTTTATGTAAATTCATAAATAAGACTTGCTTACACTTACGGTCTGCATTACAGCCATAAGGGAAAAGTTACTGTGTTGTTTTTATATGTCAGAGAAGATTACCCTCAAAATTTTCATTGCTCTTTCAAAGATCAAGAGCTGCTATGATCACTAGCAAAGTCCTCCAAAACAGTGAGGGGAAAGCAGGTGTTTTAGCTTCCACAGCAGGGGCCTTGAACACTGTCTTTCATGCCTGTGTCTCCAAAGCTTAGCACAAAATTAGGCACCATGGTTTGGGAGCCAAGATGAGCAAATAATACTTATTTTACTCATTTATTTACCCACCATTACTTCGGCAGAGAATGCGATGAAACCCTGCCCGTGCATTCTACTGTAGCCCATCTCAGGGGGGCTGAGAATCACTGGAGACTGTGTGTTGCTGAAATATTTTCTCCTAAGTTTCCGGGTTATAATATTCACCTGCTCAACTCTTTTCTTCCTATGAACACCTCTTTAAAACAGTCTAAGTATATGACTGCGGGAAAAGAGCCTTACCCTCCTTACTTACTTGCATTTTCTACTACCAACGTTCTTAAATTTATCCAAGCTTGTGTGACCTCAGACACGCCATAATTTTTCCTCCCTTAAAAATCCAAAACACCTCCTTTTCCCACAACTGAACTGGTAGAAGAACAGGAAATACATTAAAAGAAAAGCTCACTCAGCAATACATTTTTTAAAATGGTAGTTACACAGGTGGATAATTAGGGATAATTTAAATATCTCAATTTAATTATTGATAACAAAAAATGTGAAAGAAACAAAAAGGAATACTTTATTAGTACTGATTTTCTGGGTGAATTTTGCATAGCCTTTTCCGGACATATGGATCCGCTGAAGTCCTAATTTGCATTTCTGCCATAAGAACATTATCATGTCCACCACGATTTCTTTATCAGGCTGAACATCCTGAAAGCAAAAGTGGTAAAATAAGTTAAGAATAATAAGACAGAGAATTTGTCATGTGACCAATGTTGGTCACTTACGTCTGCCTCACTTATTTCTTTGTACATCTTATTTTAAATAATCAGATAAAATAAAAAATAATAATAAAGTGTATAAATGGTTGACATTTAATGTGCTCCAGGAAACATTCTAAGAGCTGTGTGTGTGTGTGTGTATTTTACAATGGACTGCTTGCGTCTTCAAATCCTACATTGCAATTCTAACTCCCAGTGTGATCACGTTGGGCGGTAGAGCCTTTGGGAGGTAATGAGGCAGGAGGATGCAGCCCCCATGAATGGGAGTAGTGCCCTTATAAAAGGGACTCTGAGTCTCTCACTGTTTTCACCAAGGGAGAGCACAGTGAGAAGACAACCATCTATAAGCCAGAGGTGAGTCCTCACCAGACACCAAATCTGCTGGTGCCTTAATCTTAGATTTCTCAGCCTCTATAACTGTAAAAATTAAATGTTTGTTGTTTAAGCCATCTAGTCAATGGCAGGGATCCCCAACCCCCAGGGCCATGGGCCAGTACCAGTCTGTGGCCTATTAGGAACCGGGGACACAGCAGAAGGTGAGCAGCAGGCGAACCAGCAAAGCTTCATCTGCGTTTACAGCTGCTCCCCATTGCTCACTTCACCTCCTAAGCCCCATCCCCCCCACCTCAGCCTCTCTACTGTCCATGGAAAATTTGTCTTCCATGAAACTGGTTTCTGGTGCCAAAAGGGTTCAGGGCTGCTGCTCCATGGCATTTTATGTTATATCAGCCTGAACAGACTAATACATACACCAAATCGTTTAATCCTCATAACGACCTGAGGTCAGTACCATCTCATCACCCCCACTTTTTTACCACTTCGCAGGCGAGCAAGCTGAAGCACAAGTGGATTGGTTTTTTCCCAAAGATGGAGTGAATAGAAAGTAGCAGAGTTGAGATTCGAACCCATGCAGTCTAGCTCCAGAGACCTCAGTCTTAAGGAATGCTCTAGGCTACTTCTGTCTCTCTAAAACGAAGTCTGCAACAGCTTTAGGTAATATGTAAACCGAACCTGAAATGTTTATATACTCTTTCCATTTAAAAGTCCTATATTATCGCCCTGGCTGGTGTAGCTCAGTGGATTGAGCGCGGGCTGCAAACCAGGCATCGCAAGTTCGATTCCCAGTCAGGGCACATGCCTAGGTTGCAGGCCATGTCTCCCAGCAACCGCACATTGCTCTCTCTCTCTCTCTCCCTCCCTTCCCTCTCTAAAAATAAAATAAATAAAATCTTTAAAAAAAAAGTCCTATATTATCACAATAAAGAATGGGGGGGGGGGTGGACTAGCTAGAGGAGAGGAAGTGGGAGGTGGGAAAGGATACAGGCCTGGGAAAAGAGACATGAAAAAATTAACCAGAATGTCACACTGGGTATCAACAGATGATCCAGAACAAGTTTATCTCCTGTCACATCAGTGACTTGTCTTTTTTCAAAGAAATTTAAGTTACTGATTATATCTGAACTATAAAGATAATGAGTTTATGGTTAGAACAAATGAAACTGAACTGCTTTGGGGCAGCTCTAAGATTTAACCTGTAGGAGCACCTTTAGCACAGTGTTTGAGGACATAACAGAGATCCGTAAGTGTTCACTGAACTGAGCCGAACTGAACTAAAACACGCATGATTTTTTAAAAAGCAGAGAGGTAAAAATTCCTTGCTCTGTTCAGCCTTGATTAAAAGTTTTTGGTTTAGTGTCTCACTATGATCATTGTATTTACTACCAAATATCTTTTTCAAAATTAAATACCTGTCCCAGGTTATACCATAATCTAATAAACTCAGAAGGAATAGAAAACACTTTTACAGTAGACCTTCTCAAGCCCCTCACTGTGTTTCCCTTACGTGAACAAAAGTTAATGCAATGCTCTATCTATAGTTGTGGTTTTCAGACATTTTTGTAACAGTAAAGTCAAATTTTCAAATAAAATTCCATCAGAATCTCAACTAATAAAAACTAAATAAAGCAGGTCAGGGTGTTACTACCCAAACCTGGGCACAGAGGAAATCTCAGAGAAGGCCTGGAGATCCCTAGAATTTGGTCTTAAAACCAGTGTTGTACTGGCTTTACTTAAACAGGACACCTACAAATAGGTCGTTTCTAAATCCTGGCCACCGTGTACGGTGCGATTCCTAGGAGCAAGCAGGCTTCGTGCTCGTGCACTGAAAGCGGTAAGAATATTAACTGCACATTAAAACCACTGCCTCCTTTCCCTCACCATTAGAAATATAGGTAGCCTAAAACTTTCCCAAAAAGAAACAGACTGACACTCAAAATGATGACAATAATAAAAAGAGACTTCAAATTACAAGTCAGGATATAACTTAATCTCTTATGATACAGATTAAAAAATATGGAATTTTTGGTAAGGTCCAATTCTTGTGATATTTTAATTCTGACTTAAATTAGGTTTAATAGCTTCCTTTAACAATACTATTAAAATTATCCAAGTATCTATTTCACCTGGGGAGAGTTGCAGACACAGGAATACAGGGTTGTGGCTAAATGGAAAATATCTTCTGAACATCCATAAGTCTTCGTACAAGTATCTCCATTCATAAAGTAAAGGAAAATAAGGCAAGAAGTCAATTACAAAATTCTCAATAGAAAAAGCACAGAAACAGGAATTCTACTAGAAATGACACAAATGATATCTGGGCAAATATTATGTCAGTAAGATACTTCAGATGTTTCTACATGAAAACTACTCAAAGTGGGCTCCAATTAAAATAGACTATTATCATTGTTATTATTATCATCATGAATCTATTATATAATCTATGCCAAATATGTCCAAAATGGAAGTGAAAAGGCTTATAATATTAAAACATATAAAACATGGCAGCTAAAATAAAAATAACAAAAACATATATTCAAAAACCACTAGAAAAAAATATGCCATTACTTAATACAAATTATTTACTATAATTGGGCAGCCATACTATGCCCTAAGAACATGATAAACCATTAAAAATGTGGGATTAAATTGTTCTCATTGGTCTAAAAAATAGAGGCTACATTTTTTCAATTATATAAACAATAACTTTTTGCCCTAGCTGGTGTGGCTCAGTGGATTGAGGGCCGGCCTGCAAACCACAGGGTTGCTGAGTTGCAGGCCAGGTCCCCAGCTGGGCAGGCCAGGTCCCCAGGTGGGTTGTGAGCACATGCCTGGGTTGCATGCCAGGTCCCCGGTTGGGCGGCATGCAAGAGGCAACCACACATTGATGTTTTCTCCCTCTCTTTCTCCCTCTCTTTCTCCCTCCTTTCCCCTCTCTCTAAAGATAAGTAATAAAATCTGTAAAAAAAACAGTAACATTTTTAGATTTAAAAAGCACTAAAAGGGAAAACTCTGCATGCTGGAAAGAGAGAGGAAAGACCACCAAACCTTCCCTTAGCAAAGTAAACTAATGACTTTTGATCTACTGCCTTGCTGGTCTCTCACCTACCAACAAAGCAACAGCTAAGAAGCAGCTCCTTCTGCTACTGAAAACCACTGCTCAGAATAAAACCCATCATTTCACAAGGCCCAGGATCCTGCAAGATCAGGCATCCAGTTATTTCTATAACCTCATCTCCTCCACATCCTCAAATTCCGTAACCACCACAGTGCACTCCAGCCACACATGCCTCCCTGCTCTTTCCTCTACAGTCAAGTACCTCAGGACCTCTGTACTTCCCGCTCTCACTGCGGGAACATTCCCTCACCTCACCCACAAAGAGCGTACTTTATCAGAGAAAATTATCTTAATTTTTCAAAAAGGCAAATAAATACTCACCGTGGAAAGCAATTTTTCTAACATAAAACGCTGGCTGCCCTTCTCTGTAGTTTTCTAGAGGAAGCACCAGCCCCCTGTTCTTCTTCACGTTGACTACAGGCTCCATTGCGAGAAGGAGCGTCAAGTCCTTCTCCGCTTTCCCTGACTCTGGGTCGTCCTGTCGCTGAGAGAGGGATATCCCACAAGTTAATCCGTAATTCAAAGCCATCTTAACACTATAAAAACAAAAGAATGCTTCTGCACATATTACCTGGAGAAAATCAATAAGCTGACCAGCTGCAGATTCAAACAAACTCCACTCCTCATAGGTAAAAGCTAATTTTATAAATTTCACAGCAGCATCCATAGAAATAACATTTTTTCTCTTTATAACAAGTTCCAGAAGAGATGTCTTTGGAAAACCAAGAGTTTCATCTGCACCAGTATTTGATACTAGGAAAGGAAAGAGAGGGGTTTGAATGTCACTTATGCAAAGAAATATTTACTAAATATTAACTATTAACCACTGCCAGACAGTATGGGTAACAATGGAAAAGAAATACAGTCCAGGCCTTTACAGAACTTACACTAGTGGGGAGAACAAGTAATCTCAGTGGGTGAATTCAGGGTGCTGTGGAAACAAATCGGAAGGGCATCAGATATACACGGCTTAGGCTATGACAGCGGCCACAGAAGTCTCACGGAATGTCAAACAGACAATTAGCAAGAGTTAACCAGTTCAATAGGCAGCTAGATATTACATACTAAAAGCTCAGGAAAGGGATCCAAACTAGGAATATAGCTTCTATGGTCATCATTATTTATCCACAGTAAATGATAGGATCCTCATGGACCATGCACAGCTGCCTAGGACAGAATGGTAAGAAAAGGGAAGAGAGAGAAGAGGCAGCAAAGAAGAATGTCTGGAGATAAGGGAGTAGTCAACAGCAACAAACACTACAGAGAGTAAAGGGGAACGAGCACTGAAAAGTGACCCTTGCATGGAGCAATAAGGACGTTGTCAGGCCAGTCTCAGTAGTCTGCTAAGGACAGAAGACTGCTTGTATGCAAGCAGGAAGAAAAATTGAGGAGAGTGAAAAACAAACAATTTTTCAATAAATCTGACTATAACAAGAGGAAGAAATACAGAGAGGAAGCTGGAAGAGGACATGAAGGGTTTGGAGACATTAGGTTTAAAACTCCAAAAAGGAAAATCTTACATTTTAGAAAGAGAAGGTGGAAAGAATGGGTTCAGATGAAGGTAAAGTTTCAGGTTTGGGTGAAGAAGTCAAGCAAATTCTTATCTGCGATCTTGTATTTTCCTTGTGAAGATGAGCCCGACTGGCACAGGAGCTCCCTGCCCTCACATGGACGTGTGCACACAAGTACACACACACGTCCTAAGCTCGCTTAGAAGCACACAAGCTAAGGCGGAGGTTTCAGCTTCCACTCCCGCTTCCGGGCAGCCATTATCGCCAACCCAGCTGAGCTTCCAAAGCAACAGAAGGCAGGCTCGTGAGCAAAGAAAATTAAAAGCACAAACGCCTTGAAACAAATCCACAAAGGACATCCTTTACCAAAGAAAGCATAAAAATGGGACAGAGTGAACAACAGCATAAGCATAATAAGTATTCTCTCAAGGGAAGAAGGGAATGCTAGAAACATGATGCAGGAGTAAACCGCTGGAGAAGAGAAACAAATGGATACTCGGCATAAAGTTTGTTATTACTGAAACAGGATTCAACAGATGGACGGAACAGAACAGTAAGAATCAAAGAACAAATTAGTGATGCAGAAAATCAGACCGAGACACCTTCTCAGAAGCCAACGAAAAGGAATACAGACAAAAATAATAAAATAAGTAAGATATGGGGAGTGGATGTGTTAACATTTGTCTATTAGGACCCTTGGAGAATTAAGAAAAGTGAAGATAACAGGAGGAGTGAAGAAGTAACATGAAAAAAATCAAAGATGTAAGACCTCAAAGCACCTTCTGTATTATTTTTTTCTCCAATTTTATATTAGTGATTGTTCAATAATACCTTCTGTATTATTAAAGCCACGCCTAGACCCAGTATAACGAAATGTAAGAACATCTTCGATAAGAGGAAAATGTAAAAGCTAAATCTATAAACAACAAGATTTAAGCAGACTTCTCAATACCATATGCAAGATTATGGAGAAATATCTCTAAAATTTTAAGAGGAACAAATTTTTAAGCAAAAATTATACCCAGCAAAACTCTCTTGAAGTTCTTAAAGTTTGTATTTGAGCAAAAAGAAATTAATTTATGCAGAAGTAGTTAAAAAGTAAGTAAGGATGAGGGAAAAACCTCAATATATTTATTATCTTAAAAAGCAATGACAAGGGCTTGTATCTAGGCCACACAAAGAACTCTCAAAATGCAACAAAATGAAATGAACAATGCAGTTAGAAAGCAGGCAAAAGACACTGAAGAGGAAGATGGCCTAAAGATGGCAAGGGAAAAAAATAAGCATGTGAAAAGATGTTCAGTATCATTAGCCATCAGGGAAAAGCAAATTAAAGCCACAGTGAAATACCACTATACACCTCTCAGAAAGGCTAAAAAAAAACAGTGGTAACACCAAATACTGTCAAGGATGCTATGAAACTGGACCATTCACACATCGTTCGTCGGGATGTAGAATAGCACAATCACCCTGGAAAACAGTATGGCAGTGTCTTACAAAACTAAACATGCACTTAGCAAATGACCCAACAATTGTACCCCTGATCATTTATCCCAGGCAAACGAGAACTCCTGTTCACACAAAGACCTGTACTCAAATGTTCACCACAGCTTTATTCCTAATAGCCAACAACTGGAAACAACTCAAAGGTCCTTCAACAGGTGAATAGTTAAACAAACTAGGATACATGGACAGTACTCTGCAATACTAAGAAACAAATTATTAATACACACAACTTGAATACATCTCAAGGGAATTATAGTAAGTGAAAAAGTCACATGGTCACCTCGTTTTCGGCAAAGGGATACTATAGTCAATGCGGAAAGGAGGGTCTCTTCAATAAATGGTGCCGTAGCAACTGGATATTGTATAGAAATACACAAATCTTGATTCATTTCTCATACCAATAAAAAGAATCTAAATTTAGACCTAATGTGAGAGGTAAAATAAAGTTTCCAGAAGAAAACATAGAAATATACCTTTATGATGTTGGGGTAACAGATTTCTGAAATATGACACAAAAATGGGTAGTTATAAAGGATATGTAGATAACTTAGACTGCATTAAAATGAAGAGTTCCTGTTCCCGTTAGGGACTGAGTGAAAAAGTGAACCAGAGCACCGAGAACAAGGAAGCAAACCTGAACTCGGCTCGCAGGGCTTCCCCTCTGGGTGCAGGAGAGAAGACCATTCATGGAGAGTCTATACTCACGAGGCATAGATCTGGGGCCCACCTTCACAACGGACTATGTGTAACCTCAAAATAAAGCATAGAAAGGCATCTCTACACTTTTATCTTCGTATGTACCAGACCGGCAAATTCTTAAAACGAGAATACCGAGTATCAGACAAAATAAGAACAACGGAAACTCTCACCCACTGCTCTTGAGCATCAAATTTGGAAAGCAATTCTGCATTATCTGGTAAAGTCGTAGGTCAATTCTAAACAATACTGATTTCATTCCACTCCCAACTATCTACCCTTGAAAACCTTCTGAGCCTGTGTTCTAAGGAATATGTACAAGAATGCTTTTTGCAACGTAAAGTAACAACAGCCCCAAACCGGAAGCAGTTCGGATCCACCCACAGAAGACTGGATCAGAGGAAGATTCATGTAATGGAGCATTACAGCAGAGAAAAGGAATGAATTATAGCTGCAGATCCTGGCACAAACGTACTGTAGAGTAACAAAAAGCTCAAAATACACATTATTAAGATTGCATTTCCCTTCACAGTCTTACCATATTTTATAAGATAAAGCCAGGACTGGGTCCCTACTTACCCATGTCCTATATCCAGGCTGCAGGTTCTTCAAACCAGTAACTACATGCTATTTACAATTGTACCCACAGAGCCTAAGAGACCACCAGACATAAAGAGGATACCCATCAAATGAATGAATACATTTTGAACACACACACACACAAAGAAAACACATTTCTGTTCCTTAATGTCTATAATTAAGAGGATGAAAAGGCAAGCCACCAGTATACGTATTCAATAAAAACGTGTATCCAGAATCTATAAAGAATTCCTAAACCAGTTACAAAAAAAGCAGAGTCCAATAGAAAAATGGAGAAAGACCTTGCTGGTTTGCAAATTGGGCCCAATAAACAGAGGTCGAGGAGAGAACAAAGAAAGAGGCAGAACTCCATGTGGGTAGGTGACAGTTTTAATAAACAAAGGGACTTACTTATGAATCTTGTCTCAGGTGGCCACAAGATGAGGATATTTCCACACTGTCCACCAAAAACTTATATAGAGGCCTCAACTGAGTCAACCACACACTGTCCAGATGGTCTCAACAACACTCGAGTCTCTCGAAGCTGTGCCCTTGAAATGGCTGCTAGTGCGGGAACAGCAGGCAGGACACGCATTCCAAGGACAGGGTAGGGGGTCAAAGAGCCTCTGACTGCCTGGGTCCGGCTCACAGGTCAACGAGAGGTCACATCTTCCCAGTGATCTCCAACAGATCTGAGCAGGCACTTCACAGTGCACAATATCAAGCGGTAGAGAGAAGCATGAAAAGGTACTCAACTCCAGCAGTCATCAGAGAAGTGCAAACTTATTCCTTAGTGGAATATTAACTGAATTCACATGAGAATAGACAAGATTAAAAAACATAATCAGAATCCGGGGCAATTAAAATGCTCATAAGATGACGATGGGAGTGTAAATTGGTAAAACATCACTTTGGAAAACAGGGTCTGCTACAGGAAAACATACACATACCCTATGCTGTAACAAAGTTCCACACCAACAGAAACGCACAGCAGATTATGTTAACACGTCTCCCTCAGCAATTACAAAACAAGCAAACCAACAAATCAGTAGGAATAGAGAGGATTTAACTACACTATTTACAAACTTAACATATATATCAAGCAATGCAGCCAACAACAAAGAATACATAATCTTCTCACATACATACAGATTACTTACTAAAACTCATCACAATTCAGGCCATAAGTCAACACCTCAACAAATTTCAATGGTTTCAAATAACACAGAGCATGCTTCCCTGACCACTAAATAATTACGCCAGAAATCAGTAATAAAAATAAATTTCAGAAAGGCTCCATTTGTTTTAACTCATGATTCATATATCACAGAGGAAATCACAATAAGAATTAGAAAATACTCTTAACTAAATGGTAATGAAGGTATGATACATCAAAGCTTTAGGTACATAGCTACAGCTGAATTTAGAGAGAAACATCTTAATATGGAAATATTAAATAAGGATAAATTCTGAAAATCAGTGATCTAAGCTTCCAAATCAATAAATTTCTTTTAAATCAGCAAAATAAAGCCAAGAAAATAAAATAATTAAAATAATGAAGAAGAGAAATTATTAATATGAAAAATAAATAAACAGTAGAGAGGATAAACAAAGTTAAATATTGTTCTTTGAAAAGACTAATGAAATTGGTAGACTCCCAGTAAAACTCATGAAGTGAGAGAAAAAGCAAAATTGCCATCATCAGAAATGAAAAAGGGAGCCCCACTACACTACAGATCTTACAGATATTACAAAGATCATAACTGGAATTAAAAGTTTAACTAAAATTTGAAAACATAAGATAAAATCAACATTTTTCAGGGAAAGTGCAATATACCAAACTGATAGATTTTTTTAAATAGAAAGAAAGCCTAGGTCATGTTATGTCTATGGAAGAAATTTAATCCCTAATTTAAAAACTCTCCACAAAGAAAATTCCAGATCCAAATGGCTTAACCAAACATTTGGTAAGAAATAATGCCAATCTGACCCAACTCTTCCAGATACTAATAACAGAGAAAGAGGGTATACATTTCGGTTCCTTTTATGAGGCCAACATGACCTTGATAGCAAATCTAAAAAGGACTTTGCAAGAAAATCTCTCTCATGAACAGAGAAGAACAAATATTAAACATTATCAAAACAATCAAGCATTATATCAAAAGGATTATCCTCGCCTCCACATTAGTTTATTCCAAAAATTCAGGGAGCTTAAAGTTTAGGTAAGCAATCAATGTAATTCATATTAACAGACAGAAAAGAGAGGAGCCATTTATTTGATCAACTCAACAAATCTCCGTAGGTCCGGAAAAGGCCTGTGATAAAAATTCAACAACTATGCAAAGTTAAAACAAACAAAACTCTTAGCAAACCAAGAATAAAACCAAACTCCTTAATTGGTAAAAGGGTATATTTTTAAAAAATCCTTTAACAAATATCAAAATCAGTGGTAATGTGTTGAAAGCTTTCTATTATTTCATTACAAGTTAGACAGGTACCTGCTACTACCACTTTCATTCCCTGTTTTATTGGAGATCCTAGCTAGTGCAATAGGTCAAGAAATGTAAGAAAGAATAAATAAAATTTGTAAGTAGAAAGAAATATAATTGTCATTATGCACAGATGATTGTATATATAAAAATCCAAAAGAAAATCCACTAATAAATTATTTGAACTATTCATTGAATTTAGCAAGCTTGCTGAACTCAAGATTAATAAAAGTTGGATATGAGCTCATGTGTGAACTACCACACTAAAAACTTTTCTTACTCTTGTTCTACAATAAAATAGTATTTTAGCAACTTATTTACTTATTAAAAGTTCTCTTCCTGCCAAGAACAGCTCCGAGACAACATCGCGCACTTCGACTTCATCTGTAACGACGGGGCCAACTTGGAGTGTGCGCCTGCTTGTGTCAGAAAGCGCCTCCAGGACGGCCAGAAACCGGGATGCGGTGCTGTCGAACATCTCATCCAGCAAGCGTTCTGTGACGGTGCGTGGCCACGGCAACTGTGACTTAAACAAATACAGTCCATTTTAAAAAGTTCTATAATGTCTGATACTATTAACGCAAAGCAAGACTTGCTTAATTAATGCTAAAAGAGAGAGTGGTTAATCTATCAATGAGATGGCTGCTGTTATGATTTTCATTGTTTGAGGTGTTATTCCAGACTCCATTAAGGTTTATGTTGTGTTGCCGTCACATCAAAGACTTTGCTATTTTTTTACATGTTTGTGCTTCCAAGGCAGCATAAAAAGGTTGTTTATTACTACCTTTTTATTAGGGCAGCATCAATCGCCAGATGCTTCGTGACACCTTCATTACCACATGTGGTACTCTTAGGAAATGATACCCAAACTTCAGTTGCCTGAGAATCTCTCAGGAGTGCTTTTTAGATTCACAGACCACCTCTCCAGAGAGGCAATGGGCCTGGGTGAGACATTTTTAAGACGCACTGCAGGAAATTCTGATGCAGAGTCTTCAAACCCAAACTTGAAACAATATTTTATAGTATAAATAACTGGTCTCATGTTGACCAGCTGTCTACTAATAAGCTAGTGACTGTTAAGAGCCCTGTGTGAATTCCCAGGCATTCTGCTTTGAATCAGCATGGAACAACTTCACCTCCTGATGGCCTGCCTCCATGCTTTATTCTGACAAATCACCTGGAAATAAGAAAGGCAGCTCTAGGTGGCTTTCCCAGAATCCCTGTCCAGTTAGAACATACCTGTTACATTCCCCATGACTCCTTCACTACTTTCTTCTTCTTGGGGCAAAGTCAGAAACACAGAAAAACAAAAGCAGAAATAAAACCCACATAGACTCAGAGTCAACTTGCTTTTTAAAATATCATAGGAAACCTAGCAAAAACCAGAAGAGAATATCAGAGCTACAGATAAATACCAAGCAAAGGATTTTAAAATATAAATTTTTAAGATCTATAAAAAAGATTTAAAGTCAAAGAAATAAAAATGGATTGTAAAGCACGACAAGCAAAATATTAATGTCTAAAAAAACGAGTTCATTCAAATATATGTTTAAAAATTAAATGCTCTAGTAGAAAGATTACCTTTCAAAGACTGAAAGATAATTCACACACAAAAAAAAGGAGTAAACACAAATATAAGGGAAAGTTGAATATGAAAAGTAAAATTAAAACAAGACATTTTATTGAAAATGAATTGTAAAAAATAAAGAAATGATGTCAAAATAGTAATAGTTTATGGCAAAATTAATACACACAGGTTGTCACCCTGGAGAATCTATTTAGGAAATTAATTTGGCAAGATATATCAAGAGAAATAAAAGTATAGCCTTTGATTCAAGTCATACACCTTGAATGTTACACAGGAAATTAAAGAAAGAAAATATATATTCTTGAAGATGCTGATTACACCAGTATTTATAACAGCAAAGAACTAGAAACCAAAATAATAGTTATAAAAACACTAGACAAATTTTGGTACATAGGGTATGTAAGATCATTGTTTAAAAATGTCAGGACAGATGAGAAGCTGAATAACACAATCCATAAAGTCTGTTCCACTTCTAAACACTATGGTTTCCATGACGTTTACTGCATGTGGTGCATTATGTTAATTTCCCAACATAGTACACCCACTCCAGTCAAGTTTCTCACTGCCCCCAGTAAACTTTGCTTACTCCTGCTTCCAAGTTATGATCCTGCTCTAATTCTTTACTTAGACTGTGCCCCCATCTTTTCCTGTCTGGTCGAACCCTGCTGATTATTCTAAAGTCATTCAAAAAGAGAGAACTGCAGGTGAAGTCTCTTCTATATTCCACCATACTTGAAACAACAGTTGAGTGTTCAATATATGGGTATAAAAGTGAACGAATGAAAAATGAACAACAGCCATAGCTGATATTTACTGAGGACCTACTACGTGCCAGGAACATTCTAAGGGCTTTACATGCAACTCATTTAGTCACCGCCATTATTTCCTCCTTAATACTCAAGACGAGCTACAATTATTTTATTTATTATGTAATTTATCCACTAGAATGTAATCTTTATCTGTTTCACATAGCAGTTACTTTTAAAATATTTATTGAATGAATCACTAAAGAGTCAATCATTAGGAGTCTCAACCCGTAGTCCTTTAAAAGAATCCTTTGAGAGTCATAATGATTTACTGAGTTACTGACTTAAAAACTCAAAAATGTTTTATAAAATAAATTTAATACAAATTGAAATTTCTTTTATAAGAAACAATAAAATTACTTCATACATACAAAGCAGGACATTCTTCAAACTATATATCAAGGTAATATACTACAACTTTATAAAAAGGGTTATGTCCACTATTCTCTATAAAAACTACCCACTAAAAAATTATAATTTTTTCCTAAAAAGATATACCACCAGAAATTTCCATATAAAATTATCTTAAAGAAAACCAGAAAAAAATTATATTTAATGTAATGTTACCTGGAATCTTAAACATTTTTCTTTGAAAATGTATTTAATTTTTATACCAGGATGATTACTAATCAAATCCTAATAATATGCTACTTAATGGCAATCTTGCAGCATTGAATAGTTAAATTTGGTTTGCTCAGAGGAAAATAAAATACTAGTTGGAAAGAATTGTCCCCTGCTCTTTTACAAACACAGTAAGTAGCATTACTACTTAACAACACCAGATGCCGACATTTCAACAGCTCATCTGTGAAAGTATCTATAGTTTGGGAAGTCACCACCCCCACCAATTAATTGCACACCACTGGTGGATAAGGGGATATGATTTAAAAGGGCAGTATGAAATGCACTTCTGGGCTCCGTCATCAGTATATCATAGTCGCGCTAAGTAGCAATAGACAGCTATAATATCCAAATAATACCTGAATTTAAATATTGATTTATCTACAATTTTTTAAAAAGAGAAAATTACTCCTAAATGATATAAGAAGAAATGAGTTAAGAGAATAGCAGTCACTGTAGCAGTGAGAAAGCACTGGAGTAGGTTCTGATCCAAGGGCTGCCAGCAGCTGCCTTTGTGACCTTGAGCCAGTCACCTAAATACTCTAGGATGTATTTTCCCCACCTGTAATAGACAAGGACTGAACCACATGATTCCTAAAATCCTTCCCGCACCCTGAGATTCTACTACCCCTCAGTCAGAACTACTCATCTTCTTTCCCCTCACTTACATCTTCAGTCCCTATGAGGAAGCTCACAGAAGAGGGTTTGGCCACTAGAACAGTCAGGGAAGGCTTCAAAGAAATATAGAACTGGGCCCTGGCTGGCATAGCTCAGTGGATTGAGCACGGGCTGCAAACCAAAGCATCGCAGGTTCAATTCCCAGTCAGGGCACATGCCTGGGTTGCAGGCCATGGCCCCCAGCAACCGTACATTGATGTTTCTCTCTCTTTCTCCCTCCCTTCCCTCTCTAAAAATAAATAAATAAAATCTTTAAAAAAATATATAGAACTAACCTGAAAGAATACTGAGATTCAGAAAGGCAAAGAGAAAACAGTGGGAGGAGAAAGGAAGGAGGGAGAAAAGGCAAAGGGCCCCCAGGCATGACTAGGTCCCAGCCCCATCCTGTGATGGCCCTCAGTGCTGTTCACCAAATACATTTGAGGCTGGAAGAGGCCATGTCATGAAGTCTGACATGTGAAAGCATGAACTGCCATCACTTCCACGCTGGGCGTTACTGCCTAGGTGAGATCCTCCAAAGCTCTCTTATCACCCCTCTAACAGAATAACCAGCAATTTTCTAAATGAGGACTGCTCCTCAACTTGGCCCTGAGTAGTGCTCATGAGTGGAACCTCCTGATACCCAGAATAACTTGACTCTAATGGGAAATAAATGGTTGTTTGAAGCCACCAAGATACGGGGGTACTTTATTGCTACACTATGACCTAGTTCCGAAACACTCCCAAAAGTGCAACCTGAAACAGATGAGAAAAGGTGCCTCCACCCTCTCTCCAACCTCACTCTCTTCTCAGCTAGCACCAAGCAGTCAAAGAAAAGGCCCTTGCAGAACCACTCAAAGGCCTGTGCACTTGAACCTTCCCCAGAAGCTTCTTTAGCTTCTTGCCCTTTGAAGTTGCAGAACTGGGACTGTGTGAAGGTTCAAAAGCTTTGAGAAAGGACTGAAGTGAGGTCGTGTCCAAATTGGGAAGGTGTTCTCTCTGTTCGCTCCTGGTGCAGCAAATTTGCAGGGTTTTGTGTTTAGTGACCAAGCTTAACAAACATGGTGGTGTAACGCAAATACACAACGACAGAGTCTGAAATAGAGAAGACACCCTCAGACTTACAGTTTGTACTTCCCTTAGGTTAACTCTTATCTTTGGTCTAAAGAGATTTTTGTTTTTTCTTCTGGATTCGAATATCCCTCTTTTGAAGATCATCACTGCCATCTGCCTCAAAAAGAAGAATCATGTATGAAGTAACCATGGGGCGCAACTATTCACATTGAATATTTCAAATGTAGAGTATGGTAAATTTCTTTTATCTCATGAGATGTTTATACCTTTATCGTGGCCTCTCTATAATCTCTTCTGGATTCTTGTGATGATTTTGAGGAACCCATTAACTCCAGTTGCCTTAATTCATCAATTTTAGCTAAAGCACGCCGAGCAAATGCCTACATGCAATTAAAATAAATTTAATTCATTTTAAGTAAGAGTACAGTGATTAAAAATGTATCAAGACAGTATGTTTTATTCCCCCAGAAATGGATTTAATCAATGAATGAAACTCTAGGTTGATGCTGACTCTCTATACCACAGTAGTTATCTAGTCTATCACTTCCTATGAGCACACTAAATTCTGCAGATCCAAACTTAATAAACTGTCAGATATGCTACTTTTATGAACTAAGAAATGTTTAAAATAAGGAAAGTCAAACTCTGGTACTGCTATTTTCAGTACCTACCTACTACAAAATAATATGGAATGTAAAAAAGAAAACTAAGCAGGGCAGGAAAGCGAATTGCATGCAAGAACACGAGGAGGAAGGAGAGCCATCAGAAGCCTTACCGGGAAGAGCAGCAGAGAAGGCGGAAATGAACGGAGAACAAAGGAGAGAGAAGACAGCAGACCAACAGATAACAGAATGGAGAAGCCAGGCGAGTTTCTGCAAATTAAGCCTGGGACTTTTGTCTTCGCCTCACTACCGTTCTTTGGATTTGTTTGTGTGTGTTTTTCTTGCTGGACAGCTGAAGAAGAATATACCGCACAAGTTGCATTTTAAAATACTGACATCCTCAGAATTAAAAGGTGGCATACCTCTCCGTGAATGCCAGCTTGGCAGTCATAGTAGCACTGGCAGACAGCGGTGTAAAGAGTAGCTCTCCACGTCAAGTACCTGACAGACAGCAGTGGGACCGAAAATTCCATGCACATACTGGCCCAGAGGAGATATTCTAAGGCCTGAGAAAGAAAGGGCACAACTGAATACATTTTCATTTTAAGCCAGTCATTATGACTTTTATTCAATATAATCAGATTTTAACTTGTGAGCACAAGTTGCTAACTACTTACACCAAAAATGTCAAGAAAACACAAGCATTTAAAAAGTTAAAGAATAATTTAGAGAACTCAAAATCTCAAGGTGACCATTTTAGAATGTCTTCCTTCTTGGCTCCTGAGTCCTGTGAACTCTGCACATTTATTAACATATATCAAGTGTCCACAACAGTATGGGGGTTAATTCCAACAATATGACTGTCATTAGCTAGTCTGGAATCAATGCATTGTTCTGAAAATAAACTGGTAAATCAGGATAGGGAAAATGGAAAATTCTTAGTCTGGAGCCTGTGATACTTGGTAGAAACAGTTGAAGACTAGAATCAAATAGATATAAGTTTCAGCCCCAAATGTATCACCTAGTAGCTGTGTCATTTTACCTCACCGACCTCAGCTTTCTCACCTTTAAAACAGGTATTTTAACACATCAGCCCAGTGCTATTATGTAGAAGACAATGTACATAGCGTGTTGGGATGGTATCTGGCACACTCCATAAATGGTGTCTGTTTCCAGGGTAATTATCCCCCAGGTACAATGCGGAAAAGGTCATCATTGTTACTGGTCTGTCTGTAGGAATATATATGTAATTCCTATACATGTAAGAGCCTCTTGTGCTATTTTAGCTGAATGACTTTCCCCCACAAACCCACTGTCACTCCTTTTTGCACATATCCTCCTCACAAACCCTGTGCTGGGAAACACTGTTTGACTACATGAACTCTGCAATTAACTTTTTCAGTCTTTTTTCTTTCTTCAAAAATATTCCCAAAGCTCGAAGAGTAATTGGATTATATTGCCTTCCATTTGACTGAATATAAGAAGGAATTTAGTCTAAGCTCCACATATTGTTATAAAAAACATTACTAGGATAAAAATAAGAATTTGTGAGCTAAATATCTCAGAATGTCAAATTCTAATTTATACCCATGGAAACATCAACTTCAACCATGCAGGTCCTCACGTGTCTTCCTGGGCTCCTAGGTCGTTCCTCCCTTGTCTCCCTGTCTTTGGTCCCCCCGCTGCACTTCTTACACACCCCTTCTTATACGTCCTCCTTACTCACAGTTTTCTTTTTCATATGCAAACTGGTTCGTGTCGCTCTGGTGTTTAAGACACATCAATTGCTCCCTACTGCGTATATGACAAACTACAGGCTTTTATAGGACATGCAAAAATCATTCCTGCCTTACCCCACACCCCATTACTCTTGACTTTCCGTCATATACTTAAAGCTGGTCCAAAATGCTTTCCACTCCACAAAACACACCTTTAGTGTACCACATGATTGTCTTTGCTCACTCTGCTCCCTCCTTTACCTGTCTTTTGAGGCCGAAACACTCCCTCCACTACTAGCAGGGTTACCTTGGACAATTTTTAAACTTATGTGCCTCAGGTACCTCATCCGTATAGATATAACAGTAATTAGGACTGTTTGAAGATTAAATAAGTTAATATATACTAAATGCTTAGGACATAGTAAACATAACAGGCATTAGCCTTGGTAATGACAATGAAGACACAGAAGGAAGAAGGGGAAGCAGGAGAAATGAAGGAACAGGAGGAGCAGAGGAAGAAGGAAGAGAAAGAGCAAGAGGTAAGAGAACCAGTTGTTAAGACTTTTCTAACATCATTAGACAGAAATGAACACGGCCTCATTTCTGTCTCTACTATAATTGTGTTGTGTGTATGATTTGCATATATTTTATATAGAGAAATGTTATATGTCACATCCAATAGCATTAATATTCTCACGTGTGTGATTCCAGACTGTGATGTCTTTAAAAATAGGAATAATGCATTAATCATTCTTATATCACCAGCACCTAGGACGGTACCTAGCAAATATTCCCATGTGCTATTAAATGAATTCATTGAACAACCATAACTCAGCAGAATCAACTAAGGGAGAGCTCACACATATTCTAGATTCTCAGAAAAATGATGATACTAAATTTAAACAACAGAATTAAGTCCCTCTTCCAGTAACAAATTCTGCCTTCAGTGACTGAGGAATTAACTGAAGAAAAGTATACGTATAGTAGTCAGACCCATCTTGAAAAGGCAAGTCATTGAAAAGGTCCAGGAGCTGCACATGCTTTCAGAAAGCTTACCCGACTGATAAAATGTTTTAATAGTAAAAATAGATTCAGAACCTACTACCATCTTTTGGAGTCTTCAAAGACAGTGTATCTAATCCCCGTGCAAGCAGCTCAGCACACATCTATGAGAAAGAAGCCTGAAAGGCAGAATTCTCCACAGTCTGGTCACTTTGGATGTCAGAAGTAGAGCAGGGCTTGACGCGGCATTGTCGTATTTTGTGGCTGTCCACTGGAATGTAAGCCCATCTCGCTAGAATGTAAGTTCACTTCGAAAATGGATCTTATCTACCTTTTCCACCACTGTATCCCCAGCCCCCAGAACTTTATCTGGCATGTAGCAGACACGCAACAGACATTTGCTGACTGACTGACTTTCATTTAAGTTTCAGTTCATGGTGCCAAATACAGAACTATTTTGAGTAACCATAACATCAAACGGCTAAAGGCAACATAAGGTCATTACCACCCCCGTCACCAGCACCACCACCTGATGTCCACACCTGCACTGCCCAAGAGTTCCCACCTCCAGGTGGCATCAGTGGACATGAAAAGTACTTGCTGAACTTGAAATGAAATCCATTTTGATATGCCTCTAGTGCCATGAATTCTAGTTATGCCTTTTGAAACAGCACAAGACCATTCAAAACTCACTTTAAAAGTACAGCCTTCCAAGAATCAGAAAGCAGCTGTGCCACCTGCCCTCTCCCCCAGTTCTGCCTCCTGGAGAGAGATCCCTGAGCACCTACCTCTCTGACTCCCAGAACTGCACTTCCCTTTGCCCTCATGGTTAGTCTGCTATGGCTTTGCTCCAGGCTGCAAATGCCCTTTTGGAGTGTGTGACTAGACCACAGTGAAATGACACTCTCTGTCCCTGGTCCCGGACATACCCCTCGACTGAGTTTGCCTGGGGTTGCTTTATTGCAGTGTTTATAGTTTTTGTTGTTGCTGTTGTCTTGTTGTCATTGTTTGCTCGCCTTGCCACCCCGGGAACTAATATGGAATCAACAGTTAACAAAACTTGAGCCTTTTGGGCCCTGGCTGGTGTAACTCAGTGGATTGAGCGCGGGCTGCAAACCAGGCATTGCAGGTTCGATTCCCAGTCAGGGCACATGCCTAGGTTGCAGGCCATGTCCCCCAGCAACGGCACATTGCGTTTCTCTCTCTCTCTCTTTCTCCCTCCCTTCCCTCTCTAAAGAATAAATAAATAAAATCTTTAAAAAAAAGACAAAAACAAACTTGAGCCTTTTCATACCTGCTGCACAAAATTCCTATTGAGGATTTGTGCATTTGGCTTGTAGTGGTATGGAGGGTATGAGATTAAGCCAGGTATAAATTTCTCTCCTTTAAATGCACATGTCTTTCACAAAGGCCTCAGGGTTCCAGGTATCAGAAATTTTACATTTCAAAATAAAAATGGCTTTGATACTAGTCATTTATGTTATTTTGGGGTTTAGCCTCAGACTTAGCGTAAGAGACCTTAAGTCATAGATTTTAGTGCCATAAGGGACCTTAAAAGTAACCTAATCTGACTCCAAGGGGCTAAACTGCAGTGACAGAGCTGGACCTGGAGGTGGAATGCAGGAGTTTGGACTCCAGACTGCAGAGGCATTCTTTGCACTAACTACCCAGGGAAAACTAGACAAAGGGAAGTTCTTTAAAAAAAAAAAAAGCCATCACTTCACTTAGGGATCTGAAAAAACATCGTTCCTCTTAAGGTTCTGGACAACAGTTATTTGGATTTTTAAAATGAAAATCCATTCCCAAAAAATTACTTCTTAATTTGTTTTTGCCCTTAAAAGATAAAACTATTTCTATTAATATTTTTAATTGATCAAATTTAAGCAGAACTCTTCTCTTCATAGAAAAAAAACAAACTTTGAAAAACCAAATTTAAATTTAGAAGTAAATAAATAAAATGTAAAAGGAAATTAAAAACTTTTTAATCCTCACCTTTGACATGCTTATTCGTTTCAGAGAGAGGGGAAGGGAAGGCGAGAGACAGAGAGAGAAATGTCAGTGTGGCTGCCTCTCATATGCGCCCAACGCCCAACCAGGGACCAAACCCGCAACCTAGGTATGTGCCCTGACCAGGAATCGAACCCACAACCTTTCAGTTTACAGGATGATGAGACAACCTACTGAGCCACACCAGCCAGGCGTAAAAACTATTTTGAGTGCCTATATTACAAGCAGGAACATTCAAATCGGAACAATGAAATCTCATTTGCTTTCTATCCATCCGATTAACAAAGGTTGAAGAGATTGTTAATGTCATATTGGTAAAAGCATGGGTCAAAACACTGTGGGTGGAAGAGTTTTTTTGGCAATGTTCTTCTATTAAAAATTTTAAGATAACAAAAACACAAAAAAATAAATCATTTGCTATATTAACCCTTCATTTAAAAAAGAAGAAGGAAAAGGAGGAGTGGGGGAAGAGAGGGAGGCAGAGGAGGAAGAAGAAGGAAAAGGGGAAGAGGAAGAAAAAGAAGAAAGAAAAACCAAATTACAGGAGACTGGCGAGAGCCTGGTTCAGATGTGGCGCATACAATTAATCAGTCCCCCACAGGATGGCACTGCAGCACCACCACCAACATCAGCTTCTGAGGGCAGCAATGCTGAGAAGCAACTCAGAGTCTGGATGTCACATTTACGTAACGGGATGTGGAATAATTAGACAATCATTGCTCAAGCCACAAACTTCATAAATGAAACCGAAATCGACATTTTCTTAGAACGAATAGACTCTAGTGTATTTTTTAATGCTTGCTGAATGTTTTGAATGTCTCAGAAACTACAAGGTACACCATAAATGGCAGCAAAATTGTGATATGTCTTTAGGAAGAGATTTCGGAAATCTTCCCTCCCTCCGTTCCCCAAGCTTATGCTGGTGACCTCCCTAAATGCAAGCACTGTTTCTCACCTGAGGAAGAGCCCTGGTCAGTCTGGGTCTTCAGGGTGTCTTCAGGAATACAGAGTGATGTCAAAAAATATTAACCCCTGCACACAGCTCCTCCATTTAACTGAGTCAGAGTAGGATGGGTCCTGACAAGATGACATTTAATCAACAGACATGCGTTGTTCTAATGCTGCTGACAGGCAGCGCAGCGTGGCACCGGCCCTGGCCACAGCTACACTTCTAACCAGATGTTTGACACAGAGCTAATTAACCTTTCTGAGTCTCACCTCCTTCATCTGTACAAGATGGAAGCAATAACAGCATCTCTCTCAAAGTGTTGGTGTGAGGATTAAATGGGACAATATATAAAAGTGCTTAGATGCCTACCTGATAAAGGGTAGGCATTCGTTCAGCAAATGATGATAGTGGTGATGATGATGACGATAATGACAGTGTCCGCCCCCACGACTATAATGAGTGTCATTATGTATGCAAAGCCCTTCGCACAACACCTAACACATACTGTTATTGTCAATAACAATAACAAATGGTAGCAATAATGCCTGTATCTTACAATAACAGGTTTCTATTTCTCTGGGGTGACACCTAGAAGCACCTGAGGATGTCATGTCTACTTCTCCTTCTGTCTCATGCAATCATAGATGTGAACTCTAAAGCAGCTACAGAATCAGGGTCCTTCAGACCCAAGAAGACACGGATGTGGATGGCCCACTCCCCACAAGGAATCATTCACAAGCTGAAGGTTTAGAAATTTCTCAGTGAAAATTAATATTTTTGGAATTTATTATATTGAAAAATCAAAGAATTTCATCCCAGTCTTCAAACGCCAACTGTACAACCACCCACCACGCCAAAATTCTTGTACCCCACCCTCCCCTCACTCCCACCCCACAAGACTGGGACCATAAAACTATTCATTCTCCTTCGGCCTTTATTTTGTCAGAGAGAAATTCAAGCTCTACAGGGGGAGAGGAGATGTCCTATGTAGGGTATAAATAAGAAATTATTTTAAATGACCACCATGTTAAAATTCTCTCGGCATTAACAAGCACAGACACGAACAGTTAAGTTTCGGCAGACCCCTGCCCTTCGAAGCTCTGGCACACAAATGCCGCAGCAGACCACACCACGACGGCTCTGTGAGCGGCGTTTGTTGCCACAGCAAGGGCGACGGGAGTACGCAACTTCTCTCCGGGAACTCGGCTTCACCTGAGTGTAGAACCACTAGAACGGTCTGTAGGCCAAACTGCCAGTATACATGGGACAGTCTCTCCTCATTTGGATTCACACTCAAAGTACTGGCACAGTCTTGTTCAAGTCACTGACAGTAGTAGAGCTTTTAAATTCAAGGAACAAAAGAGAGAGAGAATGTAAAATTCCTCTCCATTAAGCATGCAGATATCTTTGCTTCCATTTTTAAGTGTCGTGAACTGTTAAGTTACTTGGCTATGTCTTGAAAAAATAAGAAAAAAAACTATGTGATAAAGAACAGAGCATTAAAAAAAAGAATAAGGCAGTAATGTTTCAGATGCCAGTAACAATTTGAGTATGGTCTCAACAGGAGCTATCTTCTCCCTTCTTGGCCTACATTCCAATGACCGGACAATGAAAACAGGGAATAATTATGTCTTCTAGGGACAAAATTGCTACCGACACTGTAGGGAAGTCAACAGAAGTCAGTAGAAGCCTCAAGCTAAAACCTAGCGGCGCATACTGGAGAGTGAGAACCTTCTTATAAAATAAAGTCTCTTTACCCTCAGGTCATGACTGGAACAGAGTTTAGATGTTCTTTCACCCTAATGAACACTAGCATTCATTCATTCTTTCATTCACTCACTAGCACATGGGCCATAAGTAAAGTTCAACCTCCACAAGAAAAATAAAGTCCAAGCTCCAGAGTATGACATAAATAGTGTAACCACAGTTTATCTCTCAAATCAGAACACTTTTAAGAGTGAAAGCAGGAACCATTAAGAACCACTCCAGGACAAGATAGAAACCAGGGCTATCCTGGGCAAGCCAGAATGGATGGTCAGCCCACCTAGAGATACAGTTGCCGGATGGATGTTGGGTATCAAGCTGACAAGTTATGACTAATCTCAGAGACCAACGGACAGTGAAAGACACCTATCAATCTTAAGAATGCTTTCCTTTCATCAATGCTTTATTGTCTGCAATTTTACATTCGATCATACCAAGGTAAAACTAAAAAGAGTAAGCCTATAATATATATTCACTAAATTTTCTTTATTTAGCATTCAATGCTAACAAAAGCCTTAAGGAAAACAGGATATATGGGGAAGATATTTTGTCAGTAAATTTCATACCTTGGAAGACTGACCTAAAATCATCAGTTTTCTGCAAATGGTGTAAATGTAAATGGTACCTAGATGAAGAAAAAGATCATTACCATGTTTTACAGTCAAATGATGAGAATTTTATATTCCAGTCGCTGTGGTTGAAGTCTGTTGTTTTCAAAATAAGCAATCCCATGAGAAACTCTGATAATGATTAGAGTTACAGTCATAATAATTTATTATTTTGTAAGCAAATCATTAACAGAACTAATATGACCACATGTTAAATAGGTTGACACGGGAATCTTTTAGCCTCAACATATTTTTGAAATATATTGAACAAAAGAACATTTTTAGTAGCATAATTTGTGTACCCCATGGTTTTAGTAATTCATATAAAATATTGTTTTCCATGGTTTCCTCCTGGTTAAAAAACTAAAGATTTATTTCCAAATAAGATTATAATCCATATTTAATCAGCATGGCACAATACTCAACATGGAAACTCATAATAACGTAAAAGTCGCAGCACATAATAGGTTGCATTATATTCATTCACAGTCTCTTAATATTTATCCTATTATTAAGGTATGTCCTATGAGCACCCTAATAAAAAACAGCATTTTCAATTCCTATTTAGCTTCATCCAAGTAGGATTTTTTTTTCAGGCTATTAATTAAACAAAGCGAGAAGGCTGGTGGCTGGGTTGGGGGAGAGGGAACCATCTAAGCATATCTCTAAGCATATCTCTCATCTAAGCATATACAAAGGACATTGTCATGCTGTAAACGTTACCGAAAGATGGCAACAGGCTTTAAAAAGGCATGTAATTATAATGCAAGTTGTCTAAGTATCTCCTATACAATTTCTGATCTAAAATTTGAAATTCAACAATTATGAATCCTACGTTCACATTTAAGCTTTAAAAGCTTCTGAGAAAACAGCATCTGCTCCAAGACACATCATTTGAATGAAATACGCCTGTAAGAAAAATAAATATTAATTACATAAACCAGTGACAAAAATATTGAATAAAATCTTAAAAATGCACAGCACCATAAGCTTCACGGTGACTGCAACTGACCCTTCACACTCGAGGACTTGGCATTCTCACTGCGACTGCTCCCGGGACAGGACGGGTTATTTACTTCACGTCAGATCCTCTGAGGAGGAAACAATTTGGCTCGTGACAGCTCCAGCCTAGCATTCTTATCTCAACTTGGCTTTGTCGACCTCTCTTTTTAACCTTTAAAAATTAAACTGTATAACTGTGTTTCTTTTTTTTTTAAGTCCCCAAGTAAGGATATATACAGGAAAGGCATGCCTCTCCACAAAACATGTGATTCAGGTGTAGGCCAGGAGCCTGTATAAACATGTCAGTAACAGGAACTGGGGAATTTCAGGAGGCCTCTGGAGACTGCCCTCAAGAATGACAAGGGCCCTCTGTGTTTCAAAAATGTGCCTTTACCCTTCGCAGCCCTAGGGCGTCCTGACTGTAACAAGCCTTGCTTGATGGTTCAGGATCTTGGCGTGGCTTACAAATTCCCACTGCAGAAGTGTGAAGGAGAGAGCGCTGGTACAGGATGGAACACAGACTGAGTCTCCACGACCTCGGGATATCTCCGAGAGTTTGTTTTGTTTTTGCCCAAACCTCTAATGTGAGTTTTCTGCCTTGCCACGGGACTCCTTTTCCTCAAAGATGGCCATCACCAAAATAATCTGTATTTGAAGGTTTAAATTAGTTGGGTTCAGGTTAATTGAGAAGGTATTTTGGAATACTCATATACCCAGTTAGATTTTATGAAAGAACCAAGACTGGTTACACATTTTAAGAAGCCAACGATGTCTATATACAATAATCAATTAATAGATAAGGAGTATTCAGTTCTAACTGAAAAACTAAATGTATTTTGATGAAATGACTGTTATCAATTTATTATTCTTTTTTAAAGATTTTATTTATTTATTTTTAGAGAGAGGGGAAGGGAGGGAGAAAGAGAGGGAGAGAAACATGGACTCGTTTGCCCCTCGTACATGACCAGACCAGGGACTGAACGCACAACCCAGGCATGTGCCCTGACAGGAAATTGAACCGAGGACCTTCCACTTTGCAGGACAACGCCCAACCAATTAAGCCACACTAGTCGGGGCCAATTTATTTCTGGTTACTTAAAATACCAAGTTTTCAAACTACAGGATCTCTGCATTGGCTGGTCTTCCAGTTGGAATGTCCTTTCCCCAAATATTCAAATGTTTCTTCATGTCTTTCCTCAAATGTCATCTCACTGAGGCCTTCCCTGACCATTCTGTTTAAAACTGCAGCCTAGCCCAGGCCTGGCTCTCTCTGTCCCCGCCTTGGCTTTATCTTTCTCTACTGTACAATCTGCCACAACCATTTAGTTTTGATTTATCATCTCTCTGTAGCAGAGCATAACTACGAGAACAGGCTTTTCATCTGTTGCCCACTTTTCTGTTTCTAGCAGTTAGAACAATGCCTGGCAATTAGTTTTGGATGAATTATTTAAAACAGGGGCAAGAGTTAGTATAGTCATGTACACTTCCCCCCACCCAGCAATCCCACTCCTAGGCACAGATGCCAGATAATCTCCCTCAGGTCTCCAGAAGGACACGTGCAAGGACACTCACTGCAGAACTACTTGTGCAGTTACAGAGGCAGGGCAAACCAGGTTCGTACGGAGGGGCGCACAAACATCTACAGAACGTCAGTGTCAGTAGTCGGAGTTAACAAACTGGATTTACACATGGGAACCTGCTAGATTCTAGAAACATAACATTGAGCAGAAACATATTTAGGAAAAAGAATAAAATGTAGAACACAATACCACTTGTATAAAGAAAAAGCACATACTGAGAAAAGGATGTAGAAGATACTGAAATCATTTCATCATTTTTTTTCCCTAAGAATACTGGGATTTTTGTGTGTGATCTTAAAAGATCAGCGAGGGAATCATGCTGGGTCATCTCACCATCATGCCAGGCCCGGCTGCAAGGCCCAGCCCACAGGCCTATCACTGCTTCTTGAGCACAGAACCTCTATTCCGCTCAGTCCCTGCCAAGATGCCAGACCAACTCAGGTGGCGAGATGGCGGCAGCTACCCTGGGAAACACAGATCCTCTTGAGGATGATCAAACACAAAACTGACAATCACTGGACTAAAAGTTTATTCCAAAGTCAGCCTCATCTCTGGCAGCAAATATAAATTTCAATCAAATCATCAAAAAATTATTTGGGGAGGGTGAGGAAGGAAAAGGTTAGGAAGCATATTTCAATTGTCATAGATGAGCTAAAATCCAATATGTTTTCTTTCAAGTTATTTTGTCCTGTTCTTATGCACATAGAACACACTCGTTATTTTCTTTTTGAGAACATATTTTCTAGAGAACAATAGCAGATGACTCACTGCAACTTTTAATTGTAACTTTAAAAAGAAACTGAATTTAAATTATAGCACTTTAAAGAGAAAAACACTACATTCTGACAGATACTATTCCATGAGACATACAGATAATGCACATACAGAGTGGGCCAAAGCATGTTTATAGATATGAATACATGAAACACAGAGTTTATTCTTGTATTATTATGTATTAATTATTGTATTGTTTTCCATACAAACAACTGTGAACCTACTGTTGCCCCACTCTGCATGCATATATGTATGTGCACCTATACAACATATATATGCATATAAATATACTATGCACACAAAATAGTAGCTCCTTAACTCAAAACCAAGTAGGAGGAGAAGGTTGATATGTAGAAAGCCCCAGTCACCGGCCAAAGTACTTGAGGAGAGGACCAACAAATGAATGATACTTAGAATCAATCTACCCTGCAGTGGTTCTTCGATTCTTCTCCACTTATATTTACCCACCAATGGTGGTCCCTGCTTTCTATATGCCTGAAACGGATTATCTGCACAGCTTCTAAGCCTTCCTTGCACAAAAAACCCAAAGACACGCTTTGTAAGTTTCTGCTTATGAGGACAAATCAAAATGTAATAAAAGTATAAAAAACACATTCCCCCTATTGTGAAATAAATATGTTTTAAATCACCAGATAATCGAGTTAAAGTCAAACTTGGCATTTAAATAACTTTCTGAAAGGCACCGCGGCTACTAAAACACGCCGGCACACACCGTTGAAGATGATCCAGCACAGGTGCCCCTGCGGCAGCGCCGCCTGCATGATGAGTCTTAAGGAGGACAAGATATCCAGACACTGGATCGCAGACTCCTTATTCTGCAGGTTCACGTCACTCTCACAGACCAGCTGGTACTTGCAAATATTTTTGCCACTTAAAGCATGAAACTGAAACACAATGGAAAATGTAAATATGAATATAAAGTTTATGCAACTTAGAAAAGCTTTCCTTAAAATGTAAGGAACTGAAATGGAAACAGTTGTGCTTAATGAATGTAACAGATTAGTAGAGCACTGCAGGCTGAATGTTCGTGTCCCCCAAATTCGTATGTTAAACCCTATCCCCAGTGTGATGGTATTAGAAGGTGGGGTCTTTGGGAGGTGACTGACTAGGTCATGAGAGCAGAGGCCTCACGAATGGGACCAGTGCCCTTATAAAAGAGAACCCAGAGCACTCCCTCATGCCTTCTGCCATCCAAGGACCCAGCAAGCAGAGAGCCACCTCTGAACCAGAAGGGAGGCTCTCACCAGACACCAAAGTTTCCAGGACCTTCATCTGAGAGACCTCTGCCTCCAGAAAGTGAGAAGTAAAGTTTGTTGTTTAAGCCTGTGAATTTAGTTAAAAAAAATTCATCAGTCTATGAATTTTTGTTATATATTCATCAGTCTATGAATTTTTGTTATAAAAGCCCTAATGGATTAAGACCTAGAAAGAAATGTGGTAAAATAGATTTCTTTGAACAAAGCATCCATTTAATTAAAGTTACCTTTTCTTAATCAAAAAATTTCAAAAGCCCCCCCCCCCAAAAGTAAGAAATCCTGTTTCCAAGAATATGGAATTGAATCAATTTTGGAAACTCACAAAATGGCATTTTAACTTATTAATTCAGATACAACGAGTTACCATTCACACAATTCACTTGGCAAATGTTTATTGAGCGTGTCTATTTGCCACACTCTGCTAAGCAATGGGGACTCCAAGTTGAAGAAGACACAGCCCCTGCTCCTGGCAAAGGGAAGGCATTGCAGGCACAAGCAATGTTAGGACAGCTCGGGTTGGTTGCCGCGGTCGCTCCACTGAACATCTCTCATAAGGTTGGATAAGGCTTGAGATAAAGACAGGTGGTTCAGGGTCAGAACAGGAAGAGTGGTCCATGTCATTCCAAGGAATACGGACATTAGCCAAAGGACAAAGTCAAAGGGCAGAGGAGTAACATGACTTGATTTACACGTTAGAAATTAATTATGACCAAAGTGTGGAAGGCAAAAGGCAGAGGGTAGGGCACAAAGCTACACGCAAGAGGCTGGGAAAGATCAGAAGCCTCTGGGTTAGTCCAGACCCTCCAGGGCCCTGAAAGGAGGCCCTGGAATCGGGGATGAAGACAAAGGAAACATTTAAGTCCTTTCTGAGTCCGTGGGATTTAGTGACTAAATGGATGTGCGAGGTAAGAGAGAGGAAGTGGTCTGCGATGATTTCCTGCTTGGGCGACGGGCTGGAACCGTTTATAGTGTGGGGGGGGGCGGGGGGAGACAATGAGTTCACCTTGGGACATGTCCCGCTGAGATGTTTATGACGTAACTGGGTAGATGTGGAGTGTTCAAAAGAGAGATTTTGGCTAGAGTATGGATGCGTACTGTTAACGCTATGGGAGTGGACAGTCCTAGTAATACAAACGGGCTTTGTCTTCCACACAGATTTCCTGCCTGGACACATGTACAGTATTTCTAGCCACCACGCAGTTGGTAGCACAAAGGAAATGTGTTGCATGCATCTACGTGTTGGAATAATGATGATCTTCTGAGTACTCTGTCTTCCAGAAACTGATAATGATACCTACATTTTTCGAGTGTCGCACCCTAGGCTAAATCTTTTATCATCTCACTAATCTCAAAACAACACGAAGAGGTAGGTCTTATTATTACTTCCATTTTACAAGTGAGGAAACTGAGGCACAAAGAAATGACAGGACCTTCTCTAAGGTCCCATCAATAGGCAGTGGCTCGGCAGCTCTCTGGATGCAGGCAGGGTGGCTCTAGAGACGAGTCCTGCCAGCTCTGCCACGGCACTTCCCTACGGTACGTATAAACAGACATAGGCATCCCTAAGTAACATGATTCACTATGTTTGCGTGAAACTTTGCTGTCAATATTTTGACTGTAAATCGTTTAGTATTAATGCTTCATTTATGATCTCTATGCATTAAAATCCAAGATCTATTTCTCTAACGAAACTTCTCAAGACCTCTAGTTCCGGGTTGTCAAGTCCCTACTGGACTAAATTTTCAATTTTACTCATTTTATATACATCTACGGAGAATAAGTATGGTGCCAGTGTCAGGCCAGAACCTTGAACTTGGCGTGTGAACAACCAAACCCTTCACATCTGTGCACCCGTCACCATGGTCCTGCTGGCGCACTCTGACGTCATCGTCACCGCTTTACCTCCTGCCTCCAGCCTTTTTCCCTCTAGTCTACTCTGTGTGCTGCCTCTGGGTCAATAATTCTGACTGTATCACTTCATTCAGTCATCCATTCAATAAAGTCTGGCTGAGGATCTACTACACGGCAGGCACGACTCTAGGCACTACAGTTAGGTTAGAGCAGTCCCTGCCCTCATGAAGCTCACATTCTAGAATGGGAGACAGTAAATAAATACAAATGAAAATGGCTGGCGACAGTAAGTGATATAAAGAAAAATAAAGCAGAGAGTACAGGACACCTGAAGGAAGTAACAGCTGAGCCACACAGATATCTAAGATACAAGCTTTGTGGACAGTGGAGCTCACCAGGGCACAGGTGCCCGGCCTGGGAGGCCGGGTGAACGCAGGATAACGCAACAGTACACGAGAGATGGGGGCTGGGCCAGGGTGAGGGAGGAAGGGCCTTAAAGTCCAAACTCCTAAGTTTTGCATTCAGCACTCTCCCCAATGGGGTGCCAACTTACACGCACATATTGTCCAGTACTCCCATTCACGCCCCTACGATACAGCCAAAACTGAACAGCTCAGTGTGCCCCAAACATGCTTTGAGATTTTCTGCTTGTTAAACCACATGTTTCCAAGGCCTTGAATAATCAGGTTTGGAAGAACAAAACTCTGGAGTCAGACTGACTGGGGTTCCAACACCAACTCTGGCCACTGCTCTGAGCGGGCTGCTTTCTTAGTCTGCAAGAAGCCTCCGTTTCCTCATCTGTAAAAAAGGAATAATAGCACCCACCTTTTAAGACTATAAAGAGGCTGCAAGATGACAATTCACATGCTGCATATAAAAGAGCCTAGCGCATGGAACTGCTCAACCAGTGAATCAATGGTAGCAATTTACACAGCAATACTGGCGTACCAGAACTAATGCAGAAAATGTCATCTCAGAGGATCTATGTCTAATCTCCAGAGTCACTAGTCACATTGTGTGATTAGCTTCCTTTTTCTCTCTTGTAAAATAAAAATCATAATAGTATCTAACTCACAAGGTTACTGTGAGGACCAAATGTGTTTTCAAAGCACTCTGTAAACCAAAAGCACTCTAGAAATATTAGTTCTTATGATAATAACTGTCTGGTGGATGAATGAGTGATTACAGTGCTACAATCTCCAAAGCATCTTTACAAAGTTTAATAAGTGCACTTTCTTATGCAGCACTGAAAACATTTATTAAGCAACTTACAGCACACAAGTAAATGCTATGCTGAGCAAAGGAAAGACATTTAGAAGTCGTCAACAGAAGGATATTTTGCATAGCTAATCATAAACTGTAGCTATTTTAGCTGCTTTCATCTTACTGTATGTGTAGCATTTTTGTCTCCAAAGCCTTTTGGAAAAAAGACAGTTTTGAATTGATGCACATCTGCTTGGTTCTCATCAAAGTTGATACTGAACTGCTGAAGGTACCTTCCATAGCACTGTAAAAGGGCCAATCTATATTCCTGAAATAAAAAGAGCACTTGATGAAAATTTCAAAATATCATTTTGCTTATTAAATTTTTGCAAGTGTCAAATTATTAAATTATATCCAATAATTATTAAATCACATCATTATTAAAATTAGGTACTAGTTATATCATTCTTAATTATATCAATCTTGATTATCACCACTATTACCACCACCATTACATTATTACTACCATTATCACCATCATTTCCAAATGCATATTATGTGACAGACACTGTGCTAGGCAATTCACATGTGTTATTTCATTTAATTCTCCTCACAACAAACCTACTGTGAGATAAGACCGTCACAGTCTCAAAGATGAGAATACCCCAAAACTCAACACCGCCATGATGGTAACCCGTCCACTCAGTCAGAGAGGCAGATGAGTTGTGTAACTAGCCTTGCCTCTCTGATACTTCCTAAGCTCCAAAAAAAGAGAGAAAGAAATAAAGAGATGGGGAAGGGGGAGAAGGAGGGAGAAAACGAGGGAATGAGGTAGAAAAGGAGGGAAGGAGAGAGCAAAAGAAAAAAGAAAGGGAGAGAGAGGAAGACAGAAAAAGAAAGGAGGAAGAGGAAAGGACTGAAGGAAGGAGAAAGAGGGAGAAAGGGAAGGAGAAACAGAGAAAGGAAGGAGAGAGAGAATGGGGGGAGAGGAAGAGGAGAAAAGGGGGGGGTGAGGAGAAGGGGAAGGGAGGGGAAGAAGAGGAAGGAGAGAAATGAGCTGGCTCAATCTCTCTTTCATCTGTCAACAGTCTCTGAAGCTGCATCAGAACAAGTAGAAAAAGGTCTAAGCTATTGTTAGTTATGATTCTGTTCATTCTAATTCGTGCTTATATTCCTATTACAAAGTCAAATGCCTCATTTCTGTAGCCCACGAGGCACAACTGATCTGGAGTTTCAGGGCGGTGGATGTGAGTAGAGCTCTGAAATATGTGCCTGTTGCAACCCTTACTCAGCTTCCTCCCCTGTAACCGTCTCCGGGAAGCCACTGCCAGGGGTGTGAACTGCCTCTGGGGCTGCGAGTCCTTAAGGGGGAGGCATCCACCATCGAGCGCTGTTATGTTTCCATTTCTATTGACTTGTTCCTTACTGCTCACTAATTAATTCCGATTCTTTCTGTTCTCCCTTGATTCATCCAATGAATTCAAACCTAGCTTCAAACCAGTATTCCAACAAAATGATCTTTACAGGAACTAAAATTAAAATAAAGATACTCTAGAACCAAAGTAACAAATCAAGTTCATTTTTCAGGACTACAAATACCTTTATCAGCCCACTTTCCCATCGGTGGAGAGTATTAAACATTTTCTGAGTTCCTTTAAGCAAAGTTTAAAATATTCCCTCTGGGCCTCTCTATCTGAAATATTCTAAATCCTCAGTCACTACCAATCATCCACTTGCTTTATCACCTTCTGACACATTCCTTCCCCCTCCTTCCCCCAACAGTCACTCCGCCCACCTGGATACCCCTCAGCCTGAAACTGTTCTGTTATCACCAGCTTCCTCTATCGAGGAGAAGCATGAAAATGAAGAGGGCACACTCTTCTAATTCTTGCCAAAACTGTTATCCACTTCACATAAATATAGCTTACAAGTTGGATCTCATCTGGGGTTTTTTTCTGTAGTTTTCCAAACTCTGTATTTTCAAGTTTCTAAGAACCATAGTCCAATTACATGGAGCCAAGGATTCTCTAATTTTGACAGCAGAAAATAGAACTTCATTATGAAAGTTCCTTCATATCTTATCCTCTATATGGTAAATTTCCCTCCCAAACCAAAAGGATCTGAGTCCAGAAAACAGAAATGGAGGAAGAAAGTGACACTGAGAAACTAAAGACTGAGAATTGTTAGTGAAGACACTAAATACAGCCCCTGTCTGGCCAAGAACCACTTTGGATAAAATCATTCAATGATCCTAGATGTGTCAAACACTCATATTGAACTTGGAGTAATTTGGGCCTATGCCAGAGCTTAAGGGAAACACATTATCATTAACTGATAATTCAGCCCTGGTGTACATGTGGTCTTAACAAGCCTCAGAGTCCATGGCAGGCCAAGACCCAAGTGTTGATATAAACTAGAAACGGGGGCAAACTCAGTTTGGAAAACAATACTGAGCAAGGAATAGGGCACGTACGGAATGACTGCTGTATTTCCATTCAGCAGAACATTAAGGAGCTGAAAGTCATTAAAGCAGGGCGCTGGGAAGCAGACAACACAGCGACAAGGCCAGAAGCCATGGGAGGTGTTCTCGGGGTAAGGCCAACCATATGAAAAACAACAGGAAGTGGTGTCTGGGCTCCTTTGTGTGAAGGTAGGAACAGGATGACTCAGCATTTCCTGCCGGGCGCCTGCCACACCCTCTGTTCGCTAGGGGCTGTGGCCGGCTGTCTTTCTGTTCAGGAATCTCTCACTTCCGGAAAATCTCAACTACGAAATTTAAAACCAAATACTTTTTTGGTTATTGTGCCCCATTAAAATGTTATGTATTCATCTATTTTTTTTCCTAAAAAAAAAATCAAATCATGTAAAATAGAAATGGTATCAAACCAAATAATAATAAAAGTAGCCAAATGAGTTTCACTGAGGATCCCTTACTCTGGAGGCACTTACTTGCATTTCACAGAGGCTGTCGCCAACCTTCAGAAGTTTTTCACTGTAATAGGCAGCCGGCAACCGGGGTGCGTATTTAGTCCAGATATTAAACAAAGAGGTGGCACTGCAAAAAGCATCAGATATCTTCAATGTCAGTAGGAAAGCTCAATTAATTAGCAAGCAATCCTTAGAAAGTTATCTTGTGCTAAGTCTCTCCAACGTTCTTTATTGTTGATGTCTAATTATTAATAAATTATAGCTATAGTTAACATTATTGCTTCTTTTGTGTCAAGCACTGATTGAAGCCCTTTATATATTTTTTAAAATAGACTTTTTTAGAGCAGTTTTAGGTTCACAGAAAAATTCAGCATGAAGTACAGAGATTCCCGTTATATCTCCTGTCTGCACACATGCACAGCCTCAGCCATGACCCACATCCCCCACCAGAGAAATCCAATAGTTACAATTCTATATTGACACATCATTATCACCCGGTATCCGTAGTTTACATCAGGGTTTACTCTTGGTGTTGTATATTCTGTGGGTTTGGACAAATGTAAAATAGCACTGCCCTGAAAATCCTGTGCTCTGCATATTCATCCCTCCCCCCTTTCCTCTCTCCCTCCAACCCCAGGCAACCACTGATCTTTTTATTCTCTCCATAGGTTTACCTTTTTCGAAATCTCACATAGTTGAAATCATATAGTATATAGCCTTTTCAGATGGGCTTCTCCCACTAAGTAATATGCATTAAGATCTCCCCGTGTTTTTTCATGGCTTGACAGCACTTTTCCTTTTAACACTGAATAATACTCCATTGCCTGGTTATACCACAGTTTATTTATCTTTTCACTTACTGGCAGGCATCTTATCCACTTCCAAGTTTTGTCCACTGAATAAAGCTGCTGTGAACATCCATGTACAGACTTATGTATGAACACAAGTTTTTCATCTCCTTTGGGCAAATACTAAGGAGAACAATTTACCAAAGTATGTCTAGTTTGTAAAAAAACACCAAAGTTTATTTCAAAGTGGTTATACTTACCAGCAATGAATGAGTGTTTCTGTTGCTCGACATCCTCAGCAGCATTTGGTACTTTCAGATTTTGCCATGCTAATAGATGTGTAGTGCTGTATTGTTGTTCTAATGTGCGTCTTCCTGACATTGCACGGCGCAGAGCATCTTTATACAGGTTTATTTGACATTTGTGTATCTTCTTTGGGGAGGTGTCTCTTGGCCCACGGTTTCAACCAGGTTGGTTGTTTTCTTACTGTTAAGTGCCAAGAGTTCTTTGTATAGTTTGGATAATGCTGCTTTATCAGGTACGTCTTTTGCAAATATTTTCTCCCAAACTGGGGCTTGGCTTTCATTCTCCTGACAGTGACTTTCGCAGAGCAGAAATTTTTAATCTTAACGAAGTCCAGCTTATCAATTCTTTCATGGATCATGCCTTTGATGTTATATAAAAAAGCATTGACCACAGTCATCTATATTTCTATTTTATCTTCTAGGAGCTTTATAGCAGTAGGTTTTGCTTTAGGTTTGTGATTCATTTTGAGTCAATTTTGGGGAAGGGTATAAGGTCTGTGTATAGATTCATTTCATTCCATGTGGATATCTAGCTGTTCCAATACCACTTGTTGAAGTGACCAGCTTTACTCCATTGTATTGCCTTTGCTTCTTTCTCCAAGATCAATTGACTATATTTATGTGTCTCTTTCTAGGCTCTCTGTTCCATTCTTTTGATCGATTTGTCCATTCTTTTACCAACACCACACTCACTTGATTGGTATAACTTTATAGTAAGTCTTGAAGTCAGACAGCATCAATTCTTCCAACTTTGTTTTCGATGTTATGTTGGCTATTCTGGATCTTTTGCCAACATGCTGGATTTTGTTTTGTTTGTTTTTTCCATTTCATTTTCACAACCCTGAGATGGGTAACATTAATATCCCAAATATACAGTTGATGAAACTGAGGCTTAGTGTATCCATGCTCTTAAATAGTGTATATATAACCAAGCCTTCCAATTCCCTTGAGTAAAATGTTAAGACCAAGGGCCTTGACTATATTATCCATTGTCAAGCTCCAAGAAGAGCGAATATCTAGTATGTATAGGTACACAATAAATATTTGTTGAAAGAATGAATGAATGGATGGATGAATAGAAAAAACATTCCTTGTTCTTGTGCTATTCTTTTTTTATAAAAGGTCCAAGAGTTCAAATTTCCAGTCAGTCCCTTCAGGGTTATGCTTCATTCCACAAAGTGAAACAAAAACTAAGCAAGCATACCATATCCTCAACATGGTTTCTAATCAGAGTTTCAAAGGGTGGCAGATCACTGCTTCTTTTGTTCACTTAGTTAACATTCAATCATTCCCTCTCTGTGGGACATCATAACCACCTCTAGAAAAATCCAAATTTCCCTTACAATTGTACAACCCTATCTCATAAATTTCTGCATAAGGGCAGTGTAATGGCTTGAATGTGTGTGACCCCTCAACATCCACATTTGAAGCCCTAACCTCCAGTGTGACTATATGTGGTAAAGGTGACTTGAAAAAAGTAAATTCAGTTTGGTGGTAAGAGTGGGGCCCTGCTCCATGGGGATTAATGCCGTTTTGAGAAGAGACACCAGAGAACCCTTGAGGTGACTCTGGTTCTCATTCATATTCTCTCTTTCTACCCCTTCCTCCCTCCCTCCCTCCTCCCCAACCCCCAGCCCGCTTCCTGCACACCCTCTCTGCCCCGCCCTACCCTGCGTCCTCAGAGGAAAGGACACATGAGGACAGAGTGGGTATCTACAAGCCAGGAAGAGAGCTCTCACCAGCAACGGACCTTCTCGGACCTTGATCTGGGATATCGAGCCTCCAGAACTATGAGAAAATAAAGTTCTGTTGTTTATGACACCCAATCTATCGTATTTGTATGGCAGCCCACACTGACTAATACAGACAGCAATCTAAAATCAAGGACTGAAAATGGTTCTAGCACTTATGATGTACATTTTGGTATATTAATAAAACCTCAAGAAAAGATGTCAATTAATTCATTCAGGCAATTAAACGATGTGGATTAACAAGGGAAGTGGGGCATAGGGTATTCCTGCCTTCATGGGCTGAGTAATAACATTTAGTGGTAGAAAAAGATATACATGTATTAAATACTAAATAATGATGTCAAATAAATAGTGTGGCAAATACAGCCCACAGAAGTTTAAAAAGGGAGAAGTTTGGGGCTTTTTGTTTGTTTTACCTTTATCAGTTTCATTTGATGCTTCATGAAATGCTACAGTATTAGAATAAATATAATAAATCCAAAAAATTCACCAGGTCTTGCTAGAATTCTCAAGTTATATAGATGAAAGAGTTAATTCTTCCAAACCTTATGGGTAAGATAATGATGACTAAGTTTGTTACTCATAAAAGAAAAAATGCCAGCTTTGTTAAATCAATCAGGGTTATATAACAAGAGAACTTTTTCTTTTTTTCTAAGTGAACCCTAACATCAAGTTAAGACTGCTCATTGGGAATGGCTTACATAATGATTAAACAAGGCAAATATAATACAGACTACATAATGTACATCATTTAAGAAAAGAATGTTAATGCAGTCTGGATTGCTGATTGATTATAGTTGTTGCTAGATATTTAGAATTTTCGAAAATATAAAATCAAAACTCTATAAACAGAATATCTAAATCTTATGTGTTTATAACAAAAGCATACCTTCTAAAAATTTATCACACTCTAAATTTAATGACATTGTTATGGTCAAAACTACATTTAAAAACTATGAATTTTTATGCTTAGTGGAAAGTCTTACAATTATAAAAGGAAACAAATTTTGATTTTAAAAAATAACCATGTGTCAAATATGTTATAAAGGCAAATCCTACCTCCTGTATTCCCAACTGGTCTTCACATTGTCATCCTTGCTCCATTTGAACAAGGTCACCAAAATATTTTGGCACAAAGTCACATAAGGTTAATACCTTGACAAAAACTACCTAATGGTTTCTCATTGCATTTGGAATAAGCACAAACTTTGTAAATGGCCTCTAAAACCTTCCACAGCCCTACCTAGTTTCCTAAGCTCATCTCATACCACTGCCCCCACACTCAGTGTAAGCTACGCTACATGGGCTTTGGTCCATTCCTCCGAAGTCCCCGACTCTTTCCTGCCAGCATCTCCCCACATGCTTGTTCCCTCTACTCATCCTCTCTCCTTGCCTTCAACTGCCAGCCTTTCACTCTCAGCTTCGTGACACCACCCTCACCATCACTGGAAATGCCCCTGCGTTGTTCCCTGTAATCCTCTGCTCAAGTGCCACCTACTTTGACCACCTTATTGAAAATGACAACCTCCTGTCTCCTGCTCCACAGCCATTCCACTCTTCATGTATCTCCTGCCATTTATCACTTTCCAGGTCACCCCGAAATATACTTACTTAATATGTTTACTGTCTATTTTGTCCTCTAGAGTACAAGCACCAGGAGGGCAGGGGCTTTGGTCAGGTTCACTCCTGCAGCCCCCAGCACCCAGCACCTTCTTTCGTAGCCTTGTTTCCATGGGGATGGAATGACTCACTGAAAGCCTGTCCCCTCTCTAGACTGTGAGCTCCATGAGCACAGATTCCCATATCTATTTTGTTCACCACCGTAGAACTCATGACGAGGGCAGTGCCTGACACACAGAAGGCACTCAAGAAAAATCGCTGCAGAAAAATTTAATACCTACATTGTGTAAGAAGTTCGATTGCTGAGGTCCATGTCAACCCTTAACATCTGTGACTCTCTAATAGTCTGTTTAAAGATGGGACAGATACTGTACTTACTGATACTCCAGATCCACTTTCCCATATGTAACATTAACAAACACTGAGGTGCAGGGATAATAACCACCCTTGAATTCTTTCAATGCCAAATACTCATTGAATGTTTGCTATGTCCCAACCACCAGGCTAGGGGCTAGAGATAGAACAATGAAAAAGAGACGCGTCATTGGAGTCACAGGGAGCTTACATTCTAATGGGGCAGACAGACGACACACAAGAAAACAAATATATTAAAAATATATACATTGATGGACAAACCTGCATAGAAAAGGCCACTGTACGGAGGTAGCAACTGAGCTAAGATCCGAAAGAAGAGAAGGAACCAAATATCTGAAAAGCTAAGGAAAGAATATTTCAGACAACGGAGTAGCAAAGGTTAACTCCCCGGGGTGAATTGAGAAACGGTAGGATCCGTTTCCCTGGAAAGTTCTGAGAGAGTCATGAGGGATGACCTGAGATGAAAGAGGCCAGCAAGCCAGATCCTCAGGCCCGGAAGGACATCCGAAAGAGTCTTAATTTTATTCTAAAAATAAAAAATAAAAAGCAATGGCAAGGAACGAAAAGTCTTTAGATAGGGCAGTGGGTGATATATTTATAAAAGCCACCCTTACTGCTGTGTTAAGAATACATCTGAGCATCAAGCCGCTACAGGGCAAACCCAAGACTGTGGTGGATTGAACTGGGATGTTCACAGTGGAGAAGAGAGGATAATGTGCTATCCAAGGCACAAACACAGAAACATCTTAAATACAAATATATATAGCTTAAGCATGTAGTGTGTTCTCCTTGGCTCATCATCAGGATCTGCCACAGTTGATCGATCATTCCTTCCTCCTTGAAACAGTTTCTCTACCTGGCTTCCAGTACACCACACACTTACTGGTTTTCTCCTGTCTCCTAGACTACCCTTTTTAATCCCTGCCAGTTTTTTTTTAATTCCCCCCCTGCCCCAACTGTCAGTGTTCAAGCATCCGAGGGTTCAGTGCTTGGAATCTCCTCTTAGCTATTCCATCAAGTACCATGATTTAAATATCATCAAAGGCTGGCAAATCCCCAATGTGTATCTTCTCTGACCTCCAGATTCAAATGTCCCACCACCTACATAATGCCTCTGTCTGAATGTTGAATTATAGCTCAATCTCAATACACCTAAAAACTAAACTCATGATCTCCCTAGCTCCTGCCAGAAACCAGTGCTTTGCCCAGTCATGCTCACACCCAGGGACCTTCATACTTGCCATTCTCCCTGGTTGACCAATCCATTCTACAGAAATCCTCACCAGTTGCTACCATTTCTGCTCATCTTTCTCAAAGGCCACTTTTCCTGACTTTCCTGACCATCTTCCCCAACACCCCATTTTAAATTGTAACAGTTGTCCCATATCCTCCATCCCCACTACCTGATCTAATTTTCTCCCCAGCACTTACCTCCTTGTGAAATAATTTCCTTACATATTTGTTTAGTAGCCCTCTGTGGTCACAAAAATATGTGCTCCATGTGGACAAATCTGTCTATCTTTTGTTGACTTGATGTTTTCCTAGCATGGCACCTGATATGTAGTAGGTGCTCAATAAATAATTAAATGCTTGAAAGAACAATATAAAACTATTTCTTCATATTAAACGCACAAATAAAAATATAAGTTGAAACTATATTCTTCGTCACTTGTCTAGATTTGTAACTGTTCAGTTTGCACTGTATTTTGACTGGGAGGAGAGGAAACAAGATGGTAACAACCAGAAAAGAAACTTAAAAACAGGTTGTTTGCAGTTCGAGATAATAACATGGTGATAGAACCTCACAAAAGGCAAACAGATGGGCAAATGAGTCACGAAATCCAGAAGTCATTCTTATCCTAGTATTATAAAAAGGAATCAAAGGCACATTTCACAGAATGGCATAGTTCATAGCAGTATGAACTTTTTCAAGAACCTAAGCGACCTCAAAGTTACTCCCTTTTCTCCGTACACAAACTGGTGCCCCCAACACCCGTGCAGAGTTGTAACACCGAGAGTGCGCCTAAAATTCATTGGCACGCAGTAGCAATGAGGAGACGCTCCGAAACAAAAGGAATGTAACACTGCTGTGTTTTTCGCTTGACCCGGAGCAGGAATCCCAGATGTAATTAAGGACTGGAGAGCGATGCGTCTCCACTTCTTAAACTTTGTTCGCGTCACTAGGGCCCCAGGTCGGGGTCCTGCTCCCGCGGCAGACCCAGGTCTGGGACCACGGCCTGTGCCCCAACCGGCGTCTCGGCCTCCGGACCCCAGGCTGGTGGCAGCTCTCCCGCCAGCCCCGCCCCGGCGCCCCGCCCCTGCTTACCAGCGCCTGCGGAACTCGTGCTTCTGCTCCTCCGCCGTCACCGAAGCCTTCTTTCTCTTCATAAAGCCTAGCAACTCCTGAATCTCCTTCTCACAGGTGGCCAGGAGCGGGTTTTTAGCGTCCAGTGGCCCATAAAACACGGCAAGGGGCAACGAGTCCTCGCGGCAGGTGGAACGGGGGAGCGGATTTAGAGAGCTCGCCTTCGACTCTAAGGGCGACTTCGAGACCGCGGCTGAGGGTCCTGACGGAGACACAGACGAGGCAGACGTGTTGCTGGATGGACAGGTCGAGGAGGGTCCTTGTGCCGCCATGTTGTCGAGACCCAGGCCGGACCAGAAGCGTATATACACGCGGTTGCCTGGCGACGGTCTCGTGGCAACCAGGCCCCCCAGAGCGTTTTCGGGGAAACACAGCGTCCCCTGGAGGGCAAAGGAAGAAAAAAAAGGGTCTATAAAGGAATGAAGATCTGGGGGTCTCCCCTCCCCTAAGCCCACCTCCCTTCTCACTGCTGAGAAAGAGACAACGTTGTGGACAGACAGCCAAAACTTACAATCAAATTCAAACTATACCCTTTTTTCATTTAGACCACCTAATGATGATCGTCATCACTAATATGTGCTAGGCATTGTTCTAAGCATTTGAAACAAAATCAGTCATTATAATAGCTTCAAAACTTCAGATATTAGTATCTCCATTTCACAGTTTAAGAAACCAAAGTTTGCAGAGGCTTAGTCATTTGACCAAGGTCAGAGCAGACCACAGGGTTAGGGGCCAGGTCCTCAAAGCCTGTGCTCAAAATGAACAGGCTGTATTGACCATCTCCAAAATGCCAAGCTCATCGATCAAATCAAGATTTTGAAAATATCTGACAAGCAACTTAAAAATCAAGTACATACAGCTGGTATCTTCCCTTTCCTCTATTTGTACCTTGAGGTCTCTAATTGGAAACGATGTCTGTGTCTAATAATTATGATTATTTTATATCGATTCATTTGTATTTCAAACATATCCTAATTGTCACTATATCCTAAATTAAAGAGCATTTTGCTCAGCCTTAACTATTGAATATTAATGTGTACATTAATGTGGCTTGAAGTATTAACTCTCAAAATACTTTTTCATTTTAAATGGAGATTCTAGGAGAATTTGCTTCTGATGGAGAAGCTACAATACTTGGGGACAAGGGAAGTACTTCTTTCCCTGCATGTTATGAGCAACAGTAAGATCCATCAATCTATTGATAGATTCATGGGTAGTGTGAGTTTCCAACTAAAAGGAAACCTGCTGTCTTTATAATTATGCAAATTATATATAAGAAGGACCAGGAATATTTGATGGTTTAGAAAAACAGGGCCCTAACACTAGAAATTGTTACTGTTTTTGTCACAATTAAAAATGTTTAAAGATAGTGGCTCCAATTTTCCACTTAGGATTAAGAAACTTATTGGACCGCAGCCTGATTTCTTTCAGTCTTGACCTAATATTTTTGTGGGTGCGATGGTGTTGTGCTAATTTGTGAGGCTGGCATAATGTGTCCTGTGCATTATGCTCTAATATTCTGTGCAGGGACATTACGATGACTTTGCTCTTCGAGGCAGGTAACTCTGGCCTGAGAACCTTCCCGGTTCTCTGACACCTCACAGAAGGAGTCACAGTTCTCCAACCAGGATGCAGAAATCATCCTTGATCAAGATTTTATCTTGTTTCTAAGTGAGCAATAAAAATGTTAAGACTTTTATATTTTTAGGCCTAAAAAATTCATCCTTGCGCATTCACAAAAAGTAGTTTTAAAAATCTTTTTTAAAAAATCAGCTTAGTAAATCATTCTCTTCTCATCTTATCCTTGTTCTCACATAACAGACTTGTCCAGTTAGGCTCAAAAGCTGGTGTAATTTGCCACTGGGTCCTCCCTATTACATTGATGAAAGTGAAACTGCCGGATAAAATTAACGTGGCCAGAGAGGAGGAAAGAAAACAAAAATAAAACAGGTAAAACAGGGTTTTTTTCCATGATCTCACAACCTGAGTTATAGTGCAGACACACTGCAAAGTCACTGGTAAAATAAACTGTGACTAATTAATTTCAAATACTTGACTTATGAAACATTGCGTCTTAGTCATTTCCCTCTTTGCACATACTATGCTAACAATGCTTAACTTTCAGTAGTTTTTGGAGCTTGTTTGAATAATTTAAACGGGTGCTGTTTCCTCATGGTAAAATGAGTTTCCATTTTGCTTAGTTTAAATTATACTTGAAACATTTTTTTAAGATTTAAGAGGTATTATCTTTTTCATAATGAGATGCAGCTATTAGAATATCTTTCCTACGTCCTTGTCACTTTGCTTAATTCTTTTCACTGCAGTGAAGAACGGAGTTCTGCAACGGTTGTGTCTGACAAGGCTAAGTAATGTAAATAGCTCCTCATAAATAATGTAAATTGCTGTTTCCTTATAATTAGTGTCTTTGCAGGCTGCAGGGATCCTTTTTGCCCATCCAGGAGTCTTTATTATCTAAAGTTACTGTTACAGCAAGAATGAATAAGGTTAGCATTCTTTCTGTTCCTAATTTTTTAAGTTTTTAATCATTTGGACTGTCCCAAATATGTAAATATACATGGTATTTTTTTAAAAGCACAAAGTTCTCCCCTTGCCACCCCATCATCTCATTTAGACTCTATTTTTTAACTTCTTTGTCCTTTCGTTCAGTAAAGGGCAGCCATTTCTTTAGGATGACATACAGTGCACAAATGAACACACACATTCCCTACAAGAAGCAGGTGACACACAGCGTGATAAAAAGGCATGCCGTGAAGTGTGTTGTGATGTAGGTTCAGAGAGTGCTAGACGAGTCTCAGGATGAAGCTTGGAACTGGAAAGAGAGCAGAGGATTGCAGAAGAGGCGATGTTTTAGCCCTGGGCAGTAACTAACCCTCATTAATAGAAAGTCTCTTGCAGCAGGGATTTGCCTATTTATTGTGATAACCTAGAACCCCAGCCTGGCAACCGGCACAAAGTTGGACTCAAATCTTTGTTGCTATGAGTGAATGAAAATAAATAAGATGAAATATTTAGAAGGATATCCTTGACTGATAGGAGAGCCTGAGTGAGATACAGTCGTAAACATAAACAGCAAGTTACATGAATAGTCTGTGTAGTGTGGCAAACCACAAACTGCAGTAGATCCAACGGCAGAATATAAGACAGAGACAGAAGCATGATTACATACAGTGGGCCTTTGGAAGAGGTGCTAAGAAATTTTGACTTAGCTCTGTGTTCAGGGGGTAACCTTGGTTAGGAAAACAGTGTTAATATAAGAGGTTAAAGCCCTAATTTGAGGGCCAGAACACATGGTTTGAATGCCCAATTTTTCCAAGTTACTTAACCTCACTGTGCCTTGGATTCTTCATCTATGAAATGGGGTGAAATAATACTACTACTTACCTGATAGTTTTGCTTTGTTTAGAATTAAATGAGTTAACATATGTAAAACCCATAAAACAGTGCCTGGCACATAGGAAGTGCTATGTAAATGTTTGCTAATATAATTATTAACTTGGGAACCATCAAAAGCTCCTCCCAGAGAAGAGCATGATCCGGTCTGTATCTTATGTGTTTTAGAATGGAAACTATCGTGGCAGAATGAAAGATGGAGTGGAACGAGGAACAGAGAACATGATCTCCGTTTCCCAGATTATCGCAATGGTTACATACAGTCAGCCAGTGGGACAGGAGTAGCCAGCTAAAACCACAGATAGACACTGAGGCAGAATGAGTAGGAATATAAATTCTAATCAATAACGTAAAAGGAGAGTCGTGGAGTAGTATATAATTTATTTAATAATTGTGTTATATATAGTGTAGTGTATACAATATATATTTTAAGTAAATTGTATGAAGTAGCTATCAAAGTAAGCAGAAATTCTAACAGAATGTATTTGTGGTCTTGAATCAAAGCTTTCCTAAAAGCTACAAGAGTAAGAGACAAAAAAGGAAAATACTGATCAACTTGGATAGATTAAGCAAACTTTTGGAACAATGAAAGATACCACCACAAAAGCAGAAAAACAAGCCACAGGCTGGGAAAAAGTATTTGTAAGGCATAACCTCCCCTGTGAACGCCATATTGATACCTATCAATAGCAGGCTCGGGTTGATGGAAAGACCAGGTAAGAGTATGGCTTAGGTAAATCAACTTCTTACAGGCTATACCAGTGGGAGTCTGTCTTAAGGATAAATGACAAAGAGATCAACAACATACCCCATGACAGATGGAAAGATAAGTTTTCAAAACCTAAAATCTTCACCAGTAAGTACACAGCTCTGGACGGTAATATCCCTGCATCTTTCAAGTCTTTGGGGCTTAAACAAGTATCGGCAATTCATCTGGAGTGCAGTATTGCTTCTAATTGAACACTTTGGTGTGAAGAGTTTCAAAGACTTCCGCTAGGGTTTTCCATCCATATCAGCTCTAATCCCACAGGTTAGGGATCCAGTGTTAGGGGTCTGCTAAATACTAAGTCTCCCCTTCAGTGGAAGTTTCTGGGATTGTGAACTGCTTGAGATCTGGAAACTAGATGAGGAACCACAACCTTCCACTGTAGCAGCTAATACCAGACTCTTGCTTACAATGTCACTGTAACAGAGTGAAATGCTCAGCCTCTGTGACTCCATCCTGTTCAGGCCTGCCTTGTCGCCTTGGCCTTCAGTCTTCTAGCTTCTGCTTAGTCTTGCACGTAGACTTGTTAACCACTAAAGGAATTCTGCTTTTGGCTTCAGTTTTACAAAAGCAACCCCTTACCATAAAATGCCTCTCTCGAGGAGATAAGAAAAGTATGTGTCGTTTATCAAAAATTTGCAGGAACCTCATCATCAGACTCACCTCAACCAGGACAATCTTCCTTAGACACCTGCTGGCACCCAGATGTCTCTGAGTCATTAATCACCTCTTATCCCTCCCATTTCCCCTTTCTTGGACCTAAAAGAAGCCCCAAACTCTGTGCTTTCTTAAGATGAATTTGAGGATTAGCAGCTAATTGAACACTTCAAGCTGACATCTTCTCCATGAATAAAACTTTCCTACTCCAAAGTCTGATGTTTTGAGTTTTGGCCTTTCAAAGTGTCAGGCACAAAGACTTTGGATGGGCAATATGTTGAGTTTTCTGATCATACAGGCAAAGTGTATAAGCCTTTGTTGCCTGCATTTCCGTCTTGCCCCTTAACACCAGAATCCATTAACTAACACCAGATATTCATCCCTATAGGTAAAGGCAATTTCATTGCCACTCTGGCCTGGCTGTCCTTATGATAATGACATTAGTAATGTTTGTTAACTGCTACCACCTGGCCTTTGCTGTTCTGGGATTGTATCATCCTCACTAATATTATGAAGCTAAACTTCTACTACCAACCCTGGTCTACAGTTAACAGAAACCATCAAACTTCTCCAAAGGTGCTGGTGCTCACCTCATCGCTGCATTCCTACATCCTTAGAGGAGGGACAATCCTCTGGCCATCCCAGAGAACATAGCCAAGTGGTGGGTTCCAAGCACATATGTACGTATAATAAATCCTTTCTAACATTCCCACCTCTCCGAGCCTTCTGGCTCTTTCTTCGATATGATACTAAGGAAGTTCTGCCATCTCCACTTCATTTGATGTAGAACATTATCAGATCCTGGCTTTGAGAAGCCATCTCAAGTTACTAGGAATCCTGAATCATGGGTGGGTACCCCCATATTAATTAGTTCTACTGCATCCAGCCTAGCATTCTATCCTGCTGGTCTAACATAACAACACACACTCCTACATATGTTCCACTCAGTTTCAGCAAATACCTGTTAGCCAGATCCTGCAATTCCTTTGGCATGTGGGCTATTTTTTCCCCAAGCAGAGCTTGTAATTTCCTGCTCAGGCTGTGCTGAAACCTGACTTTCATTTTAGCCAGGAGGTAATGAAAGATGTTGGGGGCATAACTGGAGGAAAACAAGAATCATCTTGAAAAGCACTTACTTTAGATTGGGTTATTGTATGTTCCCCTCAGGCAACAGAGACTATTTCTCTCCGGTAAGTGGTTAGAGGCTATTTCTGCCAGCCTGGAGAACTCAGAGGAATTTAGGAGCTCAAAATTCTCAGGCTTGTCTACCGAAATACCTCCATTTCAAGTCTCTGGGTCCCATTCTTTTCTTAGAATCTCTGCTATATAATCAGGTCCGGGCCGGGTTTTCAGCGAAGTCTACCCTGCAGTTGCCTAGAGCTGAAATAAAGGCACTCTGACTCTCGGAGCAGGACTTCAATTGCCAGTGAACTGCCCTAAGACGGCATATGTATTGGCAAGACTTCTGAAGCCTTCAACAGAAGCCACACTGCAATCCCTTTACTAAACAGTGCCCTCATCCTGCCCAAGCACAACAGGTATTTGATACTCCCATACCTTCCCGTCTACCTGCACCTCACCACAATTAAACCACGGGAGAAATAGCTGCATACAGTGTGTTATTACCACCCTATCTACCACCACAATAGGCTCCATATTGCTTTCAGACAGTGGACGATTTATCTCTAAAATCCCGTTGTGAGGATTCACTTTTTATAGTTCACGCCTACTGTGTCAACCTAAATAGCTGATTATCTGGGTTCCCTGGATAACAGAGTTTGGGGGGGGTTTAAGTGCTAGTGCTCCCTTTGGTAGTGTAATTCCCATGAAGCAAGGAGAGAAAAGAGAAGTGAGACAGGGCTGTGTCCACTTGACAGGGCTAACAGATGCCCAGAGAGTTAGTAAAACCTGATTCTTCCGTGGGTCTGTGAGGCAGTTTCTGGAAAATACTAGAATTTGAATCAGTAGACCGAGTAAAGAAGGTCACCCTGACCAGTGTGGCTGAGCATCAGCCAGGCCATTGAGGGCCTGAATAGAACAAAAAGGCAGAGGGATTGTCTATTGGTTCTCTCTGCTTAAGCTGGGACACTCATTTTCTCCTGTCTCAGACATTGCCCTTCCTGGTTCTCAAATCCTTTGTCTCAGACTGGAACTCACACAACTGGCAACCTTAGTTTCTGGGCCTTTGAACTTGGACTGAGTTACATCACTGGCTTTCCTGGTTCTCCGGGCTGCAAACAGCAAAGCACAGGACCAGCTGAATCAATTTGATGTAATAAGTAGTAAGTATATACACATACATGTGTATGATCTCCTATCTATTGGTTCTGTGTGTCTGTGTCATCTCCTGCCTATTGGCTCTGTTTCTCTGGCAAACCCTGTCTAATATATAGATATTGGTAGTGAGACATGTTACTGCTGTATAAATACCTTGAAAGTGGCTTTGGAACTGAGTAGTGAGTAGAGGCTGGACGAGTTTTGAGGTGCATGCTAGAGAAAGCCTCCATTGCCATGAACTATGGTTAAGAGAAATTCCAGTGAGGACTCAGAAAGAAAAGAGGAGAGCTGTAGAGAAAGCTTGGATCATCTAAGAGAACACCTAAGTCACCCTGAACAGAATGTCAGTAGATACGTGACCATATGGTAGTAAAGACCATTTTGACGAGGTCTCAGATGGAAATGAGGAATACAATATTCACCAACGGAGGAAAGGCCATCCTTTGTTATAAAGTGGCAAAAACATGGCTGAATTGTGGTCATATTCTAATGTTTTGTGGAAGATTAAACTTGCAAATAATAAAACTGGATATTTTGATAAAGCTTTTTTATAAGCACAGTGTTGAAGGTGATTTTTGGCTCTTCCTGACAGCTTATAGTAAAATGTGAGAAGAGAAAAGTGACTTAAGGTGGAATTGACAAGTAAAAGGGAAGCAGGATTTAAAGATTTGGGAAACTCGGCCTATTTGCATAGTAAAAAGTGCAAAGTGTATGTTTGGAAGAGAACACTGAGAGTATGACCAAGGGACAGTTTGATGAGAAGATCAGTACGGATCAGCCATCTCAACAGAAACCAGGAGCTGCTCTTGTTCAAGACAATGAAAGAATGACTCCAAAGGCAGTGCAGAGATCCTCAGGGCTGCCACTGCGATTACAGACCCAGAGTTTCAGGGGTGGTGCAGTGTCAGAGGAGGGGCACAGGGTCCCATCAATTGTCCCAGATGCAGCTCCAGCAGGTACCTGAGGCTGCTTCTCCAGAGGGGGAGGTCACAAGTTTTGTTGACATCTGGGCTGCACCATCCCTGCCAGAATGCAGAGTGTGCAGGCACAGGGCACGTGGCTGCTTCTATCTAGATTTCAAAGAACAGGTCTGCCAGGAAGAACCACAGGCTCAGTACCCCAACCCTGAAGAAATGCCTGCCCAGGGCAGAGAACCACCATGAAGGAGGATTGGGGGGTGGAGAGGGGCACAGGATAAAGAATAGATATTGTGGGGTTGTCCTGCTGAGCCATGGTGATGATGTCGCCACCTCCGTGAGCTTGGAAGGCAGAGTATGGAGCCAAAGAGGATTATTCTCAAGCTTTTTATGTTGTTTTCCATGTTAGGCTTTGAACTTGTCGCTTTTTTGTTCTTGCCTATTTCTCCTTTTCAGGATGGGGAGGGCTATCCTGTGCCTGTCCTACGCATTGTATTTTGGAAGCATGTAACAGGTTTCATGGGTTCACAGCTGGAGAGGAATTTTCTTCAGGAAGAACTGTACCTCCAGCCTCATCCAATCTGATTTAGATGATATTTAGATAAGGCTTTGGACTTTAGACTTTAAAGCTGATGCTGGAATGAGTTAAGGCCTTTGGAGCTGTTGGGACAAAATGAATGTATTTTGCACATGAGAAGAATGTGCATTGGGCGGGGCGGGGGGCGGGGTGGAATGCTATAGAATGAAAGTATGTGTTTTCTAAAGGGACAAGGGGCAAGCATGTGCACTTCCAGTAAGAAACAGCGCACACATCACTACATGTCAGAATTGCCCAACCTCCGTGATGGGGACACATGCACTGTCAACACTGGGGAGAGAGCACTGTCACCATCAGACTGACGGGCCTCTGCTTTGGCAGCAACCAGCCCTGGAGACAGAGTGAGGAAGCAGAGGCCCCAGCAGATCCCTGCAGAGAAAAGGGAAGGGCGTCTCCTCTGGGGGAACAGTGGGCAGGACTTGTGCACGTTTCACAAGTGCTCACCTTCATGGGGCAGTGCTCACCCCACAGAAATTCTTGCACAATTTTTCAAAGATGCACGAGTATTTTCCAGGCTACCCATCAGAGCACTGATGAAATAGCTGGGAATTGGGAAAGACACTAATATCCATGGAGAGGGGATAGGATTCACCAATCCTGGTCCACATGAACGAGGGAAGCCAAGCAGCTGCTAAAGTGAGTGCAGGGGTCTGTACGTTCCAACAGATAAAGACCTCAGAGGCCCTTTCATGTCAGACGTGTGGAGTAACCATCTGCATCCAGGATCCCACCTGTTAGACCACATACATGGGATTTCAACAGGCAGACAAGCATATGTGAAAATGATATAATATGGTTGGTATATAGAGAACCCTAAAGATTCTACCAAAAACCTGCTAGAACTGATCACTGAATTCAGTAAAGTAGCAGGATAAAGAATAGATATTCCGAAATCAGTTCCATTTACATACACCAAAAATGAACTATCAGAAAGGGAAACTAAGAAAACAATACCATTTACAATTGTATCAAAATAAATAAAATACCTAGGAATATATTTAATCAGGAATGTAAAAGACTGCACTCAGAAAATTATAAAGCACTAAAGAAAGAAAATGAAGCAGATACAAATAAGTGGAAGCACCTGCCATGTTCATGGATGGGAGGAATTAACACCACTGAAATGTCCCAACTTCCCAAAGCAATCTATGGATCCAATGCAATTTCTATCAAGACACCTATGATGTATTTCACAGAACTAGAATAGATATTTCAAAAATTTATAAAGAACCACAGAAGGCCCTGAATAGCAACCGTGATCTTGAGTCAGAAGAACAAAGTTGGAGGAATCGCACTGGCTAACACCAAACTATGCTATAAGGCCAAAGTAAAGCAAAACAACACGGTACAGGCATAAAAACAGACACACTGATCAATGGAACAGAATAGAAATCCCAGAAATAAAACCCCACCTCTATAGTCAATTAATATTTGACAGAGAAAGCAAGCACATACAGTGGGCTAAAGATAGTTTATTCAACAAATGGTGTTGGGGAAATTGGACAGACATGTGCAGAAAGGTGAAATTAGAGCACCTTCTCACACCACACACAAGAATATGTTTAAAATGAATTAAATACTTAAATGTAAGACTCGGAACCATAAAAATCCTAGAAGGTAACATAGGCAGTAAGATGTTGGACATTTCTCATTTCAGTATTTTTTTCTGATATTTCTCCCCAGGCAAGGGAGATGAAAGAAACAATAAACAAATGGAACTACATCAAACTAAAATGTTTTTGCACAGCAAAGGAAACCATGGACAAATAAAAAGACAGCCCACTGCATGGGAGGACATATTCACCAATGATACATCTGATAAGGGGTTAATATCGAAAATTTATGAAGAACTTGAACAACTCAACATAAAAAAAAAAACAATTCAATTACAAAATGGGCAAAGGACCTGAATAGATATTTCTCCAAAGAGGACATACAGATGGCCAATAGACATGAAAAGAAGTTCAACATCACTAATCATCAGGGAAATGCAAATTAAAACCATGAAGAAATATCATCGCACACCAGTCCGAATGGCTGTCAGCAATAAATCAACAGACAACAAGTGCTGGTGAGGATGTGGAGAAAGGAGAACCCTTTTACATTATTGGCGGGAATGCAGACTGGTGCACCACTATGGAAGGCAATATGGAGATACCTCAAAATTAAAAATAGATCTGCCTTTTGATTTAGCGATTCCACTTCTGGGAGTATATCCAAAGGAAACCAAAACACTTAATTTGAAAGAACATAAGCACCCCTATGTTCATTGTGGCGTTATTTACAATTGCCAAGGTATGGAAGCAGCACAAATGCCCATTGGTAGGTGAGTGGATGAAACAACTATGGGGCATTTACACAATGGAATACGACTCAGTTGTAAAAAAAGAAGACAATTTTATGCTTTGCAACAGCATGGCTGGACCTGGAGAACATTATGCTGAGTGAAATAAGCCGGTCAAGAGAAAGACAAGTACCATATGATTTCACTCATATGTGGAATCTAATGAGCAAACTGAACTAACATGGATAAGGAAGACAAACTCATAGATAGAAAGCAGGATGGCAGCCAGTTGAGGGGAGAGGTGAGAGGGCAGAGGGGCTGAGCAAAAAGGAAAAGGACTCATGAACAACAGTGTAGTGATTGCTGGGGGTGGGGGTGGTGTAGAGAGACTAAATGGTAATGGGAAAAATATAATAAAGATTACAAAATTTAAAAAATAAAACAATACATGCTTTTATTTCCCAGCCCTTCATTTGAAGCCCCATGTTTTTTCAGTATATTTTATGCTACCAAGTTACTGCAGATAACAGTTTAACCAAATAATTCATCATAAAACACCATGAGTCACCATCTTTCTAGGCTCCAATAACACTTGTCTTGCTGCCCACCATCTGGCTCTGTAGCCAGTGCTACACATTTTGAGTTCTTTGTTGCAGCAACATCCTGATGCCACTACAAAACACAATGTCAGTCTCCTTAGAGCGAGTCATGCTGAGGTAACAAACAATCCCATATCTGCACGGCTTCCAGGAACAACGTTTTATTCCTTGCTCAGATTTGTGAGTGATGTGGCTCAGCTGATTCTGCGCTCCACACACTGTCTGCATCCGGAGACTAAGGCTGCAGGAGCGAGCCATTGCTGGGGCACTGTAAGTCTCCGGGCAGGGGAGGAAAAATGATGGAGGAACCATTTATTGGCTCCGAAGACCTCTCTGCTCTGAAGTGACACCATTCATTTCCACTCACATTTTATTTTCTAAAGTACTTACTATACTTGCTTGTTTGATGGCATCATCAGAAAAGGCTACTTTTCAGTTTTCATATGCAGGGACTTCACCAAATTTTCCTCTATTATGTGAGCTTTGATGTTTACTGCATTTTATGAAATGAACTTGAAGGAAAGTGCAAACAATTTTTGCTTGTTTAATTTCATTATCATTATTATACTCTTTGCCAAGACTTCTCTCCTTTTAGTAGTCAAAAAAAGGTTGCTTTTTCCTTCCAAATTTGCATAATTATTTGTAAATGTTACTGAAAGAGTAGTTTCAAGCAGTTATTACTCAGGATTTTTTTTTAAAACAAAACCCATCAAGATTCAATTATTGAACTCAAAAAATAAGTACACATATATGCATATTTTATACTGTGTTAGAGTGACAAATGCTGCTTGTTGTTTGCTTCTTCATTGTGGTTGTCATAGTGCTGTCTCCAAAGGCACTGCCAAGGTCATTGTGGGAATGGTCACAGTGTATATAGGAGAGTACTTGGGGACATGGGCCCCAGGGTCACACTGCCTGGCTCCACCACTTGTTAAGTGTGTGACCTTGGAAAATTCATTCAAACCTCTGTGCCTCAGTTTCCTCATCTATAAAATGGTGATAATAAAGAGAATAACTAATTCATAGAAACTTGTTATTGTGAGAATTAAATGACTTAAAGCTAGTGAAGCTCGCAGCTTTAAGTCATTGAACTTTTGGGTAACAATATAGAAGATTTGCTCTGGTGACTCAGCAAGCTCACAGAGCAGTTTACATTTCGGTTCATTCCTGGGGCACAGTTTCGATTCTCATCTCAGTAACAGCCCTCTTCACAGAATCGCGAGCGCACGCTAACACAATCAGGCTGCCTGTCGACAGGGTCCCAGTTTTCTTGCAGCTTCTCACCACACGTGAATTTTCCCCAGCTCTCTGGGCTTTACACATGCACACAGGCACATGCAGGGGAAAACTCTGCTGGTTTGGTTTGTGCTTCGGTGTGGCAAAACTTGTTAAAGCCCCAATTTTCAAAACATCTTTTCCCAAAAGATTTTCAAGGAATTTAATTTCTCGGACCATGGTTGGTAAACTTTTTCTGCTAAGGCCAGGTAGTAAACGTTAGGCTATTCAGGCCAATGACCTCTGCTGTTACTGCTCAGTTCTGCCATGGTACCCCAAAAGCAGCCGAAGACAATAATAAATAAATGCATATGACTGTCTTCCAATAAAACTTTATTTACAAAAACATGCCGCAGGCCATAGCTGCCCAATCCCGTCTTAGATGTTACACTCTATTGACCTTGTGGTTTTGATTCTTTCCAGTAAATAACAACATACCCCTGGTGACAGGAGAAACTCAATCTGTGAAGCAGTAAACTACAGAAAATGACATGAAGTACAGTATACAGATACGTAAATGCAGAGGAAACACAGATGAGAAGCATCTGCAGGGGAGAAGCAGATGACACTTCAGTTCCCCAAGGTGACTGATGATTCAGCAGGAACCACAATGGAAGCAAGCAGAAGTTTTATTCTCTGCCTCAGAGTACTTACGCAAATATGTACATGTATTCATCTCAACTCTCAATTAAGCAGTCACAGACACACACATCACTAGGGCAGTCCCTAAGCTCTGTGTGCCAGATAGTATCATCCATCCGATGAAATAATATATTCTTACTGGTGAATTCTTCCTCATCTTACCTAGAATTCCCCTTTCGTGTGTCTATAATTCAGGAATAAACAGAAACTGTGTGTGTCGTTAAGAATGTTTTCCCAGCATGTTCAGGCCCTTTGATTTTCTGGTTCTACATCCAAAGGGGACAGATACTTTCAAGTTAATCATTTATGTATCAATCTCTAAATCCTTAACTAAGAATTCATTAAACCATAAGGATCGATCACAATGTGCCTGAATCAGGGCTGTGGTTGAATGAAATGAAAAGGGAAGCCAGAAACAGTGAAGAATCAGTTGAACTTGATTGTGAGGCCAGGGATTTGTGTTTGTGTTTGTGTGTGTCTATTAATTGCTGTGTCTCAAGCTTTTAGAGCAGTATCTGACACTGATCAGTCACGCCACAAACCCTTGGTGAATGAACGAATGAACAAATCAATGAACAGAAAATGGATGACAAATGTGGAAAGTAAAGGAAGATGGATTTTAAATGAATTCCAAACACTTAATGGTGTTAATATTCAAGATAAAAAATTATTTGAGGAGCTTGCTATACAGCAACCAGGTAGATAACCAATGCACGTAAAACCTCCTTTGCTCCAAAAACCATTCCCCAGGCACCCAGAAGTCTTTTTTCTATGTTTCCTCTACTACTAACTAGATCAATCAGATTCTCAGTCCTGTGGAATCTGAAACTGAGATTCTGCTGGGCACAGGAGCACTACATGCAAAGATGCTCAGATCTGCCAAGAACTTGGAGAAACAGAGAAAACCAGTGTCAAAGGATAGAAGTGAGTTGTCTCAGAAAGGCAAAGGCAGAAGCTGAAGATACAGTATTGCCTATGTTAATGAGACTTTTTGGTTCTGAATCTATTCCTTCCCAGAGGCCATTGTTTCTACATATCCTCACAATCAATTCACCAGTTGAGACAAGGGCAAGTAACCAGATATTTTCTCATACTCTAAGCAAAAATCATTAATGAGACATTAAAGTAGATGGTTGATTCATTTTTGGACATGTTAAATCTGAGTTGCCATTCCTTCTTCAGAAATATGGGCACCTCATTGGGCCATAGCTTTCCCCCACTCTTCATTCTGCCTTCGCAAAATTTCTAGGTCTTTTTTTTTTGTTCTTACAGGAAATATCTTACAAGATAGGTAAATTTTTACTACCTTAACCTCAGAGGAGAAAGTAATTTTATTTCCCAAATCTCTGAGCACCTGATGATGTCCACCCCTTTATAGTGAATAGTCCTGAAAGACAGAAGGCTATCCAGAGGGGTTTGACCATCAGAGACAAGCATCACAGACGGAGGGTTTTTCTCTCGTACACATGTCTGCAAGGCTTGATATCATCCTCTTGGAATGGGAGAAAATGGGATAGAAGACATACCGAGAGAGCAGGAAAAGTTGAGCTACAGATTATTATACAAGCGACGAAATGCATGTCATTTTCTCATCACTTCACGGCTTTAACACCTCTTCACAACACCTTCAAGAAAGCCTGAAAATTTCAAGCACCTCTTTGCAAATTGATTTCTTGATGTCACCAAGCTCCACACACTCACAGCCCACGCTCTTTCAGTTGCTAAGTGCACTGGATTGTCACAGTATGTTCCAGAGGCTCCAGATTCCTCTCATGCAAAAGATGTGCTTCTAATTGGAAGCAAAGTCTCAGTCTTTCAAATACAATATTCTCTAAAAACAAAGAAACTATGCCCATTAGATTTCAACCAGTTCAAATTAAAACTGATTTTCAAAACAAAGCTTATAAGCTCTAAAATTAAATAAAATTATTTTGCAACTTAGAACTCAAAGTTGACTTATAGGTTAGTTTTGCTTTATTAGCTTCACTTCATTAGGAATGAAAATTGCAACATGCTACTAAAATATGTACTCCCAACAGGCACTGGTAACTATTCTTATTTTTCAAAATACTAAATTTTCTAAGTCAATAATATAAACAACATTTTAGGCAAAAGTATAAAACAGTGATAAAAAGAAGGAGGAAAAGCTATGGCAAGAAGTAAGTAAGAACATTTAGATTTAATGGGTATATTTACATAAATTTAATAAATATTTATTGAGTAAGAGCACAATAATAGAGTAGAAACCAATGAAATATAAAATGAAGGTCATAGAGTGGAAACTTTAAAGACTAGTAGAAAAGGATGGTCATTCATTCATTCATTCAACAAATTTTTATCAAATATTTGCCATAAACAAAATACTTCTCTGGGTACTAAATCATAATGATTGCACTGTAGCATTAGATCACTTCAACATATGTCATCAAATCATACCACACAGAAACAGAAGTGAAAGACTCCCCGTAAGTACAAGGCCACCACTAGGTGGGGTAACCACTAGTGTTACTTTGTAGAGTATCTTTCCACAGTTCCTAAAATGAGCACCTGCAAATACATACAAATGCTTTCTTACAAAACAAACATATATATATACAGAGTCAGTGTAACATTCTACTTGAGAGCATGGGCTTTCAATTCAACCCCAGCTCTACCACGTAACTAAGCTACCTTTTACAAGTTACTGCACTCTACATACCTCAAAGTATTCTTGTGAAAGTAATACTCATAATCACTTATAATAGATCCTGGAACATTCTAACAACTCAACAAATGTTAGCTCTTATTGTGTAATTTTTGTTTTCTTACTCATGGCTATATTGTGGACATGCTTCCTCCACCTTATTTTTTTTAAAGATTTTACGTACTGTATTTATTCTTAGAGAGAAGGGAAGGAAGAGAGAAAGAGAGGGAGAGAAACATCAATGTGCGGTTGCCTCTTGTGCACCCACTGGGGACCTGACCCGCAACCCAGGCATATGCCCTGACTGGGAATCGAACCAGTCACCCTTTGGTTTGCAGGCTGGCACTCAATCCACTGAGCCACACCAGCCAGAGCATCCACCTCATTTTTTTTCAAAGACCAAATACTACCATGGTATGAATTTATTAAATTCATGTAACACATTCTCCTGTTGTTATACCTCAGATTGCCCAATGCCTTCACAGAGAATGCTGAACATAATATCTTTGTACCTGTATGGCAATACGTCCAAAGAGTAAATGCCTAGAAAAGAAGCAGATGGATCAAGTGGGATAAGTACTTTAAAGTATATTCCAGGTGTTTCTGAATTTTCCTCCTAAACTGTGCCAACTTATACCATTCCCACCTTTTTTGAAAGGACATTCTTATTACATACTTAATTTCCACGTATACATAGTTCAGTTTCTACTCACTATTTTTTATATTGTAACAATAGTCTTTCTCTGACAGTACCATTACTATAATGTTGTGGTATATTTCAATATATGTTAACTTTATAGTCTTTTGAAACTTATTCTTATAACTTCTATTGTTTAAGATTATGGTAGAGGCAGCCCATTGACCACCAAAAACTCATGCTCCTTTTCATACTGTAGCTTCGCTGCCAGATTAGGGACTACATTTCTCAGAACTTGCCCCTTATATCTAGCTAGGGACAGGTGACTAGTTCTGCCAATGGAAGTGAGCAAATGCATGTATCATTTTGAGTTCAGAGTGAAGGGGAACCAGGTATGTCTTGTTCATGGTCATTGTTCCTATCCAAACCCCCCAATGACATGACAGGAGGCCAGAGCCACAGAATCGAAGATGCCTGGCTTGAAAAAGTGATCTTATGGAAGCCAACCTGACCAGAAACTCTTACACTGACTGCATGTGAGAAATAAACCACTTATTGCCCTGACCAGGTAGCTCGGTTAGTTGAAGCAGTGTTCTGATATGCCAAGATTTCGGGTTAGACGCCTAGTCAGGACACGTATAAGGAAGGGTCAGCCAATGAATGAGTAAATAAGTGGAACAACAAATCAAAGTTTCTCTCTCCCTTCCTCTGTCTCTCTCTAAAAGATAAAAAAATAAAAATAATTTAATTTTTTTAAAGTAATTTAGAAAATTTTTAAGAAAGAAACCATTTATTGTAGTAGCCCCCTAAGGTCTGGGGTGTTATCTATTACCTTAGCTGGTGATGAATATGCAGATGATGTGCTACAAGTGGCATTTTTTAAAAATTCAATTGAGTTTTCGCATCAGGCAAAAGCACTTCTTTACGTTTATTCTGATCTTCTTACATAACCTTCAGTATAGCTTTGATGTTTTTTTATGCAGATCCTGAACCTTTCTTGCTGTTTATTTCTATACATTTTATATTTTTGTTGTACCATGACTGAGATCCTTTTTTATTACATTTTCTATTTGATTATCATTTGTACATAGACAGAATGTTTGCTTTTATAAGATTGTCTTTTACCATCTTATAGAATCTTTCGTGCCCTTGGCTCATTGGTTTTATTTCTTGCATTATTTCTAGCAAATAATGACAGTTTTGCCTCTTCCTTCCCTATATTAATATTTCTTCATTTTTTTATATTACTGCATTAGGTAGGGACCTTCAAACTAATATAAGAAAGTTCAGTGATAGCTTTCTTTTCCTGTTTTAAAGTTTGTCATCATTTCTTGGCCCTTTGGCTGAGATCAAGTGTAAAGTTTTCCACCACCATGATTATAGTTTTTTTCAAATTCTCCTTGCCTTTCCAATCATTTTTGCTTCATTCATTTTAACACTGTACTGTTGAGATGATACTGCTCCTTGATCATTATATCTTTTTAATGGACATTATTTTTATCACTCTAGATATTTTTTTGGTTTTGTGGATACTGTTTGTATTAGGAGGGGACACAGTAAAACATAACCCCAACATTTGCCAATAGATTGGTCGAGAGCAGGTACTTTACCCACAGAGCTAACAATCTCTTCCTGAGAATCTGCTTAGGATTGTGAGACCTCCCAGTGACCGAAGCTGCAATGTGTAAAACACAGGAGGCACAGGCACTGCCACCAGCTGAGTAAAAGAAACTGAACTACAAAGAGATTGAATAAAGCAGATGCACAGGGAGACACACAGATGCCAGATAGGGAACTGGTTTCTTGGATACAGTTTGATTCTGAAGTCTAACTGCATTCCTTCTTTTAGGCTCTGCGAGATACACTCATTTCCTTATAATAAAGTCCCCTTTGCTTAAACTAGTTCATTCATTCCATAGCTGTTTATGGATTACCTGTGATGTTCCAAGTACTGTTATAGGCACTAAAAATATAAAATTCCTGCACTCATGGAATTTATATTCGAGTTGGGATATACGGGTATAATAAGCCAGCAATAAAGAGAGATGGGGTATGCAATTTAGATAGGTAGTCAGGGAAGCCCTGTCCGAAGAAGTGACCTTTGTGCAGAGGCCAGAATGAGGTGAGAATGAGCCAGGTAGATACCTGGGCGGGTGGAGGGAGCACCACCCCCAGGGGTGAGCATTCCAGTAAGAAGGAATAGCACGGGTAAAGACCTAAGGCACTATATGAAATTTTAGACTTTTCCCAGAATGCAAAAATACCAGCATAACTGGAGCTGACCGGATGTAGGAAGAAGGCAGCCAAAGACCAAAATTACGAACAAGTAACCACCATTAATGATAGATAACTTCAGATCAGTGCAAATGCTCTGGAAATCAGTTAATAAGCAACAGCGTCATTCTTTTCCTGAAAGTTGGCAAATCAATGACAGCTCCCCTTTTCTGGAAACCAGATGATTGGTGATAAAACTCACAGTTCCTAAAGTCAGCCAATCAATGATAGCTCCACCCTTCTAGGTAACAGCCAGTCATCAAGTGCTTCAAAGTCCATGAGTCAACCACAGCCTTGCTCCAGTGACCATCTAAAACCTGTCCACCAACACCCCCGCTTCTGAAAGCCCACCAAACCCTGACTGCCAAGCTTCTCAAAACCGTAGATCAGATCATGTTTGGCTTTGTTTCGGGAGACTGCCCCTCTTGCGCACAGCTCTCCCATGCAGGCAAACCAGGAGGTCACTTCTTTCTTTATATAGTTCATTTTGTTAGTAGTACGTGAATTCTCAATCTTTTCAAGTTCAACCTCTGCTTATGTGAGTTGGACTTGTGAGTGACAGACACATTGATGGTACTAAGAGATTATCAAATTTAGTCTTTTTAATTCTGACAGTAGCTTTATTTATTTATTTGTATATATTTGAACCCAAAATGCCAAAACCAAAGTATACATTTTCTGATGAATTTTCTAAATGGTGAACTTTTATTAATGAGGAAGGAGTCATTTTGAAGCTCTCAGTACATGATTATTTACTCAATATCAAAAATGGTGGAAAGTCGGATATAAATCAGTATATACCAACAGCTAAGCATAGGAGAGGTATCATTTACTCTACTGTCACCAAAGAAAGTGATAAAATAACAATTTTTATTAAGAGAAATTCAGATGAAGCAGATAAAGTAATCACAGGTGGATTTGTAATAGCCTTCGTTCCACACCACATACCAGTCTCAACCTCTTGGTTCAATTGATCTAGCAGAAGTATCTCATTGCCTAAAAGAACTTACTGATGTGTTTTTTTTTAAAGCTGATGAAATATTTTTCCTTTAACTGTAAAGTTTATTCATAAATGTAGTAATGTTATTTTTGTAAAGGAAAAAATATTCCAACTTGAAGTGGATAATTATCATGGTACTTGCCATGATGATTTCTCTTCTTTTAAAATTTTTATTGTATTTTTTCATTACCATTTATCTCCCTTATAACCCACTCCCACCCACGGCAATCACCACACTGTTGTCGTGTCCATGAATCCTTTTCCCTTTTTGTTCAACCCCTCTACCTCCTAACCTCCCCCCCATACTGTCATCCTGATCCCTATCTCTGAGTCTACGAGGCTGTCTCTATTTTGCTTGTTAGTTCAGTTTGCTCATCAGATTCTGCATATAAGTGAAATCATATGGTATTTGGCCATGACAGTTTCCTCCCTTGAAGAGTTATATTCTTTTACGTAGATGTCACTAAACACTCTTCCAACATGACAAGTGGAATTATAAAAAGGGAATAAAAACTGATGACAATGCCCCTTTCTTTTATCAGTACACAATGTTGTTAAAAGCTATTGATCAAAAGATCACAGCATAATCCTAAAGGATGGAAAAGCAAGTCATGCCTCAAATATGGTATTATGTGCTTGAACAAATCAAAGTTAAAAGTTCAGTATACTGGGTCCTATTACTAATGTTGAGTATATTTTTTTGATTAATGAATGGCTAATGGACAAAAGAATGAAATACCACTATAGAAACTATGTTATGTAAGTGAAATATAGATTGTAACTGCAAGAAATTTTATAAACAAATCCTACATAACAAAGAAATATTAAGGGGAGCAAAAGGAAATATAATTAAAGCTAGAGGCAGGAAATTTAGATACTTAGAATTTACTTTAGATTAACAAGTAATTTTTAGCAAAAGTATGTCCCATGCATTATTTTTCTTTTACTCAATGTACAAATGCATAGGCAATTCGAAATAATTAAAATTTAACTGAGTGTCCCTTATTTTTGTTTGTTCACTCTGGCAACCCTGTGGGAGGGGTAATTCTTCTATTTAATTTCCCAGAACTTAAATTGCTTCTGTAAAAAATAACAACCTATTCCTGTTTTATAGATATGATAAATTCACAGGGACCTCTCTGTTTCTGTATTAATTCTGCTGTTTCACAGGAGTTTTCCCTTGCTCCTACAGTGTGCGGTCAGTCTCGCAGGCTGTTTGTTTTTGTCAAATGTTCAGGAACTCTTGGTTTTCTAGTCACACTTATAATGTCAAGTTTAGATCGACCTACTTAGGCAGCTGGAGCATTTGAGCTCATGAAATTCCTTATTTTCTTGGCAATCTATGCAATTCTTGGGTGAGAAAGAAAGACCACGTTGCCAAGCAGGCTTTCCTTTGGAGGCACAGGTAGCTCGCTTTCTGGATGCAGGTGTGCCCCATCCCTCACACCAAGGGAAATAACGTCCTGGCTTGCCTGGCACGGTGATGGGTTGCACTTCTTATCCTGGCATAATTATTCCTACTGCTTGCTTTTACTCAAAAGTGTCCCAGTTTTGGCAACAAATTACATTTTCATCCTTCTTATGACAGATGGAAGATAGCTGGGATATTGTCCCATTTCTCTCTCTGGCCCCAGCACCCATGTTGGGAGTGTCTCATGGCAAATATCCCAGTTCATTCAGAGAGCAGAGCTCATGGCTTTCACCTGGGGCAAATGCTACAGCATCCACTTGGAGACTACCAGACTGATACACTACTGTCATCTGTTTTCTCACTGGCTGCCCTCCTCTGCCCAGGTTTCTTAGCATCTTAGATTTCTTTTTCAGGGATTATCAGAGCTGTTATTTTTCACCTAAATGGGATTATAGGGTTTGTTTAATCCCTATAAATATCATCATCCATGACTAATCCTATCTTCTTTACTATTCAATGTTAAACCTGTAATAATACCTATTATTACAGGTACGTGAAGAGCACTTTTCTTGTATTAATCCTCACAGAAACATTGCTATCTCCATTTTCCAGATACAAACACTGAGGCACAGAGAAGGAAAGTACTTTACCCAAGGGCTGGAAGACCCAAAGAGTGTAAGCACGTTACCAAGAAACTACTCCCCCTAAATTCCTCTTGTGAAACAACAGCCCTCTTTCCGGCTTTCTAGAGCTGCTGGGGGTTAGCACTTCTAAATTAGTTCTGTCATTTCTGTGAGCTTTTGACAGGAAGGAAAGGTTGATTCATGAGGTCAGTTAATTATTTTGAATCAGAAACTTATCAAACCATTTCTTTCAAACAGGGGTCTGCTGTCACTCGGAAGAAGGGCTTCTGGTCTAAACTATTATTTGCTGTTGTGCAGCCTGCCTAACCCTCCTATTAGCCGATGCTCGCTAACACGCACAGACATTCGCACGCTGCTTCCCACTGCCTCATCCATCTAGAAAGCTGGACGGAGATCTGGCATAACAACAGGAAACAGTGTCATTGAAATTTGCACACAGCCCCTGGATATTCCGCTGCGCGTTTTTTTACGGGCTGCCCCAGGGTCATAGTAGGACATCCCTTTGCAGCATGTAACTCCAGATTATATTATTTTAAATCAGAAGGGGACAGCAACAACTGGGACCAATCCCAGTATTTTGCAAATATAAAAAGTAATTCCAAAGAGATCAAGTGATTTACCCATCATCTCACAGCTAATTAGTATAATTGGGGATAAGGCCAGAATTACCTCAGAGTTCTTTTTATTCTGTCTCCCTGCCTCTCTGTTTGGTTGCTTTGGGAACAGAAAAAGAAAATCATTAAAATCATGTTATATATGTCTAGAAATGATTGCTTTGTGTAAGTTTGCTCTAAATGTTCTGGACCCATACTTCTGTGAAAATTACTATCTTAATTTTAAAGGGAATCTTTACAGTTTGATTGCCAAATCTCTCATGGGTCCCTTACAATGTTTTTCAGGTTTTTCTGTGATATACATGCTGGTACAGTAAACCACACTTCTCACCCTCAGAGTAGAATTGACTCATATCTGTTCAAATATGTTAACATTTTCATCTCAGCTGACTCTCTTGCCAAGAACAACAGGCTTTTATGCCAGCTTCTAGCATAATCCACATCACTCCTCTGCTGGATAAAATAAAGAAATATTATTCTACTTTAAGGTTAATGAACTTTGAAAAGTGAAAGCTCTTTTTTTTTTTCTTGTTTCTTGTTTCTCCTGATAGCAATTGGCTTCCTGGGTTTCAGATATGTTCCAGAAATCTCAACATCGAAAGGTTAAAAAAAGAGGGGGGCCGGATGTAAAAAAAAGGGGGGAAGTTAAGACATATTTCATAATTTATCAAGAGATGAATATTTCACATTCTAAAATAAATAACAATGGCCTTCTTGTCCAGGACCAAAAGGAGCTCTTCTAGAAAAAAAGGGGGTGGGGCATAAGATTTTATCATTTGTTTTTGTTTTCTTTAATTGTTGTTCAAGTACAGGAGCCATCCCCACCTCCCACCCTCAATCCTTCCCCTCTTTGGCTTTGTCTGTGGGTCCTTTATACATGTTCCTTGATGACTCTTCCCTTATAGAGAAGAAATAGCTACTGGTACTCAATAATCTCTGTTTCAAAGCATATCAGGAACTGAATTCTAAAACATCTGCTCTCCATAAGCCGTAAGTTCAAGATAAAAAGCAGTAATTCTTGTCAATTGATAGCTCTATCTTCTCTCCCCAGCTACAAAAGCAACAGAGCTAGGAAACCTGCTAACATTACCTGCAGCTTCCAGGACACCCAGGTTACCCACGATTCCCTCCGCAGAGGCCCCTCTTTAGAACAACCCCTCATCCCACCCACCCCCATTCACTTAGCCAATTATTTGCCTATTGACACTGACATCTCCAGTTCCTCTTCTTCACAGGTACCAGAGTAATACCCCACCTACACGCTTGTTAATCCTAGCTAAAACGCCATCTTCTCTTGTTTTATTTTCTTAGTAGCTCTTTGTGCTATTACAGATGATCTCACTTGTTTATATACTTGTTGTCTGTCAGCTCTTTTGAGAGATTTTGTTTATTTTAGTCAAGATGCAACTCTAGTTTCTAGAACAATGCCTAACACCTAGGAGGTGCTTGAAGATATCTGTTGAATGAATAATTTATTTAACTGCCTTGAAGCCTCAATGCATCTTGGGCTCTGGAATATAAAAGAGCAGCTACGCACTCTCACACCCTGCCCACCTCAGTCATCACTTGGAAATGTCTCCCACCTCTGAAGTTAAAACCCATGACGACCCCATCAATTGCTATCCCTTCATTCTCAAGTATATTCTCTACTGCTTTATTTCTAACGGTTCCAGACTCTCCAATTGTAACACAAATGCTCCACTAATTCTATGTGAGGCTTTACCTCAAGTCCTTCTGCAGCTGAGCTTAGTGTGAGAGCAGTTTATACTCACTAGCTTGACTTTGCCATTTTCCACTCTGTCTCAGCCCAGGTTTTGGTTCCCACCTCTGTACAAAAACTGCCTCTGCAAAATCACCACCTCACAATCCCATCACATTATAAAAACATTTTTAAAAAAGAAATCTAATCTCAAATATAAGGAGTATGTGGCAAACCAAACTTTCTTACCACTGGAGGAAAAAGAACACAATCGTTTCGGAGAATAATTGGTAAAGTTGAAAATATAAATTACCAACAACACATTTCCCTAGAGAAACCCTCTCACATAAGCATGAGAAGACATGTATACATGTTTGTCACAGCACTGTTTCTAGGAGAAAAGATTTGGAAATCACCTAAATGTTCACTGTGCTAGAGACTGGTACTTGGTCCTCAAAATCCCCCTTCCCGTTCCTCATGAGTAATTGAACAACCAAATTTTAGGCATGTGGTCAGTAGGAATAAAGATTCTTTTTCAATTCTCCTTTAGAGTTGTGATAGTGTAATTAAGTTTTAGTTGATGGGATGTGAGAAAAATTGGGGAATGAGACATCTTATCTTTCTTCATTCTACTAGAGGAAGAGCAGGCATGTCCACTAAACTGAGGCAGCCATTGTGAACTCCGATGTGACGTGTTTATAAAAGTCCACGCAGAGAGGAGTAACAAGACAGAGAGAGCCCATGTCTCTGAACCCACGGCATTCCGTCCTATTCCTGGAAAAGCACCTTTGGACATACACAAAACAGAGAGAAAATTTTCTTTTCTCGTACAAGACCCTGTTACTTTGTTTTTGTTTTTTTCTTGGTCATCTTTAGCCACAATTAACCCTAATAATCAAAACAGTGTATTCATTAAATGGTGCAAGAATAAAGAGACAAAGAAATCTATCAACATGGATAAATCTCAGAAATATAATAAGGCAGAATCATATGTACAAAATAATACTATCTGTTTAAGGTTTTAAGTACAAAATAACATATTGTTTACGGTTTTCACATGTTTACATAAAAAGTATGAAACATATGAAAATGATTCACAACTTCAAAATAGTGGTCTCCTTAAAGCAGGGACTTTTTGGATTATATGCTTATTAACCAGCTACATTATTGATTATTATATCAGCCATTACAGTCAAAGCCAAACCAGTTAAGGGCCCCTCAGTTTGCCTTTCAAGAACTTTCAGAGCTGATCTGTCCACATTTTCCTTGTAAATCACTGCCTCAGAAATGAAGTCCAGCTCTTCAGTATCCGAATCACTCCTGAATGATGAGAGGTGAGACAGTTGTTCCTGGAACATGATGTTGTGAAAACCAAGCTGAGGAGAGTGTCCTGCCAGCCTGCCATAGCCCTGTGGCAGCAGAAGTGGCTTTGGCTAACTGGCCACTGTAGGTTAGCCACAATTCATTCATATTCACTGAGTGTCCCCTCAGTGTATGCTGACTGGGGTTAGGAAGATTGACCCTGCAATGTGAGCAAAGCAAGAGCTGGCTGCATTATTTTTTATAAGTGGAAGAAATCTGAGCTTGAGATGAAGGTGAAAATCAACCAGTTGGCTATTTTCAAGTTTCCTACAATGGTGAGAATAATAACCACCACTTGTCGAGTGCTTATCATGTTACATATATTTGCTTGCTCAAAGTTTTCACAACTGCCTACATTAGACATTTAAAAACTGAGAATTAGCAATAGCTAGTGGTCACATTGGTAGAAAGAGGTTGAACTTGAATTCTATTTAAAGGGCTGTCTGAAGCCAAAGTCTATATTCTTGAATATTAAACTAGGTCATTTACCATCATTAATAGTATTTACACTTATGGGCTAGTAACAGGTGCAGGTAAGCTAAATAGTTGATTACATTGTTCAATTAAAATAGCGCAGAGGTCATCGAAAGGTTTACCCCATTCCCAAACATCTCCACATTCTGCAGTGTTGCTACCATTTATGTCACTTTGGGGGTTAAGTAATGTTCCCCAGAATATCAGTAAAGTTTGTCTCCTTTGAAGGTGACACTATCGCAGGTTAATTTAACAAATTCAACTACAGTTTAATAACAATCTATTAAAACTAGGTTTCCAAAAGAATGAGATACCTGTCACATCCACTTTAATGGATAATGTAAGAGTCCTTTAAGGATCAAGTATTCTTAGGAGGCAAAGCTGTAATGAAGGGACCTGGACAGTGAAATGGTAACACAAAGGAGCTGTGTGCCCTGTGGATTTCGTATCTTGACATGAAACGGAATGTCTGCAGTTGAGGAAATCTGAAAGATTTCTGTGATCATCTCCCGTGTTGCATCATCCACCAAAACACAGCCTTTACAAAAGAGGAAGCTCAGCCCAGAGAAATTCCTCCATTTGTTCATAACTAAATGAGTAGATTTTAACTGTGCTAAGACTAAACCATAAGCCTTTTAACTCCTGGATCATTTCTCTGTCAAAGTTGGGGAGAAAAATGCCAAAGAATAGAAAATAATGAGGAGATAAAGAAAGAATGATATGGCCCAGTTTACAATTTTAACCAGCACAAGCCAACACATTCACCCACTGCCTTTATCTGGGTTTGGATGGAGGGAAGAGAAAACGCAGGGGATGTAAGAAGATGGCTGTGTGGGTGCCAGAGGCATTCTGCCTCTGTTTAGGAAGAAAGCTGTTCAAATCATTGAACATGCTAGAGCTCTGACTTCTGCTTCCTTCAGGCCCACAGCTTATCTGACGAGGAAGGAGGAGCCGTTTCGAAAATGAGAGGAGAGGCAGCTGTAACAGAGGATTCATCTTATCCAGCTTCCAGCCCAATCTATTCCCACTCCCCAACATCCCGGCTGAGAGGAGTCCCTGTGGTACAAGTTGCCCACCATCTCCTTAGATCAGGGACTTTTGACCTTTTTCATCTCATGGCACATATACACTAATTACCAAAATTTTGTGGCACACACACAAATATATGTTTTTGCCAATCTGATTAAAAAATAGGTGTAACTTTGATTGATTTACAAAAATAATATAATAGTAATTACTTACCCCTTTAGCTCCACAGTGACTTTTAAAAAAATCAGGTGCTTATATTTGTATAAAGGATTTCTGGTACCAAGAATTAACCAATCAGATGCAACCTTGTTATGTGACGTGGCCAGTAAGACACAACCCAATTATATGACCTATATATCTACGGTTCAAGACAGGGTATTCACATTAGATAGCTATTTTGTGTTGGCTGTTGGCATTTTTTAAATTTGACAGTCTAAGGGAAAAGAGGCCAGTACATGTTTTAAAAATTCTTGTGGCACATGGGTTGAAAATTGTTGCCCTAGATGGAGCTCATCTTTGAGCCAAAGCCAAGTTTGCTGGGGTTCTCACCTAGTAATGCTCTCTGGAAACACACAATAAAGTGAAATACCTCCTCTACATAATAATCCTTCACATATCTGATGAGTCAAGTTGTTGGGAACCGCCCTGCCTGGTTTCAGAAGCTGTAAACCCCACCAGGCTAAGCCTGAGGGAGCGACCTTGGACCGTAAGCCACTAAGGAGACAAAAACTTATCTCCCTGGCAGGAGTGCTGCTTCTGCTCCTTTTACTTCATCCATAACTGGCCCCCAATGCTTGATTGGTTAGCCAAGCCTGACAATAACTAATGAGCTTTACCTGTATTCCTGTGCAAACAAACCCAATAAAAGCCCATTGAGGAAAAAGCTCTAGGTCCTTCTCCTTTGAGAGATCAGCCACCTTTCCTCCCCAAGCAGATCATGTCTTGGTAGACTTATTCTCATCCGTGGCGGGGGGCGGGGGACGGGGGAGGGCCCTGCGGGCAGAGGCCCCTGACATCAAGGAATACTAACAGTGAAATACTTACATAAAATGTTCACTATTACCTATTAACACTATTAACTGTATTATAGACACTATTTAAAGTGCCTTACTTATATTAACTCATTTAACTTTCACAACAACCCTAGGTGCTATTATTATTGGCCCCATAGAAAATTGAGGTATACAGAAGTTAAGAAACTTACCTTTAGATTTGAGTCCATTGACTGAATCATTGTTACCTAAACTTTTCTTCCCTATTTTTTGCACCCCCCCCCTTCAGGTACTTCTCCTATGAGTCTCCATCCCTTTCACTCTTTCTCTAACTCACATTCTGGTTGGTCAGTGCTGCTTTTAAACAGTCCCTGCTGAAGACTGAGTTCATTTAGATGCACGTCTGAGACAGAGTTCAGAGCATGCAGGATGTTTATTAATGAGTGCCCTGGACATCAACACCTGGGGAGGGTGAACAGGGCAGGGTGAGTGGGGTAGAGCAGACCTAAGACACTTCCACAATTTTTGTAGCCTATTGAAGTATTTATCATAAAACGCTCATAGGTGACTCTGAAATGTAAAATATTTTCAATTGACTGGAATTAAGATTGGTTGAGGTTTTGCCTACATTGAATTAACCACTTGCCCTATTTTTGCCCTTCAATTTAGCTAGGCAAGTTCATCTAGGACCCAGTTTATGAATGATGATAATGAAAACCCTTTTACTGATTCAGGCTAATTGCACAAAAACATCTGAGTATACTCACTTCATCAAAGATATGGTTTATTTTTACAAATAGAAGGTACGTTGTTCTTGTAAGTGTTAAGGAAAGGTCTACAGAGTCCCTAAAAAATTATCAGGCCCCTTATTTGTGTGCAAGTTTGTTCATTTATTTGTTAGTTTAATAGTTACTACTGGTTTATCAACCAAGTTGTTTTCAAGAACTTCACCGTATGTTAGCAAATCTGTAAAGCAATCGATAATTAGTCCCTGGGAGAAAAAGGAATAGACGGCCACAACCCCCGCAAATCTGTTAGCTGTCAGACGCCTATTACTGCGGCGGCTCCAAATGCTATTAAAGTTAAACCTTGAACTCCTACCTTATTTATTCACACAGTATGTTTCTTTTTAAGATTTTATTTATTTATTTTTAGAGAGAGGGGAATGGAGGGAGAGAGAGGGGAAGAGAATCATCATTGATGTGCAAGAGAAACATCAATTGGTTGCTTCTCACACACCCCCAACCACAGACCTGGCCCTCAACCCAGGCATGTGCCCTGACCGGGAGTTGAACCAGCAACCTTGTGGTTTGTGGATAACACCCAACCCGCTGAGCCACACCAGTCAAGGCTATTCTTACAGTCTGCTTATCAACTATTCATATTTCAAAGCTCCTTACATTTCTGTTCTTGTTTTTATTGCATTATCAATTTCAGCAACCACAATTTATGACCTTGGCTAGAGGAATCTCTACAGTATAAATGTCAAAAATTAGACAAATGTATGAAAGGAACATGTGGGGGAGTATCATTTTAATAATGACCGTAAATAAAGAAATGAAAATTTTCAAAGGGAAATTAAAAGCAGGTAAGTTGAACGAATGACAAGGAAGAGAATGTGATGAGGAACAGGCATCCGTATCTGCCAAATTCATATACTCGCACTCAATGTGAGCTCCAAAACAGCATTGTTCCTCCACGATCAGTTTGCTGAGAAGATATTTTAAATGGTAATTCCCATTTGCAAGTTGAATTACTTCTACAAAGTAAGCCGGTCACATTCTTCAGATGCCAGACTCTTAGCTACTTTTTCTTTCTTTTTTTTTTTTTTTTCTGAAGCAGGCCAGAGTGTCTCCCTCATACCCAGCAAAATCCAGGTTACCTCCTAGGACACCAGACGTGACTTCTTCCTCTTTAGACTAGTTCAACCCTACCTCTTTCAGTAAACTAATTCCATTCCTTTGTTAATTTTGCACAAATGTTCTTTATGGAAACAGCTCCTTCTTAGTCCTACTAAGAAAAGAGCAAAAGAACGTGGCTACTGGTTATATCCATTAGAATTATCTCCATTTTGTTGAACACCCTTGAACCAATGAGTTTAATAGAAGTCAAAGGAGAATGAAATGCTTATCAAATAAGCTATTGTGTATGGGCAGCTTTCCCATGGATGAAACCAAGATTTCCTATAAGAATTGCCTAATATGCTTTGCTCACTTTGCCACAAGTTCTTACCTCGCCTGTGATGTGAAGCTGAGCTGTCAGAGAGAGACATCTAAGGAGAAGGGTCAGCTGGAGGCGCTGAACCGAGTTTATAGCTGCAAAGGGAAACTGACTAATCTTAGAAATTTGCTTTTCCTTCCTTGTGCTAGATTTGATCCAACTGGAGGAAATTGACTGGCATTTCATGATTTTCCTTTACAATAAGCTGGGAGCAATCTGCAGAGGAAACTAGTCAGGTCTGAGTAGAAAGGAAACTGCTGAGCACCTTTGTCAGTTTCCTGTTGCATCCAACTGATAGCACAAAGGAGAGGATGTGATGTTATAGGCTCTGGCCCTGTGTTCTTAGATGCTGCCGATAAACGCTGCTACCCTCCATTCCAGGGCTAGCAATTCTCGGTTTTCTGCGACCTGATCTAGATTCAGACTTTGAAGACTGCTCCTTAACTACCTTCTTTAAAATGTGGATGCTGTGTAAAATATAGAGAGCTAACAATTAAACTATTTCCTTTACCAACAGCCCCCTGATGATCTACCAAGCTTCAGAAATATACAAGTTCTGTATCCAGAGAAATTAGCTCCTTCAGAATAGAATCAGCTCACTACAGATGTTTCCATGACAGGGTGAGGGGAATGTCTTCTGATTTAGTTGGGGGTAAGAGAGTGCTGAAGACATTTCACTAGAAACTATTTCCCAATAGGGTATGTGACTGTTCTACTCAAAAATTCCAAAGATTTCCCCTGGATTACAGAATAAAATTCTAGTTCATTTGCAAATAATTAGAAAGCCTTGACCAACATAGTCCCTACATACTTTTGCAGAACTTGTCTCAAATCACCCCACTTAGTATCAAAAACAAACAAACAAAACAGTCTACACATGGCATCCCAAGTTTCAGAACTTGGGGCTTGGGTTAAGCTTCCATCCAGAACGACCTCACAGTTTCTATTCTCCTCTCCAAGTTTCGTCCATAATTTAAGTCCAGTGCAAGTTGCTATTTCTCTATCAGGTCTTTATTAACTACTCCAGGTACAAAGCAATTGCACAGACCTTACTGTATGGGGCACATTTTGTGCTGTTTTTTTGTAAAGTACTGTTTTATAATTCTTGCATTCCTATTTAAGTCTGTATACTTTTTTAATAATTTGGGGAGAAAGGTGATATATTTTACTTCTTTGTCTGCCTGCGCCTCACCCAGAATAGTGTCTTCAATTCAGCAATAGATATTTTAGATTAGTTTATTGAAAGTACATGGTATTAAACAGGAACAGATACAGCCATATGCAACCTCAAGTGGAGTGGAAAAATCTAGCACTACAGTAAGATAACTGTGGGTTTGGGGATTTAAATAGCTTAGGTTCTTACAGATCCTCAAATTAATAGTTTAATAAGAAATATCTTCACTATTTTAACATATCAGCCAAGCTATTAAACAAACAGAAGCAAATAAGAACTTTTCTGAGTTTGGGTCACAATGATGTAGGCTCATTCTTCATGACAAATGTTTCACCCTGGTGCAGGATGTTAATGGTGGGGGAGACTGTGAGTGAGTAGGAGCAGGGAATATATGGAAAATCTCTGTATCTTCTCAGTTTTGCTGTAAACCTAAAACTGTTCTAAAAAATAAAGTCTATTTTTTAAAAAAATACCTTCTGTTTTGAACCCATTTATGTACCATACCAGATCACTCAACAGAATCTGGTCCCCACTCCCAAACCTCAGCCACTTGACATGTTTCCATCATAATGCAATAGAAAAAGGGGTCCCCATGTACAGTGTCACCTAACAAGGAGGGACTTCCATATATGCACACTGGCTGGGCTCAACCCTGGAGGCTAGTTGGAAATCACAGCAGGGTAAAAGGAGTTAATGTCCCCATGGGGTAGACTTTAACCAGCAAGAGACAGGGAGAGCCCAACAAACAAATTGTCTTTCATCCCATCCATGGACTGTTCTGGCTTCTCATGGCCTCTCTGGACACCAGACAATCTGCTCTGTTTTGTATTCACTTCCTTCCCTGACTTTGCTCCCTTTTCTCTTCACTCTCATGTCTCTGAGACTCCACCCTTCTCTAAAATGATGGCTATATGAGCTCTTATTTCAGACTCTGTTTGCTAGGGAACCTGAACACCTGTAAAATGCCAAAGCCTGCGCTGAGTGTTAGAGAAAAGATATGATACTCTACAGTTACAAATGCTCTTTTCATATTTTGTTTTCTTTAATAGGTAATGCATTCACATGGTTCAAAAAAGTAAAGGCACAAAAGGGTAAACAGTGAAAACCTCCCTCCCACTCATATGCCCCTGGTACTCCATGCCTTCTGCACCCTGCTCCCCTCCCAATAATATATCTTGGAAATTGTTCTAGCCGGTACATTAAAAATCTCCAAAACATTTTTGGCTGCACAGTATTCCAACAGGTGATGTACCATGATTTACTTATTCATTCTCCTATTGATGAAACTTTAAGTTGTTTCACTCTTATTCTATTACAAATAATACAGGAAGTTGTTTTGTGCACATACCTGCATACTTATAGGCTAAATTTCTAGAAATAACATCTGTAGGTCAAAGAGTGTGTGCATCCGTATAAGAGCACCTGTTATTGCATTGCATATCCTCAATGACACAGTATGTTAACAAAGTTTTTGCTTTTTATGTTTTGGTGAAAAATGGTATCTCAGCATATATTTCAATTGTACTCCTCACATTATGAGTGAGGATAAATATAATTTCAGATGTTCGAGAGCCATTAGATTTTTCTTTTCTGTGAACTGCTTATTTTTGAAGAACTCTTCACCAAGAGAACAATCTTTGGAGCCTCAGTTCTTAAAACCCTGTGCACCATAACTCAAAACAAATTAAACTGAGGACTTTAATACAACTCTCACTATCACTGCTTGAGATATTGCAATTTATATTACCTCTAAGTTGCAAAGGCTGGTCCCCACACTCTGTGAGTTCACAGTCTAGCAATAAATCAAGATGGTAGGGAGATGGGAATGAATCAGGCTAAAGAATATTCAGCTGCCCTAATTTTGATTCCCAAAGAGGCAGAACAGTCTTGGGTGATGTCAGTACCCAAAGGCTTGATCTAACTGCTGGGTGGGCTACAGCTGGCATCTGTAAGCAGGATCAGGGCTAGTGGGAGGATGAAGTGCCTTAGTGCTAAGAAGAACTCTCCAAGGGTGAAGACTGACTCCAGCCAGAGGTGGACAGGGCTGGAACAAGCAGGGACTGAGATATTACAAGCATTAGGGTAAAGCTACCTATGTAGAAACTACTATGGGAATAGATGAGAATAGGATAGAAGTGAGGTTTACAAAGGTCTGACCATGAGTTTTGAACAGGACCTTTAAGGATAATGTAGAACAACCAGACAGAGAGGCATGGCCCTTCTACACAGAGAGAATATAATGAGCAAATGTATGGAGGGCTGAGGTCTTTTTTCTGTGAATAAAGACTGATCCTGGGTGGCCAGATGACAGGATAGCCTCCTGTGTGTGGCTGTGTGTGTGTGTGTAGACACAAATAAGGGGTATGAAGGATAGGCAGAATGTGAGATGAGGTCACCCTTTAATGAAAAGCTTTTCTTCCTTAGGGTTCTTTTCAATTGAGCTCAAATATTTTCATAAATTTTATTTGGCATAAATAAAGAGCCCTAGCATAAACATAGCTTGGGATGATATATAAACAACCTATTTTAGGGTCAGAGAGAGTTGACTCCTACTAGTCACAAGGCCTCTTCTTCCTTTCAAATAAAAAATAAATCCCAGGGCATAAAGGTTAACGGGTGTATTTGTACAGAGAGGGCACCAGAGCACCGAGGATGAAATAAACCAAAAACTTATTCTAAAAAACAAAGAAACGTATGCCCCTTTTATATCTGTGGTTACTAGGAGTGTTGAAATAAAGAACAATAAAAGGTAGATGTGAACAGAGAACACTGGAGTGAAATTAGCTACATTACAGAACTCTAATGATACCCACTTCCTAAACACCCAATGGATTTTCCTAATGAATACTAGAGCTGTAACCATTTTAAAAATCTGCTTGGCTTTAACAAAAAAGAAAACATACATGATAATTATTTTTTCAGAGACATTGCCAAGGTTTATCCATGCCAAAACACTGAGCAAAATTTTAATGAGAAATGAACCACAGAAAAGAAATGATAATCAGAGAGAAGCTTACAAAAGCTCTGTCATCTGCAGACACGTTGGCACCCACTATTCTTTCAGCTCCTCCTCAAACTGTTCTCTAATCCTTGATGTTTATATTATCCATCTCTTTAAGACCCAGCAACTTGCAGACTCCAGGGATAAAAAATAAAAGACCTCAGTTCCCAAACCTTTACATATAAGGTAAAAAGAGTAACAGAGGTTCAAATGACCTCACCGGTATCCAGAGCATCATTCTGCCTTCCCCTGAGAATTTAGGCAATGGCCATGTCCAGTCAAGTCTTCTTTTATCATGGCTCCTGTCTACGTCTTGCTTCCTTAAAGACCCAGGAAGAAGCAGGCAAAGAGCTTCCCTCTGGAGAAGTAGGGAAGGTAAGAATGGGTGCACTGAGGGCAGGGTTTCAAGAATGAGTTGAGAAGGGATTACATGGGGCAGGCTGGGATAGGCAGGATGAGGTTCTGTACTCAGTCCACACCAGACACCTCGGGTTGCCTGTCCAAATGCTATTTCCCTTCCTGCCTGCAACAGGCCTCAACTTTGTTCAGAAAAATTAAAAAGTCCAGTTCACAGGATAAATGATAACTGGTCTAAGCCAATTGTGTGAATCTATTCTCATTTGCCAGTGATTGGTCTAGGAGTGGGCAGGTACGCTTGACTTGAACACAGTAATGTGAGAAGTCAGTTGAGGGCTTGGAGGAAAGATGTTATTCCCTGACAAGAGAAAAGAAACTAAGGAGAAAACCATTCACCTTCCTGCTCTCGCTTCCAGCAAATGCCTTGTGTGAGGGATATCCCCTAGAAAGACTACAGCCATTTGACAATCACAAGAGAAGAGGTTGCTGACTCACTGAGGAGGCAAGATGGAATCTGCCTTTTTTTAACCAAACGAGCCTTGAAATAGGCCTCCTGTTAAGTAAGCAACAAATATCTTCATGACCTTGGATTGTGTGTTTCTTGTAGTTGATGAAACTTCCTGCCCATGATGGAAACCAAACTAGTAACCAGAGAAGTAACGTCGGGGTGAAATCCAAAGGGTGAGGAGGAGCAGGCAGTGGGAGAAGGGGGCCAGGAGCCAGTCAGAATGTGGTTTGGGAAACAGTTGGGGAAATGATCAGGATTGGAAGTGTGTCCCGGGAGTTCCTGGACGCCTCCCTCACTGTGCTCCTGGCTGTGTTAAACAGGAGTGGGGCTGACAGTAGAAGAATTAGTGCAGGGCCAGGCATCTCTGAAACCCACCCTTTCCTTCATTCTTCTAGATAGAGCGCAGAACCTTGTTGCCTCATGCTTGGAATCTTACATATTCCTCGATCCTTTGGTCTCTCCACCCTCTAACAGTCAGCAGCCCTGGTTGGGTGGCTCAGTTGGTTGGAGTGTTGTCCCATATACCAAAAGGTTGTGGGTTTCACCTCTGGTCAGGGCACATACATACTTGGGTTGCAGATTCGATCCCTGGTCAGGGTATATACGGGAGGCAGCCAATCCGTGTTTCCCTTTCACATTAATATTTCTCTCTCTTTCTCTCTCTCATTCTCTCTCTCTCTCTCAAATCAATAAGCATATCCTCAGATGAAAATTTAAAAAACAGCCATCAGAAAAAGGTCATGTGTGCTATAAATTTTAATAAATTAACAAATTTAGTAACTATAATATTTTAAATTTGTGATTCTATTTGTTAGAATTATTTTTAAACAATCATCTTTAACTAGCTTCACCTTTATAATATCACAATCATATTTTTAATTGCAAAAGCAGAACATTATTTCCTCAGTAGCCAGCTTCCTGGTTCATAGCATTATCACCTCATACTTTGGCCATTGCAATAACCCCAGTTGGTGTTTTTGCATCTTTTGTATGTTCTTGGTTCCACAACTTTGCTCTTGTCATTCTCTCTACCTAGAATGCTCTCTCGTCTTCCGTTAACTTAATCTGAAACATGTATCAAAGCTGAGCCTACCTTTCACATTCACATAAGGCCTTTTCTGACCACTGTAATCCATGGTATTTTCTCTTTCTTTCAGTTCCTATAGCATCACTCAGTATTCACGTTCGCCTTGTACTGTTAGTCTTTTTAGATGTGCATGTGGCCCAAATGTTTCCAAGACCTTAGCCTTCCCTTTAGTATTAAATAGAGTAAATCAAACCCCTGTTGCACATAACTCTGCTCTCCTGAGAACGCTTGACTTTGCTGAGTCTCTCACCTGTTGCTCCAAACCTCTACTCCCAGCTCAGTTTTCGATCCTCTCTCACCATCTTGCCTCCTGCATCTGCAGTCCTAACACTCCTTGTCCCCACGAAGAGATGTAAGCTTTTCTCCTCCATTTCTTAAAGCATCATTAACACAAGTCTGTTCTACATAATGAACTTTTACTGAACACTTGAGAATAATAGAGAATAATTGAGCTTAGAACAGACAGTGATTAAAAGTTCTATATGCTAATCTAAATAATTACCAATTATTGAGCACTTAATATGTGCCAGATACTGTGTCAAGCATTTCATATGCATTATTTCATTTAGTGTTCACAGCATCTTTACACTTACAACTAGGAAGTTAGGGAGTCATTATTCAAATCCAAGTCTTTCTGGCTCTACAGTCTGCCATAATCATTACTATTTCTAAAATCCGTGGCCCTCAAAGACTCTCTTACCATGTGTAATAGGTGTTATTGGTCACCTGTGCAATGTTTACTCCATTTGTCATTCCTCCTTATAAAGCTTTGATTCTGTTCAGGAATCTGCCCTCTTCAAGCCCCACTCCTGACAGCTGCATCCTGATTCTTCTTAGCAATTATGGTTGGCAGTTTTGGGCTTGGGCATGGGCATGTGATGCATTTTGGCCAAACATAAAAGTAAACCTGGGCTGCTTTTAAGAAAAGTCCCTTCCTCCCTAAAGAGATCCACAGAGAGAAGTAGTCTTGGCCCCTGATTACTGTCCTGCCCCAAGGTGATGCATGGAACTGCTATGGCATCTCATAACCATGAGGGGATTACCCTGAGGACAAAGACAGTACGACAAAGAGTACAAAAAGGAAAGATAGAAAGAAACTTGGTCTTTATTGTTGGCCCATCAAAATATCTAGTCTTGAACATTCCTGACTCTGGAATAATAGTGTTACCACTTATACCCATCTGAGTCCAGGTTGCTGTTACTTGTGATGAATAATATCCTAACAGACCCTTGGCTTTCCTCTTCTGAGATTCCAGCCTGCTGCTATTGCAAGCGTTCACTCCCCTAACACATGCAGCCTTCTGAGAGTCCTCAGTTCCTTAAATCTACTCCCTCTGAATGTCAAAGAACAACATATTCTATTACTTTACTATGGACAATAATTAGTTTCACTGTGTCTCAACTTCTCACATCTAGTTTCCAGGGTTCCTTTCCCACCACTTCATTACTAAAGGGCCTACTCGAGTTTTCCCAAAAAATGTTTTTCCAGAGATGAGATGCCATAGACCAGGTGTCATATTACCTGAGTTTAAATCTCAGTGCCATTTCTTGCTAGCTGTGTAAACTTTGACAAGCTAATTTTTCTGAGGCTCAGCTTCATCTGTCAGAGGAGAATAATAATTGTAGGGTTGTTCTGAAGATCAGATGACTGTCATGCACACAATGCCTCTACAGTAATGTCTGGCACTTACAAGCGTGCAAGATGAAATGCTGATTGGAAGTAGAGGAAACTAGCTAAGGTAGGCCAAAAAGGAAATTTCCATTCTGCGCATTAGCTCATAGAATGGAAAGCCCAGCCCTGTAACCAGGCTTGGAGAAGACGAGGACCAGCCTTGGGGATCCAGATAGTAAGCAGGAAGTAACCTTTCCAAACCTTTTCCTTCCTTCACTCAGTATTCAAATTCCTGAGAGCAAGCATCTGATTGGCCTACTTTGGGTCCCACCCACCTCTTGGTTTGTGGAAAAAGGACCTTGACTAATGGTGTCAACAGTCTGTCTCCAATAGTGCCCCAAAGTAAACTTGGATGTTGTCCCCAACAGAAGGGGCAAAGTGAAAAACAAACAACCTGACTACATTGGTTAGTCTATTTGTTACACAGTGTTTACAGGGCACGGATTTAGTTTTATCCAAATGATTCAACCATTATCAATGTTCAAGGTCTGTTAGTTTTTCTTATGTAACTGTAGTACTGATCATTTGTATTTTTAAGGCTCTGTCCGAAAGAAAACACATTTAGGTTCAGGAAGTCTGTTAGTGATAATTATAAAAAATATAACAAGGTTGTTTTTGAAGAGTGGGGAAAGCAAGAGTAAAGGTGAGGTTGTTAGCCAACAAATATTAATATTAAAGAAAAACGGTGGAGGAAAGCACAGACAATTGGGAATACTATTGTCATCCTTTTCTGAACTTTGCATAGATTTCAGTCCTACAAAATGAAGTGAAAAAAGAATAGGAGGAATTGGTAGGAAAACATCTCATCATCTCAATGGTCTAATTGGGTCTTTTTGTTTAATTTTTAGAGAGAGGTTTTTTTCTTGTTTGTTTGTTTTTTTACCTTGATCATGATCAGAAAGGAGATTGCATTTGGCATCTATAGGCAAAAACCTTAGAGAAAGCATTAACTTAACAGTTGATAACTTTTTTTCACTTTTAACCACCAATTTGTGCACATTTTTTCTTATCAACAGATTTTCCTTCAAATACATTCCTACCGTCAAAGCCTGGATACCAGTCGTATTGTGGCTGAACTGCCACCACAGCCAGTCTCCCGATAGCTTATTCTCGCTCCATTCTTTTCTATGAAGTCATAGCACGAGTCAATTTCCTCAAGAGTTATTTGGTCTCATGCTTTTCAAATCATACTTGAACTCCTGATCCAGATGTGAGAGCTGTTTGGCTGAGACATCTGTTGTCTTTTTGTTAATCAGTGTTGATTCTACTGATCTGATTGGTGAAGCAGAGGCACCCATTCTTCCCTGTTGCTCCTTGTGTGCCCCTGTGACTGCACCAGAAACACTGACAAACAAATGTGAAGGGAAGGCATGGTCTGGCACGAGCCTGCTTAAGGAAAGAGTAGAAGTAAGAGGAGAGAGAGGCCTGGGACCCAGTTTTAGAGCACTTCAACGTTAAATGACCAAGTAGCAGAGAGTGATCCTGGAAGAAAGCAGAGAGAAATATGTCAGGGAGGAAACTAAGGGAAAAGAGGGCCTCAAAACGTAAAAAGAGGTCATAAACCAAATGTGGTGTATACATACAATGAATATTATTCAGCCTTTAAAAAGAAGGAAATTGTAATACATACTACAACACGGATGAAACTTGAGGACATTACACTACATGAAATAAGCCAATGGAGAAAGGACAAACATTGCATGATTCAGCTTCTATGAAGTACCTACAGCAGCTGAACTCACAGACCCTGAAAGTAAGATGGTGCTGCCAGGGACCGAGAGGAGGAGAGTAGAGGGAGTTATGGTTTAGTGGGTATACAGTTTTCCTTTTGCAAGATAAAGAGGGGGATGGGGATGGATGGTGGTGATGGTAGCGCAACACTATGAATGTACTTAATGCCACTAAGCTGTGCACTCAAAGGCGTTAGGCATGGTAAATTTTGTGTTATGTGCATTTTACCACTTTTTTTAAAAAAACAAGAAAGAGAGGTAAGTAGAATCAGATGTTATTAAAAGGTCAGGTATAAGGACTGCAAGATCCCCATGTTTTAGTGTCAGGAAGACTGCCCATGACAAACCCAAGGGATATCCTGCCTACATTCTGGATGACTTCAATATCCACGTGTAAACATCCACTCATAGGTTCTGCCTCATAACTGACTTCCAGTGGGTGAGTCAGGACAGACTCAGACCCTCTCTGGTTCCATGGCTTGCCTCTTCCTCCTCTCCCTGCCCTCACTTAGTGTATTTCCTTCTCCCTGGTATGCTCCCTGGGTCCCACACGTATCTCACCATTTCTGCAAAAAGCTTCACAGGACCTAAAGGCCCTGTTTTCCAAGCAGACAACTTACACGTCCTCTCTGCCAACCTGTCCCTGTCCCTGCTTCCAAATGGTGGCTGAATACTCCCCTGCTCCAAAGCTTTTTCTTAGATTAGCTCTTTTTGGCTTCAGAAATTCTTACCATTGTCTTCATCTTTATTACCCACTTAATACAATATTTTATAAAGAATGGTAAAATGCCATTTGTCATTCCTTCAACAATTATTTATTAATTTAACATTCCACAACTATTGACAGAGCCTCTACTCCATACCATATAGTGTGGTAGTCACTAGAAATATTCTCTGTACCCTCAAAGAGCTCATAGTCCAGTGGGGGGGGGGGGATTTATCTTGTCCTGGGCCTTATATAGAGAATTATTTGTCTGAGGTTTAAATTTTTTAATGTAAAAGGCCAAGGAAAAATATGTCTTTATGGAAGGATTTACAAATATTTGAGGTGACAATACAGTATTGCAGTTTCACTAGGAATTCCTTCCTTTTGCTGATAAATTACATATACTACAAACTCACCACACTGGCCTTGTTATATGCCCACAGCACAACTTCTACAACAGACCTTTCTCAGTCTCCCTACACATGCGTTATGTTCCAGTAAAACGGACTTATTTTATTTTTTCATAAGACATGTCATCCGTTACATCAATTTGGAAATGTTAAAATGGAAGGAGGTCCTGGCTGGTATAGCATAGTTGGTTGGAGCATCGTCCCTAAACTGAAAGGTTGCCAGTTCGATTCCTGGTCAGGGCACATGCCTGGGTTGCAGGTTGGGTCCCTGGTCAGGACGCATACAATGTGTCTCTTTCACATCTATGCTTCTCTCTTTCTCTCCCTCTCTTCCACTCTCCCTTAAAAAAATAAATCTAAAAGCATGGCCCCAGGTGAGGATAAAAAAATGGAAGGTGGAAGCAGGGGTTGAAGTGTGCATCTTAAGTTTAAAGTTAAACAGTATTTGTTGCTCTCAGAAAATGCTTTGCATTTCTTGGGCACCAAACATTTGTTTATACTTTTCCTCCTTTTTGGAACATTTCTCTTCTCCCTTCCCTTGCTTACAACCTATCCAGTTTTTAAAGATTCCTTCCTTCCTCTCATGACCCCTGCCCTGATCCTACCCATTAATGTGATGTTTTGCTTTTTCATTGGTTTGTTCAACAAATGCATATTGAAAGCTTGCTGCACGACAGGCATTGCTCTAGGCATCAAGGATTAAATGGCAGATAAAACGGACATAGTCCTGTCTTCACAGAGCTTATGTTTTACGTGGGGAGACATAAAAATCGAGTGAATTAACAAATAAATAAAAAATCATGAATTGTAATGAGCGCTATGAAGAAAAACAACAACAAATGAGGAGCTAAGAGAATTCCAGTGGGGAGTGTCCTCCAAGAAAGGCCGTCATGGGAGACCTCTACAAAGAGGTGAGAAACCTAAGCTGAGACCTAGGGAGGGGCGGAGTTACGCATGCAGAGTGGAAGGAGGTGTTCCCCACACAGGGCACAGTATGTGCAGAAACCATGAGCGGAGCCGAGTCTGATATGTTTGAAAAACAGACCTTTCCTTCCTTTGAGCCTCCAGAGCATTTTGTATCTTCCTTTGGGGTTTACACTCATTTCCTTGATCACAGTCTTTGTTTTTATCTTCTAATTCTTGTTTCCATGCCTTATAGTTAGTAAATTCTTGAGGGCAAGAATGGAGTCTAATTTATCTGTTTTCCATTACAGCGCCTAGGACAGTACCCTGCACAAATTAGATGTTCAGTAAGTATATTTTGGATTCCATAAGACTACAAATTTGGGCCATGTTTACTTAGTCCATTACATAACCTTTTAATTGAGCTACAATTTAGTTAAATACTTTTGGTTTTTACCCAATGGTTGTTATAACAGCCATATTAAATTCACTACAGTATTTTCTGTACAATGTTATTAAAAACATTATTCAGTGTATCATTCAATGTACCCTCTATGAGTTCCTTTCGGAATTCAGTGCTAGCAAAAATTTTACTTCTGAGCTCGTTTGCTTCTTCCCTTCTAAACCCAAGCTGTATGTAATGGATTGTGTTTTGCCTGCATGTTGTGGGAGCTAGAAAATTAAAACTCAATTTGACTATTCTATTGGAATGATTAAAGCAACATGTTTATCT
>PVIA01000053.1:0-182322 GCA_004024845.1 Tonatia bakeri
CTGAGCAGCCCTGCGGTTTGACCTTCACTTGTGGAATCGTTTATATGTACCAGCTGGTCTGTACAAAATGTTTGAGTGTTTGGAAGGGAGATAAAGCAGATTGTTTGGAGGCGTCATGATGAAGTTGAAAGTACAAAGGTGGGAAGTCCTTCTTGAACAAAGAAAATCTTTGTCAGTCTCAGTGAAGTGTTTGTGACAAGGCCTGAGAGAGCAGGGACAAGCAGTGGTTGCCCGTGGTAACCAAGGTGAACCTCATTCCTGATTGGGTGGCTGGTCTGACGAGGGATGGCGGCCTGGCTGCCATTCTTCCATGTAGACTTTCCTTTTTTTTTTTTTTGAAGTACACAAATGCCGAGCAAACAAAGAGTAGGAGATAAGAGCCCATTGCAAAGGGGCTGCTGGTTTTTTCCTGGGAAAGAGACTTTGAGAGCTTCCAGCAAAACTCTGTTGATTATTATTCACCGAGGCAGAAGGAGGTGTCTTTCCTATAAGGCTCATATGGAGTGAATATTGCTTCTGATATTTCTAACTCTAAAAAAATTGAAAAGATTTTCAACCCAAGGTAAAGTTAGGTGGTGATTTATAAGTAGAGTTTTAAGTGAGTGGACACCACATTGTTCTTATAAATATAACCTATGGTAAGTTTTAAATGATATTTATGTTTACTTATATTGAAAAAAGAACTTTTCTCCAGTTCACAGGTTTTCCATCCTATATCAGCTTTTCTGGGGGTGGAGAAGTGCTTTCCCTCAGATCCCTCAGGCCACCTAGTGGCCAATTCATGAATCACAGTGTCTGGAGGGAACTAGTGTGTCCTCCGGGGTGTGTCTGACGGTTCAGCACTTTTTTGGTAACAGAAAGACACAGAAGCTGATTCATGCCAGGGATTCTGATTTTTGTTTTCCCCATTTCATCCTCCTAACTTGACTTGACTATGATTTGCGGCCTCCTAATCATTCAGCAGGAAGAGTTTAAGGCTCCCTCCCTGACAGCTGAGGAAATGGTGCTTCAGTGGAGAGCTGGCAATTTGCAGGGTTCTGAAGCACAGCTCTTACCTCAGATAAGAGCGGGTGGGAAATGGAGCCAAAGAAGATAAAGGGAATTCCAAAAGTGGGGCATATGGGACTGATCAACATGAGAAATCGAGGAGCTACAGATGGCAGTTTGTGAAATGGCTGTGGGGTGCACAAATCAGGTTTCCGCTGGTGCAGCATGTGCTTGTGAGGTGGGGAGAAGTTTCCTTCCTTTCTCCCTGGAAGGGCCCAAGGCATAATCCCATTCAGGAGTCTGCAAGCAAAGAGAAGGCCCTCCGCCAGCACTCCAGTTCAAGGTGGTGGTGCTGTTGTTTCAGGAGCCTGAACTGAATCTGTTTCTCTTACGTCCAGTTTATCTGATTTTCCTACTGGTTAATGTGAATTGGGTTGTATTTGCTTCCTCTGACAGAATCGCCTCAAAATGACAGGAAGTAGTTTTCCTGTATTCACTGTCAGCTAGTTGGGGTCATTGTTGCTGCTAGCTCAACGGGACCCCTTATCAGCTGTTCGGAGATCGGTTATGTGACAAAGCATCTCCTGTTCCCTCCTGTGCCCTCTGTCCCCACCACAGAGTAGAAAGTCTGTGTGTAAATGTGTGTGTGTCAGTATGTATACTTATCTATAAAATTCGCTTATGTGTGTAAAAAGAAACGATAAACCAACAACGGCAGGGACCCAGGGGACGAAGGGAAGCTGGGTTTCTCTGTCCCGGCTGCCTGGCCTGCTTCCAGCAGCCTTTCCTGCCTGGCGAGGAGTCGGAAGGGCCAGGCTCACTCCACACCATTGAGTTCCAGTGCAGGACTCTAAGGAGCCAAGCATTCTAAGTTGAAATTTCACCTCCATGTCCACCTGAAGAAGTCTCAGTGCTGGTCTATGAGCGGGACAGGGTGCTGTGTAAGAGTTTGCTGCCTCTGTTCGTAACTCTAAAATGCCGTGTACATGAGGTATGGGCTCTGCCCCAGGACTCACAGCTGATTCGGACTGTCCACTAAATTCACTTTGTTTTGTATGCTTGATTTTAGAATCCTATAAATACTTTACGTAACTATGAAATAAATTTTAAGAAGTGGTCCCTAACTATGGAAAGCAAAGTGGAATATGTGAACTGAACTGGGTATTGAAATAGTAGCATAATTACTCAGAGAGAAACTATTTCAAGTTACCATAACATGCAGTGATTTAACTCAGCATCCTGAGTTAGGCTGTATTCTGCGGACAAAAAGAACTGTAAAACATTGTGTGAAACTGTAGTCCCTATTCCTTTTGTTTGGGGTGGTATTGGGCACTTTTATTCTAAAGCTACTGTGTGTACCTTGTGGAATGGAGCCAATGAGTCCTTTCTGTGAAGTTGAGGCCTGGAATGCTGGGCACAGAAGGAAAGAGTACAGATGTGTGATTAATGAGTTAAATAAAAACCTTACAGTTCTGAATTTGAATTGCAAGTTTTAGTAGGCACTCACGTATTTTTATCTTTAAAGAGAAAAGTATTTTAGGGTTTTATCCAATTAAGAGGCTTGGAGACAGTGAACACCCCCAAAACCCCAATCAGAGTATCTATCTAACACCCTTTCCCACCAAAGGAACCGCAGCTCTTCTGAGTTTGGGAGGGGCTGTGACCATGGTGAGCTCAGACCGCCTTGCACCGCAGAGTGGGAGCGTTACCTAAGATGCCCCGGTCATGCCAAAGGGACGCGGGGCCACGGCAGAACTTCCACTGCCGCTGCAGGCGGGGGTCTGAGGCTCATTATAGGGAACGAGTGACATTTCACCTCCCTGAGCCTCAGTTTCCTCTCTGTAACAGGGGTGCTGACAGCAGCACCTCACGGGGCTGTGAGAACAAGGGAGTTTCACACCCCGTTGTCGTGCTCATCTGCCCTGGATCGCATTTGCCTTTGAGACCCAAAATGCTTCTTCGGGACGTGTGCGTAGACATTTCCTTCCTACCTATTGTATTTAAAGAGCTTGACTTGGAGTACAAAATAAAACCAAGCTTCGGCTTTTTGGCCATGTACTACCAACATCCATAAATACGGGGAGGTGTGGGCCCTCTGTCAGAGTGAGTTTACCCCCAAACTTTCAGTCTATTTGTTTCTGGTTCATTCCATGGGCAAAAGTCCACTCAAAAATCTCTCCTGGATGCAGTCCTTCAGCCTGCCCCTAGGTCTTCTTTTATTTAACGGCTTACATTGCCAAGCCCTCTTCCTCTTTTTAACAGTAGCTTTCTAGACGCATCTGCAGTGTTAAGTTGGAGTGGGACCAGCACCTCTAATCCAGCTGCCAGGCTGGCTGCTGCCATTCTGGTGGCCTTGAGAAGGACCTGATCTTGCAGCGGCCACCTGCTACTGGGGTCCCAAGGAAGCTGGCTTTTCCAGTGGCTCAGTCAACTCTGATGGCCGGCCCCAGGCAGAGAGACCTTCCTCGAGCAGAACCGTGTCCCTCTATCTCTGTTTGCAAACTTGCTTTGCTACATGCCTCAAGGAATAGCCAAACGCGTCAGGGCTGTGAATGTTTTAGAATTATTTTTGCTAGAACATTGTGTTGCACCAGAAAGCACTGAGCTTATATGAAGACTTCAGCCAAGGGGCTCCTGAAACAAGTGACACCAAGCTATTTACTGCAAGTAAGGGAAGGTCACACAGACTCAGGAATAGGTTTGGACTGAAAAATATAAGAATTATTAGAGAAAAAAAGAGGGAAAAATCACATTCACATAACTTTTATTGTACTATATTGCTGTAGTTCTATTTTATTTTGAGTTATTGTTCATAATTTATGTGCCTAATTTATAAATTAAACTTTCTCATAGGTGTGCATAGGTATGCATGCAGAGAAAAAAACCATAGCATAGGGTTTGGTACTGTTCTTGGTTTCAGGCATCCATTGGAAGTCTTAGAATATGTTCCCTATATGTAAGGGGGGATGATTACATACACGCACACACATACACGCATGCACATGCACACACGCTCACATGTGTACACATATACACCCACACTTATACACTTATGCACGTGCATTGCACACATACATGCACACATGCACACTCACATGCGTGCACATATGCATACACACCCACACTTGTGCACACATGCACGCACACACATGCACACACTTACATGTGTATACATAGGCACGCACACCCACACTTATGCACACACATGCACGTACATTGTACACATACATGCACACACAAAGACATTGACAAAGACTGGAGGATTCTACCCCACAGTGGCAACAGCTCTCATGTAATCTTTTAGGGGTTAAATTATAGACAATTAAGACTTCCTACCAAGATGGAGGCATAGGTAGACACACTGCACCTCCTTGCACAACCAAAAAAAAGGACAACAATAATTTAAAAAGAAAAAAACCCCAACCAGAACTGACAGAAAATTGAACTGTATGGAAGTCTGACAACCGAGGAGTTAAAGAAGACACATTCATCTAGACAGGTAGGAGGGATGGAGTTGGGCAGCCAGGCAGAGAGGGCTCCTGGCAAGGCGGTAGCTGGTGGACCCAATGAGGTGGCAGATTGTGGAGTAGGGTATGCAAGGTTGCAGCTGGCTGGCAAGGCAATGGCGGGTGGACCCGGCAAGGTGGCAGATTGTGAACTGAGTGGTCCCACATCCGTGCACAGATAAACCAGGGGGAACAATTGGGGAGCAAGATAGACTGTGCAACCCAGGGTCCCAGCGCAGGGAAATAAGGCCTCAAACCACTGATTGAAAATGCCTGTGGGGGTGAGGCAGTGGGAGAAACTCCCAGCCTCACGGGAGAGTTCATTAGAGAGACCCACAGGGTCCTAGAACGTACACAAACCCACTCACACGGGAATCAGCACCAGAAGGGTACAATTTGCTGTTGGGAAGTGGGGGAAGTGACTGAAAACTGGCAGAGAGCAGAGCAAGCACCATTGTTCCCTCTCAGACCCCTGCCCCACATACAGCGTCACAACCCAGCAACTGGGTTGCCCCACCCTGGAAAACACCTAAGGCTCTGCCTCTTACTACATAATAGGAGTGTCAAGACCCCTGCCCCGCAAATGGCCCAAACGAAAGAGCAGATCAAAGCTCCAGAAAAAATACAACTAAGTGATGAAGAGATAACCAACCTATCAGATGCACAATTCAAAACACTGGTAATCAGGATGCTCACAGGATTGGCTGAATTTGGTCACAAATTAAATGAGAAATGAAAGCTATGCTAGGTGAAATCAAGGAAAATGTACAGGGAACCAATAGTGATGGGAAGGAAACTGGAACTCAAATCAACAGTGTGGACCAGAAGGAAGAAACATCCAACCAGAAAAGAATGAAGAAATAAGAATTCAAAAAGATGAGAAGACACTTAGGAACCTCCAGGACATCGTTAAAAGTTCCAACATCTGAATTATAGGGGTACCAGAAGGAGAAGAGGAAGAGCAACAAGTGGAAAAGTTGTTTGAACAAATAATAAAGGAGAACTTCCCCAATCTGGTGAAGGAAATAGACTTCCAGGAAGTCCAGGAAGCTCAGAGAGTCTCAAAGAAGTTGGACCCAAGGAGGAACACACCAAGGCACATCATAATTACATTAGCCAAGATTAAAATGAAGGTGAGAATCCTAGAAGCAGCAAGAGAAAAGGAGATAGTTACCTACAAAGGAGTTCCCATCAGACTGTCAGTTGATTTCTCAAAAGAAACTTTGCAAGCAAGAAGGGGCTGGAAAGAAGTATTCCAAATCATGAAAGGTAAGGACCTACATCCAAGATTGCGCTACCTAGCAAAGCTTTAATTTAGAATGGAAGGGCAGATAAGTTCTTGTCAGATAAGGTCAAGTTAAAGGAATTCATCATCACCAAACCCTTACTGTATGAAGTGTTAAAGGGACTTATCTAAGAAAAAGAAGGTAAAAAAAACATGTACAGTAAAATGACAGCAAACTCGCAGTTATTAACAACCACACCTAAAACAAAAAGAAAAGCAAACTAAGCAAACAACTAGAACAGTAACAGAACCACAGAAATGGAGATCACGTGGAGGGTTAGCAACAGGGGAGTGGGAGGGGGAGGGTTGGAAAAGGTACAGAGAATAAGTAGCATAGATGGTAGGGAGAAAATAGACAGGGGGAGGGTAAGAATAGTATGGGAAATGTAGAAGCCAAAGAACTTACATTTATGACCCATGGACGTGAACTAAACGGGTGGAATGTGGGTGGGAGGGGGTATGCAGGGCAGAGGGGAGTGAAGGGAAAATGGGACAACTGTAATAGCATGATCAATAAAATATCTTAAAAAACAAACAATAGCTCTGTTGAGTAGAGAAAAAAATTATAGACAATTAATTCCATCTGTCTGCTTTTCTGTAATCTCCAAAATTTCTGTGATTGTTTATTCCTTTTGTATTAAGGCAATAATGACCGTGAAATGTCTTCTAATGTGTTTTAATGGTGGCATTTAAAGCCATCTGCCAAACGCCGCCCTGAGGCAGGCGCAGTCCCCGTGGAGGTGACTGCGCAGAGGATGTCTCCTGATGAAGACTCCCAATGCAGCAGCGCTGCCATGCCTGTCAGCGGGAAGGTCCTCTGACCTGCTAATGGGCTGTGTCTTGGTTTGGCAGGGCCCACTCTCCTCGCAAGGGTCACGCTGGTGTTTTCTCAGCTGGTGCGGCCCCGACCCGCTCTGACAATTATTACTTCATGTCAAAAGGCCACCGTGCTAAGCTGTCCAAATCTGACAGGAGAAGGCAGAGGGCCCCCATCAAACTCTAGGCCACGAGGCTCCAGTGGAGAGTGAAATGTTCTGGAGTTTTCTGTGTCAGGATGTAACAGTCTCTTTCCCATGCTCCCTCCTGGCTCCCCCCAATGGCTTCTCCCTGTGTTGGGGCTGAGGCCTTCAGACAATGGCACCATTTTGGGGCCTGAAAACATGACAAGAAAGACGTCCCTGGGCAGCTGGCTGACCCTCTTCAGGACAGATAATCCAGACCTCCTGGAGTTCATTCAAAGAGGAAATGGGGAGGGCTTCTCTCTCCCTGTAATGACAAAGGACCATTCCCAAACCCTAGGTTTTCGTCCTGGCCGGGATGTCATTTTGTTGAAGTATTATCCTGCACACCAAAGCACTGCGGGTTCAATTCCCAGTCAGGGCGCCTGTTCTCTCTCACATCAATGTTTCTCCCTCTCTCTCTCTCTACCCCCTCCCTCCCTCTCACTTTCTCCCTTTTCATGTCTCTTAGAAAAACAAACAATCAAACAATCCCCCTCCCAGGTTTTCTGAAGTGAGCTAGGGGGGCTGCTGTTCAAGAGTGCTGACAGTGTGCTCCATGCTGCCCTGAGCCTTCTGGGAGGGGTAGTTCATCTATGAGGAGACGGTGGCCCCTGGGAAAGATGGGGGTGACAGAGGGCAGCTACTCTTTTAGGGGCTCCCACCACAGTGTGTATCTTGAAAATGTTGCCAAGGTGGCAGGGATGAGCCTGGCTGCAGGAAGTGCCTCCTCGGACAGAAGCTAGTAAAACTTCTGGTTGTAACTTCCAAGCTCAGATGTATTGACAGCATTTCCCTCTAACTTGTGGCTTCTGCTGCCTCGCTCTGTATGTGCACATGGCAGCAGTGCTAAGACCTGCTCTCTTTCATGTGTGTTGTATTCATACAGATAAGTTCAGGATGAAAATGACAAATCACAATGATAGCTAATACTTGCAGAAAGCTCTATGTGCTCGAAAGAAGTGCTTTTGACGGATTATTTCATGTAGATCACTCCTTCAGCACATATTTAAGTAGCTCCACAGCAGTGGACAAAAGGGATAAAGTTCCATAAAGAAACAAACTGTGGCCTATACACAAAATGGAATAGTATGCAGCCATGAAAATGAATGAAATTCTGACTCATACCACAACATGGATAAACCTTGAGGGCATTATGTTGAATGACATAAACTGTCACAAAAAGACAAATATTGTATTAATCTACTTATATGAGGGCCCTAGAGGACTCAAATCCATAGAGACAGACAGCAGAATGGGGAGTGTCAGGGGTGGGGGAGGCGCAGCGGGGAGTTCATGTTTAATGAGTGCAGAGTTTTAGGTTGGGAAGATGAGAAAGTTCTGTGCAGGATGGTGGTGATGGCTGCACAACAGTGTTAATATACCCAGTGCCACTGAGCTGTCCACTGACTTTCCAAGGGCTTTCTTGAATTGCTGGAGGGGTGTTTTCCTTCAGTCGTTTCTTCTTGCTTTTCTGGTGTTGACTGTCTCCCCATCTTGGGCCTATTCCCAGAGCCTTGGCTTCAGAGTCAGAACCCCCATCCTCTCCTCTGTGAACCCCTCCTCAAGAAGCCAGAGCCTGGAGCTTCAGAGGTGCCCATTGGGAGGAGTGTGTCAATCAGCTTGGCCTCATGCACACAAAAGCCCAAACCCACCGGATTCAGGGCAGTGCAGGCAGGATGCCAGGGCCCCCTTCCAGCCACTTGTTCTTTCCTGAGGCTTCCCTCTCTCTCTCTCCTTCTCTCCAGTGCACATTTTATATTCTCCCCATCTCCTGTGCTCACATTGCTGGGTGCAGGGCATTTTTCCATAGTGTGCTATTTCCTCCACTAGTCGTCCTGAAGGTCAGTCCTGGTGGTGGACAGATCCAGCAAACTGTCCCTTTTGAGCTCGCTGATTTTCAGAGCCCTCAGGGTTATACTGATGTCATAGTGCCTGGCACTGCATGAATGCAGGACGGGGCTCAAGGATTAGACAGCTATCCAGAAAATGAAATTCATGATGATGGGGCTGCTCATGGGAAGTTCCACAGAGCTCATCTGCTAGCAGAGCTTGAAAGGTGTAGCGAGATCAAGCTAAAAGAATCAGAACTGAAAGTGAGGTTGAGGAGAGAGCTGCCTCAGATCACATGGAAAGCACCAGGCAGCACTGGGAGTACCCCTCTGTCTCTGTAAGTCTCTCTCTGTCTCTGAGTCTCTATCTCTTTTGCAACAAGAGCTGTGAGTCTTATTCAATTCAAAGCAGAAGAGTTTAAAGTAGATGTCTGGGAAGACTCTCAGAACCTGTGAATTATGCAGCACAAGATGGGATCACTTGCATGCAGGGCTTGGTCTCGGTGAGGCAGGCGAGGTGCTCACCCAGGCTGGCACCGGAAGGTTGTGCCCTGTAGGTTTGGGATGGCTGTCTCACCCCCATCCCTGTCCTGCTTCTCAGTGTGGCCTGTCCTGATCAGGGGATGCTGGGCACGGCAGGTGGCCCTTTCTGGAATTCTCTGAGCATCCCCAGGGTGGAAGATGGCCTGATAACTTCCTAAGGCTGTTCCTGTGGACAAGCGCAGTCCCCCTGAGTGAGCCAGACAGGGTCCGTTAAAGACGATTGGAATACAAAAGCAACCCAACAATAAAGAGTTTCCTGGAACCCCAGCGAGGGTGCCCCAAACAGACCATTCAAAGCTTTGATTTCTGTGGCTGGCAGCAGGCAGAGGAGCTCTAAGAATTCCTGCGTCAGAGCCTCCAGGAGGCCTGGCCCTGGGACACCCTGCCCCTTGAAGGGACTCAGGTGCCTGGGCAAGAAGCTGTGGGAGAAGAGCCTGCACATGTGACTTGCTTCAGAAAGAGGCACAAAAGCATGTTTTATTTATAGGTCAGAAGTAGAGAGGGTTGCAGGGTTTTTTTTAAAGGCACATGCACCAGCATCTGCCTCCATGAGGCTGTCCCTCAGAGGCAGCCCTCCTGGGTACCTGTGCCCACAGTGCTAGGAGCTGGGTCTCTACCAGCCACGCTGGCGGCTGGGGCAGGTGTGCTTTCCACACTCCCAGAGGCTGTGCCTGTGACAAGCCTATGAAGGAAGGGGGCTGGCATCTTCAAGTCGCTGTGGGAATGTAACCTGGGGCATGGTGGGCTACTATTAAATGTTATTCTGTGATGGCAAGTGGAAATTAGCTTCATCCCTCCCTGGGAACCTCCTCCTCTCAGGTGCTGCAAAGCCCTAAAGTGGGTTAAGATCAGAGCGGGGCCACCCATGCCATCCCCACGCACTACACCCATGGTGGGGGAGAGTGACACCATTCCTTTAACGTCCCCTAAAGCAACCTGAGGTCCCATTTGCACTCCTCCCTAGAAAGAGCACAGCCCATCCCCACTTGGGCCAAAGCCACTTTTGCTCCATAATAGTGGGGGTTGTCTGACTTCTGCTCCAGGGATGGCCTCCCTTCTGACTGCCTGCTTCTCCGATGCCCCTGGACACAGAGCCACCAGCTGGGATTCTGCCCACCTCCCTTGTCCCTAGCGCACACCGGCCCAGGTGTGTGTCCCCTTGGTGCTTTGGGACAGCAGAGGCAGACTCAGTGGCCACATCGAATGTTGCCATCCTTGTCCTGATAGGCCCCTGCCAGTTCTGCCAGGAAATTCCTCTCGGGTGGCTGCCCAGTCCCTGTCTTTGTCCCGGGGCTGTTGCCCCACGCCCTGCCCCAACCCTCCAGGGATGTTCCAGTTTTATCGCTTGAATCACTCTTGCTGTTTTATGCTGAGTTTTGAGCCCAGCTTGACCGAAGCCTTTTTATCTGGGTAGCACCTTTTGAGGAAAGAAGCAGGTGCTTCATTTAAACCCCAAAGACCCAAGAAAGCCCACCTGGAGTTAATTTTGGGAACGCAAGACCACCTGCCTGGGAGCTGCCTTGGCGTCCCACCTGGAGTGGCATTTCTTCCTTCCTCCGTGCAGCAGTGGCTGAGGTCTGCCATGGGCTCCATCCTGAGTGGAGCCGGCTCTGGGACGGGCCAGGGGTGGACACCACGTGGTCATTGTTGCCTCTCTGGATTCTGTGGTGCCTTGGGCGGTCTGTCAAGTCCTGGGAGGGGTTGCCTGTCTTGGGGGCAGAGGCCATCCTGCGAGTGTCCTTACTTGTCGGTGCTGCATGGGATGGTTCTTCCATGGGATGGTTCTGTGCCGAGTTCATCTTTAGTTTTGGGTCCAGCCACCAAATCTGGACAGGGAAGTTTTCCCTAGTCATTCAGGGCTCTTCTCCTTGTTCCAGATGGGGTCACATCCAGTTAGAAACATGAGAGACCCCCACCCCCGAGAGACCATCACTGGGTCTCTGTAAAGATCAGGTTCCAGGGTCCTCCCACATCCTGCCTGAAGTCTCTCTGGGGGACAGAACCGCCAGAACTCTGTGATTTCAAGCTGGAGGGGACAGGAAGCCCCCATCAGGCTTTCACAGGATGGGAAGAAACTGAGGGCTGCGGGGGTGGGGGAAACAGAAGGAGCTGAGTTGGGTCTCCAACACAGGGAGGGTCTGAGCAAACAGAAGGGTGTGGGGCATGTAAGGTAGAGGGCCTGTGTGAGTAAAGGCTGGTGAGGAAGTTGGCAGCTCTGACGAGAGCAGGAGGATGGGAACAGAGGGCAGGTGGATGGAGAGAACAGTCATACATACAAGTGGGTAAAGCGAGTCAGACTAAAGGTGGCTTGAAAATTTGGACAGTGGGAAGGGCCCTAGGGTGTTCCTAGAAAAGAATAAGAAGAAAAGAAGTAGATATTGATATGCACTTATTTCCACCAGATTCTAAGCTCGGCACTCTACATTTAATCTTCACCATGACCTTGTGAGGTGTTATGTTACAAAGGAGGCAGCGAAGGCCTGGAGAGATGGAGGGCTGTGCAGCTCAGCTTGTCACCCACGTGGCCAGTTTTCAGACTCAGTTCTCCCAAGTTCTACAGCTCATGTTTGTTCCCTGTATCACCCTGCCTCCCAAGAAGGGGAATAGAGGTAAACGTACTTTAAAGCTAGATTAATTTAGCTGCAGTGAAGACACAGACAGATTGGAGGCGGGGGTCAGGGGACTTGCTATTGAAATATACGAGAGTGAGATGAATGTACAGGACGAGCCTGGGACGTGCCGTCACACCAGAAAGCAAGGACACCATCGAGCGGACACAAGGGCCTAAGCGGTTGTTGGTAGCCAAGGCCGAGGAAATTCAAATGCCAATTAGGATAACAACTGCAAGGGGTTGACAGCAATGGATGAAAACACATCAGATATGTTGAAATCCAAGCCTTTCTAAAGATGCAAAAAATAAAACACTCATTGATCAGTTTTGGAGAGTGTTAGGTAAATGATTCGTTCTTTGGGAAACTGGTACAAGAAGGGAAAGAATCGAGCATCTCTTCCTCTCCCCTGAGCTTCTCTTTTCTAGAAGCATTCCAGCTAGTAAATGAAGGTGTTCTAGAAAGAAGACGCCACCAAGTGACCACCTCTAAAGGGGGGCCGGATCCGGCGAGGGTCATCAGGGCCTCTGAATGCCACAAGAAGAGCTCAGCAGGCACTGTACCTGGGTGGACGGAATTCTGCACCTTTGATGCTTCTTGCCAAAAGTAATCACACTGACTCGGATTAAGTTTTTCAATCTAAATATCAATTTACAGGAAATTCAAAGGACAGGGAACATATTCAGTGTGATCTCCAAGGTGCTTTCGGTGGCATCCAGACTGCAGGATCGCTGACTTGATACCTGATAATATTCAGAAACTGACATTTTCAAAGAAATGACAGTGATATTGTGGCTGTGTGTGAGGAAAACTTGGATCTGTTTGTGATGCCATCTGCAACACTTATGGATGAATTGAATACTGTCTGGGGTCGAGGTGGGGGAAATGGGAGGGGGTATGGACGAAATAAGACTGACTTGAAAAAATGGAATTTAGGTGATGGGGATGCATTAAATTATCTCTTCTACTTTTGTATTTGTTTTAAAAATGTGCTTCAAGTGTGATGATAGTGTTGCTGCAGGGATAGGCATTTTTACAACTTTTTTTAAAATTGATTTTAGAGAGGGAGTGGGGAGAGAGACAGAGAGAAGAGGGTGAAGAAGGAGAGAGAGAGAAAGAGAGAGAGAGAGAGAGAGAGAGACACCAATGTGAGAGAGCCCTGACTGGTGTGGCTCAATGGTGGATTGGGCATCATACTACAAACCCAAAGGTATCAGTTCAATTCCCAGTCAGGGCACATGCCTGGGTTGCAGACCAAGTCCACAGCTAGGGGCATGCAAGAGGTAACTGACTGACACATCGATGTTTCTCTCTCTCTTTCTCCCTCCCTTCCCATCTTACTAAAAGTAAATAAATAAAATCTTTAAAAACAAAACAAAGCACCTATGTGAAAGAAAAATATGGATTAGTTGCCTCCCATAGGCACCCTGCCAACTGGGGATTGAACCTGCAACCTGAGTATGTGCCCTAACTGGGAATTGAATGCACAACCTTTTAGCATATAGGATGACATGCCAGCAATTGAGCCACCTGGCCAGGCCTGAAGGAGGCATTTTTAGGAGGGAAGGATGGAGAGGGTGGGGCATGGACAGAGTACAAGCCCCTGAACGGAACCCGCCCCATCAGCGCACTGCCAGGAAGGTGGTCTAGTGTGACCCAGCTCCAGAGAGCCAGGTCCTGACCTCTGAAAGCTGCTCTGCCTTGTGGGAGCTGAGAACTCTTCCCAGCATACTTGGGAGAACTGTTTGCCATTTCTTAATGATCTGTTCAATATTCCCAGCTCCAAGGTCCCTCCGTGAAGTCTCCTGGATCCCCCTGGGCAAAGCAATTATGCTCTGCTCTGGGCCCCTGGGCTCCTCGATCAGGTATCTTGCCTGGATCGCAGTCTGACCTGCATTTCAGTAGTTGGTGTTCAGTCCATTGTCCCCACTGCCCAGGGTCACCCTAGGGCAGGGTCCACACGGGAATCCAGAGCTCTCCACGTGGGAGGCATTCACACTTACCTACTGGCTATGAAACAGATTGCCCCACCTGGTTCCCTGGGCAGGCGAGGAAGGTCGGGCACTGACCATAAGCTGAGGGCAGAGGGCTGGACAAGAAGGGACCGCCTTGTCCTTCTTGAGGTCCAACGCTGCCTCTTCAACACAGCCAGGAGAGACTCAGCCAGAATCTATACCTCCAGACCCTCTACTGTCTCCAAGGCTATGAGCTGCTGCTTCCCACTCCCCTTTTCAAAGTCAAGTGCATTGAGGACCTAGAATCCAAATGCTCCCAGGGGTCCTTCCCACCAGGTCATGCTCTGGGTCTAGGTACCCACCCCATGGACCCCAATTCTGCCCTGGGGGTTCAGACGCCTCCATGACAGGTGGCTGCTGGGGGCTGTCTCCTGCTTCCCTCTATGCTCTGGTTTTGGGGAGCTGGGCCACTGGTAGGGCTGCCCTGTGCTGCTTCTGAGGCCTTGGGGCCTCCCTAGGGCTGATATCTTAGACTCAGTCCAAGCTGTGTGATTTCATTTTCCCGGTTAAACTCCCTCTGCAGCCTCAGAGGATACTGTTGTCATCAGACTTGTTTTTTTGAGTCAGATTTCAGAGGGAAATCTGCAGACAGCATGCTCCACAAAGCTGTCCATCAGGTGGAGACAGAGCAGAACTTCAGGAGCCCATGACCCTGTTTCTACTGCTGGGGGCCCAGACTCCTTGGGGACAGGTATTGGGGGACAGGGTGGGGTGAGGAGGTGCTGGGGGGCCTCCCTGTCTGCTTATGCTGCTCTGCTCAGGGCAGAGTGGCTCAGGGAGGTCAGAGCAAGTGGAACTGTGGGAACTGTGGTTCTGAGTGACAGACACATGTGTGACTTTGGGCAGGGACCCTGGAAAACGAACAGGCAAAAAAATGAAAGAATGAAGAGGTTAGAGGAATCCTCCTCCATCCCTTCACATGAGCAATGGAGGAGGCAGGCAATCGCCTGGGGACTGATCCCAGAATGGTTCTCTCTTAAGACATGTCTCCATGTAGGTGCCCTGTGCAAAATCATCATGAGTGATTATGGCTTAGCGTTAAGCATTGGTTTCTTTCCAAGTGACTAAATTTAGCTCTCAAGTGCTCCTAGGAATTGAAGCAAAAGGATAATAATGAAAGCTCAGAGGCCAGAAGGCATGTGCTTAATACCCCAACAGGCTCCTTCACTGCTCTGAACCTCAGTTTCCTCATCTATAGAATGGGAATAAGCACAGAGCCTAAATCATTGGGTTTTTCTTGAGCAGGAAATAATCTCTGTGGGGTAACAGTGCAGGTACAAAATGGTGCTCAACAAATGCTAGCTTTTTCATATTGTCTTAAACATAACATATTAACCGCTAATTGTACTTAAGATGAGTGATGAGGCCTCCAGAGGACTTTGGAGAGATGGGGGTGGGGAGGGTAGGGCAGATGGGTGAGAGTGGGTGGTGGGCCAGGGAACAGGAGTAAGAAGGTCTTTGCTGAGTTAGTGCTCTAGGCCTACCCACCCCGACCCCCACCTTCCCCTTCCTGGAGGCTGTCAGGGGTCTGTAGGAGCGGCACAGTAGATCTCTGCGTCACAGGGCCCTCCTGGACCACAGCATGTTCCCTCTGGTTGCCCTGGTGATGGTTCTCTTCTGGTCCCACATTTTGTGAGGTAACTGAACTCACCAAGGCCATAACTGTGAAACTTGCACATCCCACTTGCAACCCCGCACCCCACAAACCCCCTGTCCTCCAATGGCAGGCTTTGGGGATTCTTGGCAATCCCTTTGCAGGTTCTGTGATGGAAGGGAAGCTGGGAGAGGAGGGCCAGGCAGGTAATGACCTCTTGATGTCCTCAGCTGGCCCCAAAGAGGTGCCCCCACCTGAGAATGACAGTGAGAACCCTGATCAGAGACCGAAGTGGAATTTGGTTGTGGAGTGCCGGTTCGCTTGTCCTGACATCACTCGCTGCCGGGAAATGATTCCCACACCAGTGGGTTAGGAGCGCCCCAGAGCTATGACTCTCTTTGTTTCCATTCATTTTAGTGAGTGGTTTTAACGGGGCCGGTTAGGAACAGTTCACAGGGCACTAATGACCATTCTGCTCTTGTCCTTTAAGGAAAGTCTGTCTGGTTCACATGCAGTTAGAGGCTGCTGTTAGCTTTCTCGTGCCTGGAACACCTCCTACCACTACTACCCCAATCTAATTCCTTTGCTTTACTAGCTGTCAAACTTTCTTAAGGTAGCTGATTTCAAAGGAGGTGAACGTGGCTGGAGGCAGGCTAGGGCTCAGGGTCGGGCAGGTGGGCAACAGGAGCACTGCCTTTTTTCATGGCCCCTGGTGTGGTCCCCGGTGGAGGCACCAATGCAGTGCTGGCCCAGGACACGCTCCTAGACCAGAATGTTTCCTGTTTCCCAGCAGCTGCACACACGTGGGGGCTAGCCCTGCACATATGGCTGGATGCAAGGAGCATCTTCATAGGCTTCTGTGTTCCAGCTGTCCAGTCACTGTCAAATTCTTTACTGCCCCCAGAGAGGGCAGCCTTGTTCAGGCCCTGTGGTTCACGCAGAAGAAGTCAACATAAACCAGGCAGCTCCTAGCAGACTGCTTTTCTTGGCATGCCATCCCCACAGCTTCTGAAAGCCTCTTCTGGCCCCAGGGATCTCACAAGCCCCCTTTCTACCAGTGAACTGAGCCGCAGAACCTTCTCGAATGATAGATTCCAGAACTGTGGACTTGGGTCACTAGGGTGTGTGAAGTATGTCTGTTCTGTTTATAATCAGCACGTCTCAGTAAATTCTGTGTTCATGCTCCAGATCTCCCCTGGTCAGGAGAAAGTTCTTCCAAAGCACTAAAAACTTTGGGGCTGTAGTCAGTGACCTTTCCCTCCCCTTTTCTCTTTAGTGAAGTAGTACAGGGGCTGGTTTCTTTCCTTCGCTTGCTCATGGGCCATTAGCAGGAGGAGATGTTCCATTATCTGAGCTCTAATGAGCCCAGTAACAGGAGAAGTTGAGCCTGTGGGGGTGATTTAATTTGAAATTCAATGGCCCAGTTATACTAGTGGGCTTTATGCAGGACCCGAGGGCCCACAGAGTGGGGGTGTCCTGTTGCAGTCTGTGCCTGTGGTGGTGTTGAGGAGGGAGTGAAGAGGAGAGACCCAGCTCAGAGGAAGCCCCGCCTGTTGTTTTAGCTTATAACAATGGCCCTTGAAATAATCCAGGGCCAAGGCATCAGTTCTTGCCTGCTCTGTGGTCTGTAGCTTTAGGGGTTTAAATCATACGCCTCCAACTTTTGTAGTTAATGCAGAATGCACTGGAGAAAGAATTTGGCTTGCGTGTGGGCAGCTCAATGGCCTACTTCCAGTAGGTGATGGGAAAGCTGCTGTCTGCTAGTCTAGATACCAAGTGGCCAGGGGCAGAGGTGGCAATCTGAGGACACATCCTGGACAAAAATAGCAGGTCTGATCTACACATCTGTTACCAAACATGTTGGATATTCACTCATCAGTTCATTTTTTCACCAATTCCTCCATTCAACCTACATTCACGACCTACAGAAAATCTCCCTCTGCCGTAGGCACTTCCCGCACACCCCGCTCCGCTGGGGTTTCATCGCCTTGGTTGTGGTCTCCGATTGCTCCTCTTTCCTTCTTCACTTACGTTGAAATGGAAGAATTGTCCCTTCCCTTTCCCAAAGCGAGGGTTCCCTCTTGCCTCTTCTGGATCCCACATTTCTTCCTTGCTGACTTTTCCCCCACATCATTCAAACCTTTTTCCTCTTAAAACGTTCCTTTGGGATCCCTGACCGCCCCAGTTGGGACCCCTCCCCTCTGCTCCCACTCCCAGCCCCTTGTGCCAGGGCTGTTCGCCCCCTCATCTTCCTGTAGCAGCTCAGCGGTCAGCCCTCCACTGCCCTGGAGCTGCTCCACGACCTCCAGGTGGGTAAACTCAGCGGCCGTTCTCCATCTGTCCTTGTTTCATCTTCCCACCCAAAAGGTTTGGTAGGTCCTTGTTCCAGAACTTGCCTGAGTCCTGTCTGTGGGTAGGCATCCATGACTTACCCCCCCCCCTCTTTCTAGTCTGTCTATCCCTTTTCTCTTAAGTTAGTTGACTTGGTAACTCTAACTTGGGGCCCAAGATACTTTCAACCTTTCACTTCTTTCTCTCCCCCCGTGCCTGCCTCTCTCTTCCTCTCCTCATCCTCTTCTTTCTTTTCTTTTCCTCTTCCCTTTCTTTTCCCCTGTCTTCCTTTTAGTCATTGAGCCTAAAGGGAAGGGAAGCATTGGGAGCAGAAGGCTCCTGGCCATGGCAACCAGCTGTCTTCTCCTGGGTTCAGTTCCTCTCAGGCCCAGCTGTTTGGGAAGGGGTCTCCAGGCCCCACTGTCTGGCCTCCCCTGATTCACATTCCTACATCTAGACCTGCCTCTTCAAGCAAATAAATGTACTTTTCATTTCTATTTTTATATGTAAGGCTTTTGCTCAACAGATCCTAAAAGAGACATTGGTTCCTATGGAGGGTCCTATTGTCCTCACAATACAGAAGAGACACAGCATGCTTGTGTATATCTGTATTATGTATGAATAGAATCACAGCAGTGCAATTTTAATGAAAGAGGAAGAAAATAAAACCCTTTAAAAACACTTTGCTTGATCAAAATTTCTAGACTCTATACTTTAGATTTGCTAATCCTCCTGGAAAAAAAAAGTACTGTAATAATGACTAAAGCATGCTGAGTTTAGCCTCTCTTTATTGAAAATGTTTTCTTCTTCTTCTTTTTTTTTAAGGAGTTTAATTTGAGCAGCAGCACCAGCCAGCCTCATTTTAATTAGAATCTTCCGTTTCCGTGGCTAGCTGTACCACGCTCGAGAGAGCCATAGGGTGAAGTGACGGCTGGGTCCAAGCAGGGCCGTCCTTCTTTCAGGGAGCATTTCAATTGCTTTAATCTAGTTTATTTATTTTCTTTTTTAGTAACTGTACACTTAAAATACAGCAGGAACAGCTGGACTCCCTGAGCAGTGCTTGATGTAAAAAAGCCTATCATTATTATTTTTTTCTGCTATGAAACTTCCTTTGAGTCTTTGTGGTGATGGTTTCCTGTCTTCCCCATCCCTGGCTGGCCTGTTGACTTGTGAGAATCAAAAATTATGGCTGACATGGAGAAAACAGGGACACAGGTAGCTGTGGCATTGGTAGTTGACAGGTCAACATGCCTTTGGATTCTATCAGCTGTCCCCAGGTCCACCCTGCCACACCCAGCATTGTCTGCACATCTGCCACCCTGCCCTCCCCAGCCCTGTCTCCACCTGAGCATGTTTTCAGGTCACACCCAGCAGGGATGACTCCCTGGTCCCTCCACGCGCGTCAGCTGCTGCTCATCCCCTGGCCCTGACATTTGTGGCAATGGCCTGAACTTCTATCCCGAGTTGACTTGGGAGTGGACTGAAAAGATTCCTGCACAGCACTGCAGTCCTGAGTGGGACTTACAGAAGCTCTCACTGGGGAGGCAGATCCAGAGTTTTACATCACAGTTAAATACTTAAGGACCCATTTTATATGTTCTGCTTCTCTAGAGTCTGTTCTCTGAGCATTTTTCTAGCTCCTGGTCCCCAGGCAGTGCCTGACCTGGGCCCTCTCCTCTTTCACGCACAGCAGAACAGCTTTGCCCAGCTTTGTTCCAAAACTGTCACCAACACCACCCACAGACCACAGTGAAATGAAGAGCCATGGGGTTAACCAGACCCACTTTCCATAAAAGACAGTTTTGCTGTCATCTCTGATAATTACATCGCTCACTATTTAGTGACTCATCAAAATATTTATTTCAAAGTGATTTGTCTGCTTCAGAGGGATAACCAAATAAAAAGTTCCTTTTTGTTATTGAATTTTCAGCTGGTGGTTATAAACACTGTGTGATGTTTAACACCCATTAGACTCCCTCTCTTTGGGTTTCTGTGAACATCACACTATGCTAACATTGCGTGTTCAGGGGGTTCTTTTTACTACCCTGGCTAGGCCAAGCATGCAACTAGAAAGCTGGCTGGGGCAGGAATTTGGGGTATGAAGGAAGAATGGAACAGAGGCCACGTGGTGGGGGGGGGGGCAGGCTGCTACACAACCCCTATCATGGTGTTGCAGCCTTGCACCTTTGTGTCACCCAAGAGTGCGTCACCTTGGCTCAGGCCTCTGGGAAGACCCCATGGGTGTCCCCCTTGGTCAGTACGTGGTACCCTCTCTGTTTTACTAGCTACCTTTTTTCTTCCCACACAAGTTTTCTGCCTTTCTAACTCTTTTCTCTTTCTTCAAGACCCCTTCCCCTCCTTCTCCATGCCCCACCCCCAGCCTCCACCAGAATTTTCGAAGTTTCGAGTTCCTCCCACTGTCTTGTGAGCATTTACTGCCTCTGGACCCAGCGTGAGCCCGTCACACCATCCATTCTGTGCCTGGTGGGATAAAAGGGGTGGCAATGGTGACTTTCTGCTCTCTGTTGCCGCCATCTTTTCCTTATATTTGCGTCAAGTTCCTGAAACCCATCAGATAGATCTCAAATTGCAAGGGCTGATTTCTGCCAGGAGCCCTCATTGGTTTCACATTTGAGACTCACAGCCTCTCTGCCAGTGTAACATTGACCTTATGCAACAAAACGTTCTCCATAGGGCGCCCCTGCCCCTCCTGACTTTGCATTACCTAAGTTGACAGATCGAGCTCCCGCCTGCCAGATGCACATTTGTGCACTCTCTTGCTCCCTTGCTTTTGACGCCTTTAGGTGTTTTAGAGAGACTACAAATTAATAACATGAATAATAAACCTTAGTTTCAGATTTTCTAATGAATGGGAACTCATAGGGCTGGTTGGAGGGGCCCCAAGAGGCCTCTAGCCCCCACCCCTTGCTGTTGGAAAGAACTGAGGCCAGACTCCCTCCCACCCCCCCAGGTTTCCTGCTGCAATCATCCTAAAACAGGGGCGGGGTGGTGTCACTGCTCTCAGAAATCCAGTGTCCCCTGTTTCCCTCAGAGTAGAATTTTAATGCCCCATGCTGACACCTGGAGTCCTCTGCAGTTCCCGTTCCTCTAACCCCAAATAATCCTAGTTTCTAAAGGAACATTTCCCAAGTGGACATGATTTTCTTGCCCTCAAACCCTTGGAGGCTGGGTGTGGCCCCCTGGGGCCAGGTCTGTCTTTGCACTGGAGTCCTGGGCCTAACCCGGTCAGCGGGGGTCTTGATCCATCTGGTGCACCTGGCGAACCTGGCCGTCGTGCCATGGGCCTCAGAGTGACAGAGGTGAGAGCCTGGTCTAATCTGGTCACTTTATAAACGAGATAGTGAGGTCCAGAGAGGGCAAGGGACCAAAGGTGAGTTACTGGCCAAACAAGAACCTCACACATGAGAGAGTAGGGGCCACGCCCCGCTATTGATTCATGAATTCTGTCCTGTGTGTGCTAGTAGCGTAGTGGCACTCTCCTGAGAGTCCTTGGCTTGATTAGTTCCCACGGACTGCTTTATGCTGTCTCCTGTAAGGGGAAATGAAACACGCATGAACAAATCCTACTTTGTTCTCGTGCTGAAGAGAAACCAATGGGGAATAGGAGAGAAGTTTTTATTCTCCATTTCCCCAGGTGGTCTTGGCCCCACTCACGTTCTCTCTGATTCCAGAGATGGTCTCATCACGACCTGTCCCAAGGCCCGGCTGGGCTGGCCTCCTGTGCTCGTAGGAGATTATCTCCCCATAAATGTGATGGATGGTCCCTTATCAAACTGTAAATTCAAAGCTAAGCAGTTTGTGCTTGTTTGCAAATCAGCTCTTCCTTGTCAGGTGGCCCCATGGAGAGATGGAGTGGGGGCTGAGCTAATGTGAATAGTGGTGCAGACACTGTTCCCAGGATTCATGACTTTAATTACTTTTCTTCCTGGGGCTGAGTGTATTGTGGAGGCTGGAGGGCCAGTGGGCTCCTTCTTCCCTTTCATGTGCTCACCCCACAGGAGTTCTAACAAGGAGCTGACTTTCCAATCGCATTATAAGCAGCACATTAGAGTGAGCAGGGCCTGCGGGAGAGTCCACAAACCTGGGTTCCTGGAGCGTCTGTGGAAAGCCCAAGGGCTATGAGGGAGGCTCTGGGTCTGTGTTCCAGTCCCAGACCTGTTTCTGACTTGCTGTGTGATCTAGGGCCAGTCTTCTGACTTCTCTGAGTCTCAGCTTTCTCCTTAAAAAAAAAAAAAAAAAGAGAGAGACTTTATGAAGACAATACTTGTTCATTGAGAACAGGTGTAGAAGAAGGAAAGCTGGCAACTGATAGCGGGCCAGCTGTCCCCAGCAGCCCTGGAGAAATCAGGAAGCATCTGTTCCAGGGAGGGCAGAGCTGGCAGTCCTGTCCTTCAGGGCAGCACAGCCTCTGTCACCTCCCCTCGGACAGCCAGGGCCAAGTGTGTGGACGGCAGCCACTCCGTCTCCTGGCATTCCTTCTGCTCCCCCGATGTTGTGTTCGGCTAGGGACATTGAACCCTTTGCACCAAACCCTTCCTTTTCAGTCTGCCGTCCTGAAATGTCCTGGCAGAGTTAGTATGTCAGTCTCCTCCAAGATCTTCATAAACTGCTGGATTGTGGCTCTTACTCTCCGATCGAGTTTGCAGAGACTTCAGCTTACAGACCCTTGGCCAGAAAACCCTGCGGGATTCAGGTAAGCTCTTTATTCAGCTCTTCCAGTTAGTCAGCTATCTTGTCCACAGACTTATTCCAAATCTTTCAACTTCTTTAGTTCAACTTCTTCCTCTGGACTGTTCATTTGCCCAATTACCACGGGCCCACAACCGTTTTGTGTTCCAAGGGCAGACAATGGCTTCTCCATCTCCTACAGAGATTTTCCCTTAAATGTGAGTTTCTGGAAAGGTAGCAGGACCCCTGTGGCCTCTTCAACCTGGGCCATGTCCTCGACAGTTGGTTCCCTGCAGCCCTGTTGTGGGGTAACACGAAGGTCATGCTTCTCATTACTGTGGGTGACAGTCACGCTGAGTCCAGCTGCTGTGGGTTCCTCACTGTGGGCTGCTTCTTTGCTCTCGGCCACCCCGTCCTCTGGGCCAAGCGAGGCTGCACTTTCTTCTGTCTGGAGCCCCTGCTGGCCACACCCTGACAGATGACCAGTGAGAGGGAGGGAGACCACACCTGCCAGACCAGGAGCCCAGCCACGCCAGGTTGCCTCTGGCTGCCACACTCCACTGGACCCATGCTTGTTGCTGCCAGCGGAGGGAGCTGGACCTCATCTCCTGTGTATGTACGTCATCTGTGAACCCTCTGCTGCCTGCTCAGGGGCTGCCAGGAGCCTGGGGACCACTTTATCATCATGGATCTTATTTATTGGGTGCTCACAATGGGCCAGTCTCTTTCATGTTCACAATACTCTTGCACTTCCCCAGCTAGCAAATGAGGAACCCTGAAGCTTCGAGAGGGTCAGTGATCTGCCCAAGGTCACACAGCTGGTGAGTGCAGAGCCAGCACTAAAACCAGGTCTGAATCCACAGCCAGTGATCTTAGCCGCTGGACTCTGTTTCCTCCTGGGACTTAAGCTGTCAGCTCTGCAGGTTTCCAGATCAGTACCATGGGCAGTGACATCTGGCTCTCTCCTCCCGCACACGGGTGGTCTGAGTCCAATGGGACTTTAAGGCTCTTTGGAGGGAAATTCCGAATATCCTTAGTTCCACCAGTGCCTGTGCTGCTATTCCTCTAGCCCTGATTGCCTGGCTGGGATGGAGCAGTCCAGAGGTGAAGGTCAGTGGCCTGCCTGGGTCCCTGCATCATCCCTGCACAGCCTGTGCTGACAGAGACAAATTGCTTAGGATCTCCAGTGTTGGATTCCTCGTTAGCAACATCAGGAGCTTTTAGACTCTGTGGAAGCTCAGGCTCACCTACCCCAGACCAATCTGCTCGGCCTGGGAGGCCGGCTTCCCATTTGCACAGCCCTGGGGGCAAGTCTAATGTGCACAGCAGCTGGGAACTGCCGGCCCCATAGCCCCTGGGGTCCTATTCTCCTCCAAATTTCTATGTTTTTATAATTTATTGAGTATCTATTATCATTCCAAAGTCAAATTAGTTTGATTTATGATCTACCCTTGAATTGAATAGAAGCCAACAGGGCGGAGAATGGGCGTAGAGTGACCGTGTAATGAGGCTGGCCCTGGACCCAGCTAGGCCTGGCTCCTCGTTCCCGGTAAAGCCAGGTCAGCAGGAGAGTGAGAGGGATGAGGTGCAGCCCGGGGGCAGTCAGACCCCTGGGGGTCCATGCCAGGGCTCGGCCTCATCTCCTGAAGGCAATGGTAAGCCAGTGAGTGCTGGGCAAGAAGTCATAGTATCTGACTGGCTTTTTTAAAAAGAAGACTGTCTGAGGGGTGTGTGGAGAATAGACAGACACAGGAGCAGAGGTTGAGGCAGGAACGCAGGTGAGGACTGAGCAGAGAGTGGCCTCGATGGAAAGGAAGAGAAGTGGGAGCCAGGTGAGAGATTTTCAGAGGGGACCTTGGACAGGGGGCCATGTGGATGCGCAGTGCTACGTGGTGGGGCGGCGAGGCTTCACACACAGATGCTGTGCACTCCTAGAAAAGTGGGGCCCCTGCCCTGCACACGGTAGGCACCCTCCCACCACACTGACCTGGGGCCTCGCCTGTGCTCATGTCCCCTCTTTCATGCCCCCACCCACCCTCCCAAGCCTGGGGCCTGCAGAATCCATCAGCCAGGCCCCCTTAAGGACTGTTTTCTCCATTTGCAAACACGCACTGCAGATGTCTCTGGCTGGCCACACAACCGCTGTGACTCTCTAACTCCACATAATGTGTAATTATAGCAACACAAGCATCAAATTACCAAGGACAAGTAGCTGCAAAGTAATTATATGATTCTTTGTTACTTGGAGGGGTTTTGGGTTCTCCTCCACTTTAAAAGCACCAGTTTGGTGGGTTGGTGGGGAAGGCAGGTGGCAGATGCACCAGAGGAGGAGAGAGTGAGGGAGTTCAGCAATGTCAGGGTTGCCAGTCGGGGGAAGTGGCCTGGGTTGAGATGAGGGAGATCTAAGCATCTCTCCCCAACATCCCCTTCTGTCAGCTGCTTCCTCCAAGCCCCCGTAGCGAATGGTATCATGCCACCCTCCTGGAGAAGAAGAGGAGGAGGGCTCAGCGGGGCTGACAAAGCCCAGGTGAGGAGGGTCAGGGCGATGGGGTAAGAGTCAGGGAGGAGCGGGAGGCGAGGGTGTTTTTCCTGGGGTGCTTTGGGACCACGATGAAGTGGTGCAGCGCAATGGTGCCCACACCGTGTCTGAACAAGCACCCCAACCCCTCTGAACCCTCCTCACACACTTCCCATGGACCCCTCAGTCTCGGCTACAGCCTCAAGGCTGACATGAGAAGGGGATGTTGGTCTTGTCACCCATTCTCAGCAATAGATGGGAGGAAGCTCAGTGGTAGCTGTGACCACCCCACCACCCCCAGTGACCTGAAGGTGGTGAGGGATGCTTCCGTGTGCAGCCTTCCAAACAGCCTTCCTGGGCCAGCTCTCCCTGCCCACCGGTGCTCAGCTGCTGTATGTGCTCTTGTCATCCCTCCCAGGACCTCCAGACTGGCAGCTGCCCTGCCAGTGACAGCCCCACCGTGGCCCCTGCCTGCAAGTGCACAGGCATGAAGCTTGCACTTGCCCCACTTAGGGTTGCGCATGCAGTAGATGGCCAGTAAGTGTGGATAGATGAGGGGCTTGACTCCAAGAGGCAGGAAAACCCAGTGGCACAGGACTGTGGGATCCTCCTCATTCTCAAGGGGTACCAGGCTGTGAGAAGTTAACAGGAGGCTGACCACTACACTGGGATGCTATGCAGGGACCAATGTGTGTAAGTCCTGGACTTTTCCCACAAGCCCTGGTGCCATCTTTGAAATGAAATTGTCTGCTTCCTCATAAGTGTGCTGTTACTGATTGGCACTCACTAGGTGGAATGCCTCTGAAGGGTTTGGTCAGCTCCCTGCACAAGTGTTCACATAGATCGTTTCCCCTCGACGGGACCTTGTAGTGTGCTCCCTGCCGAGGGCTCCCACATGCCCAGCCAGCACTCTGTTCACCGGGAGCCACAACTGGGAACCTCCTCGGACACACAGTGCAGCCACCGTTGAAAAGTCTCTCCCTCACTCCCATTATGGTTTAGATTACAGAGCAATTATCCCTCCGAGCAGCTGTGTAATTCACAGGTCACATCCATTCACCCTGCTAATGGCACTCGGCAGACCCACACCTGCCAGAGCCCAGAAAGCCAGAAACAAGCCGAGGACCCAGCACTGGGCCCCTTCTTGGTGCTGTGGAGAAGTGGTGTGGAAGCTTCTGACTCCGACTCCCAGGTCCATGGAGGGGAGGTGGTACGGGGGGTCCAAGGAAATTTCCTCCCACCCCCGACCTCACGGGCAGCAGGCTGTGCTCAGGTTGCGAACACTCCCCTAGTTGAAGTGGGCAAGGGCATGCCAGCTGAATTTTGGATGCCATAAAACTAGCTCTTTGAATCGCCCAGTTGCTGGATTGCCTGGGGCGCAAGAATTCCGCTCTCAGGTCTCCAGGGGCAGAAGGCCAGCAGTAATGCCATTGCCGTGGAGCTTCCAACGGGTGCCCCATCCAGGCACCTGTCCGTCTGTCTCTCTCTGTGATGAGAAGTTGTGCGAGGTGTTTGGAACTAGAGGGCCAGACGCATCTAGGGCATGGTCTCTGGAGCCATTTTCCTCGTCTGTTCAGACTTAGTCTAGAACTTAGTACCCAAATGGAAGGAAGCAAACTGAAACTTTACTTTTTAACTATTTCCCCCCAAGAAGCATAAAGTGAAGACCATGAGGCCCTTTCCATCCCAGTCCCAACCCTCCTCTCCCACAACCCCAGGAATGAGCACTGTTAACAGTTGGTACATGTACTTCTTTTATCTGTGCATTCATAGACAGGTAGGTAGAGAGAGAGCTACATGGATACATGTACACATATAATTCTTAAAATCCCATAAAGGGATCAATGCTACATATTGTTCTGTTGACTTGTTTATTTTACTTGGCAATATATCGTAGAGATCTTTCCATGTCCCTGTGGGTGCTGTGTGTGTGCTGATGTCATCCTTGTTAACCACTAGACAGTATTCCATGGTGTGGGTGGCTCCTAATTTGTGCACCACTTCCATTTTAATTGTTCCCATTTTATGATGTTACAGGTGATCCTCCAGTGTCTGGGAATGCATTTTCCTGCAAGTAATAGATCATAGCCATAAATATGTATAAACATGATTCTAATGGCTTAAACAAGATTCTCCCCTCCTTCTCTGTTTCTTTCTACTCTCCTTCCTTCCTTTCCTTAAAATCATGGGAAGTCTGGTGGCAGGCAGTCCAGGGATGTTCAAAGATGTTCTTCTGTCCAGGAGGATCTTTCTGTTAGGGTCTTTCTGTTACCCTAGTTTATGGCTTTGGTCCTCCTGGTGAAAAAATGGCTGCTGAAGCTCCAGGGTCTGCTGCTACCTTTCAGTTAGGACGAAAGACGAGTGAAGGTAAAGAGCAAAATCCAAGGGCATTTTGCCTTTCAGAACTTGCTTTTGTGTATGGAGTGAGGGGTGGGGGATAATGCAAAGGAAACTCTCTGCAAGAACATACCTCCATGGATATGGCCAGACTGTGTCACATGGCCAATGGACCCTGGCCTTAAGGGAGGCTGGAGATGAATTTACTTTATAGGCTCAGTTGTAGAGGAAGGCGCTAAGAAGAAGGTGGCTGGAATAGTGCGTGAGCCTTCCTCAGAGCTCATCCACCACAGCACAAGTGTGAATAGAGCTGTAGGCGAGAGTCCCAGAATTGGATTTTTTTTTTAACTTCAGTCTGTTTGAGCTGGTATTCAAGGTCTAAAATCTGGAGGCTTGTTTCTTGCTTTCCTACATGCGTCTGTGGCTGAGCACACCCAGTTTCCTAACCTCTGAACACTGGGCACTCACGTGCTCTGTCGCTCCCCTGACTTGGACCCCACTCTCCCGGGCCCATCCTGCTCTGAGGTTCAGTTCTACCTTAGATCTCCCTGGAAGCATCCCCCGGCCAACTCAGCTGGGCAGTTTTCTTTTTCCCAAATGGCGAGTCTGTATGTCGTTCTTCGTGCTCCTTCCCTCTCCATCTTTCCTTAGAATTGTTCTCAGGGGTCTGTTTGGTCAAGGAGCTAGGGGAGAAAATACCCACAGAGAGAGGGACATGGTCCCAGGCTGGACAAACTGGGCCACCTGGGGACAGGTGGAATCTATTTCAATGAATATCTCAGGAATTGGAGTCCAAATTCTGGAGAATGGTGGCTGCAAGTAGAAAGTGGGGAAGCAATTTCTCTGAGTCTTTGAGGGGTGCTGGGAGGCAAGGTGGCCCTGGGGCTGGTAGGGGACCTGCTCCCTGTGAATTCACTGCTGAAGGCCTGGGAGCTGCAGGTGGAGTGAGATAGGAAAGGAATTGCCTGTGAGAGACCCGTGGTTCCCAGCACCTGTGGGATGATGCGGGGGAGTTTGTGAGCTCCAGTGACCTTGGCATAAACATCGAGCTGGTGGTGGCAGCTGGAGATGGGGCAGGAGGGGTGGAAAATGGCCAGTCTGGGGGTGGCTGGAGAACGGCACTTGTGAGCACACGTGAGAGCAGTGGGGTGGGGTGGGGTGCTGGGGTGGCTAAGGCATTGGGATGCAGGTGGGGTGGAGCCAGAGAGATCCTGTGCTATAACTGCTGTGTTAATTTGTTTAGTTAAATGGAAGATTCAGGTTACATATGCGGATGCCTGACCTTATGGGAGGTCTGCAAGGGCCTCCCCCTGAGGTCAGGCTTTCGCTGTCCTACCAGCCTCTTCCCCGTGGAGTGGGCTGCTGTCACTGCTGTAGCTCCATTTTGCAGCGAGGTGATTTGGGAGAAGATGCCAGGATGCAGTGCTGCCCAAAGCTGGCCAGCCTATGGGTGCTTGGTTTTGATAGCCCGGAAGCATCTTTTGAGTGGATGTACTTGCACATTTTTCTAGGCAAAAACTACTGTATTCTTGGTCTCAGGAGTAGAGTTTTAGAGTTTATGTGTGATATCAGATTCCAAATTTTGTTTAAGGAGAATTAGAAATAATTCTCCTTTCTTTCCTTTTCTCTCTTCCTGCTAATTATTCTTTCCCTCCTGCCTTCTGCCTTGCTGTCTTCTCTCTACAGACATGATGGAGCCCATGGCCACTGAGAGGGAAAGAGTCAGACTAGACTCCAATCCTGGCTTCCGCATTTGCTAGGTGACGATGTTGGATGAATTACTTGCCTTCTCTTTCCCTCGGCAGTCTCATCTATTAAGTGGGAAATAACAGTGATTTGTATTTTGTGGGATGTTGGCAGGATTAAATGCTTTACCGCACACAAAATGCTATTGGTGGTCGGTGCATAGTAAGAGGTAAGTAACAACAACATTAGCCATTATTAGTTAGCACAGCAAATAACACCACCAATGTGGTGGTCAGTGCTAAGTGGACACACTCAGTGTGGTCCCTGCCTTCTTGACTCTCAGGGTCTCGGGCTGCAAGGTGTGCTCACAGTTTCCCATCTCCGCTGACTGTGATGACACAAGGTTCTGCCTCACTGGCTACATCAAATGGGTGAGGCTTAGGAGATGGGACTGTGATGGACCTTCATCTGATACATTTCACATGTGGCTGAGGCAACTTTTATTTATCCGAGTAAAGCATACACATAGTCAAACAAGTTAAATGATGCTTAAAGTTAAATTGGAAAAAAGACTTCCTATTTCTTCCCTATCATCCTCCTTAAAGAATGCTTTTTATTTTCTTTATAGTTTCTTCTAGTATTTAAGGCCACATTCCTACATAATGTGTTCTGTACCATGATTCATCAGTTTTGTGAAAGGTGAGGAGTTTTACTTCCTTATATCGCTCTTCTCCTTCCCTGCCCTCCCACGTGGTCAAATCTAATTTCTATCTGATTCACACTCCACATTGCCACTGTGCCTCTGTGAAGACTGCTCACAGAGTGGAGTGACGCACCGTGACAATATTTTATTTCTTGTTCAACTTCTATGTTTTTGGAGTTAATAACTGCATTGTTCTGTCATTTCTTTAGATTTTTCCTTATCTAGCTGAGGATATTATTTATAGGCACTTTTTCCACCTAAGTTTTATTTTATTCCTTAAAATTTCTGTTTGCCTGACTTTGATTTTTCTGTTTCGGTATCTCTCTCTCACATTGAAGACATTCCTCCATTGCCTGTGGATCCTTTACAGTTCATTCATTTTCAGAGTGATGTGTAAGACACTGATTGGAGTGCCGCTTGTCCGAGCAGGGCTTATTGTCTTGGGAGCTGTGCTGGAGGAGTGATGGGTGGTCAGCAGGCTTTTTCCCGGTAGACACCCATGTGTCAGTATCTGTGGGTTTCTCTTTTCATGGGGAAGGATCTTCCAGTTCCCTGGCTGGGAATGTAACCGCGTTTGCTGCAGTTTGGAGCTGAGCAGGAGCAGAGGGCTGCTTGTCTCCTGTGCAAGCCTTTGTTGAGTTCCCGTGTCTGGCTTGTCCCGAGCCCTTCCACTGTCACCTTCCTCAGTCACCTGGCAACTGCGAGTTGGTTCAAGGTCTTAGCGTTCCTGGGAGTTGGAGGTGGGTTGTCTGACTGGGTGGGGTTAGGGCCTGGGAGTCTAAATTCATTTCCTACATACTTTCACACAGTCTTCCTGCTTTCACATCTTCCCTTTGTCTACCTTCTGCTGGACCCAGCCTTCAGTGCCAGAGGCTGACTCAGTTTTACAGTAAATGTACTTTCTTTCCACCCCACTGCTGGGTCCTAGGTATGACCTTCCTGACCCCGGCTTAGTCATTTCCACCTGCTTTTTGCCTTTGTTTTGTTCTGTTCTAAGTTACAAAGCTCCTTTAGTTTCATTGAAGATGAAGTTCATATTTCTGCTTTTTTTCCCCTTTACTATTTGGAGTGAATTTAAAAAGAAATGCTGACAGAAATGTCTGCATCTGATATCTTGAAACTAGTTGGAAACACTATTAAGTGAAGATTGCTGAATGTATGTTGTCCTTCAGACATCTAGTTGATCTAAAATAATTTTTTTGCCCTGGCCAGGTTGCTCAGTTGGTGGGAGCGTCGTCTTGTACACCAAAAGTTTGTGGATTCCATCCCCAGTCAGGGCACATCCCTAGGTTTCTTGTTCAGTCTCTGATTGCAGCAAGTACAGGAGGCAGCCAATCAATGTTTCTTACATTGGTGTTTCTTTTTCTCCCTTCTTCTCTCTCTAAAATCAATAATAAAACAATATTCTCAGGTGAGTATTAGAACATTTAAAATAATTCTTTGAATTTAGCCAGAGCCCCAGAACGCTGCATACCCAAAGCCTGTTGCACAGGAGTTCTGAGTTGCGGAGTTTCATGCGGTGACGCCGCCAGCCTGCGCACATCCCCGGGAACCCCAGGTCCTGTGTCCTGCAAGGCCGCTTCCGAGGACATTGAACATCACCTCAAATGTTCTTCTCTTGCAACGATCCTCAGCGGAGTTTCTTTGTCTTGTTTTTGTATAATGTCTCATTGTTTTCTATTGAGCAGTTGGTTTGTCTTTATTTTTTGGTCTAGTTTCCCTTTTCCCGTTGGCTTCTGGAGAGCTCAGAACACAGTTTGAGGTTTACTTTCAGCCAGTGCATGGAACTTAATTTTGGGTTCCGGGGTCATTTTTGTTGCCATTTTATTTCCACTTTTGTTTGCCTGTGCCTCTGGTTCTTCTCACCACTCCTAATTCTTCCTATATTGCTCGCTTTTACATGTCGATAGCTTTAACCCTTCTTCTGTGTGAAGGAGTAATTGAAGTACACAAGTAGAATGTTGACAAATGGAATTAGTGAGTGCATAGATGTCTGAAATTTGTATTGTTTGATGAATGCTCTCTTCAGTCATACTAAATCCTGTCTCTTGCTTTGATCATTTCTTACTAAATGAGGAGCGTGAGGTACAGATAAATTCAGTGATTTATTCAATATCTCTCAGAAAAGTAACGGTAGAGCAAAGTCATGTATCTAGGGCCCCTTCCATGACTTTACTTTGTCACTTCCTAAGAGACTTCAAGGCATAAAAGGTCACCCCAGCTTCTTTGGCCCAAACCCAGAACCCTGGTCTCAGATCTCCCCGTTTTGGGGGCCACCCACTTTGAGTTAGAGAGCCCAGAATTGTCAAAGTTTTGTTGTCTATGGATTTTACCATATTTTAAGCATTGGTTTCCCGCTTCAGTTCACCTTCCCTACAGATCCAATCTACGCACGTAGATGGAATAAGCACCGTGGTGGGTCCTGTGGAAAAGTGGAGGAAGGTGGTCGGAAGGTATGATCTTCCAGTTATAGGAGCAATAGGTACCAGGGATGTAATGTACAGCATAAGGACTGTAGTTAACGCTGCTGGATGGCACATAGGAAAGTTGTTAAGAGAGTAGATCCTAAGTGTTCTCATCACAAGGATTTTTTTCTTTTTCTTTTTATAGTATCTATCTGAGGTGATGGATGTTAACTAAACCTATTTTCATAATCATTGCAATATATATATCACCTTAAACTTGTACAGAGATGTAGGTCAATTATTCCTCAATTAGAAAGCAATGGAGAGACAGGAAGACAAGCACACTCAGATCCATCCAACCAGTGGGCATTCACTGACTCCTATCAGTGTTCACAGCACTAAAATACATGGCAATACAGCCCTGGCTGGTGTGACTCAGTGAATTGAGTGCCAGCCTGAGAACCAAAGGATCGCTGGTTCAATTCCCAGTCAGAGCACATGCGTGGGCGGCAGGCCAGGTCCCCAGTAGGGGGCATGAGAGAGGCAACCACACATTGATGTTTCTCTCCCTCTCTTTCTCCCTCCCTTCCCCTTTCTCTAAACATGAATAAATAAAATATTTAAAAAATAAAATAAAATACACGGCAATACAAAATGCTACTTTTGTTATGAAAAAATAGCTTGAAACTCCATTTTCAGAGAACTCCTGGGGCTGTCAGATTGCTTTTTCCAAATAAAGTGAGGCTCTTCTCAGGCAGCTCAGGAACAGAAAGGGCCTGAGGCCTCTATATCGTGGGCCATGGGTGGAGCAGTTAGTTCTGTGAGGCCAGTAAAAGTGGCAGTTTGCCCAGTATTCCTGGTGTTCAGTTGCTATTTTTTTCATTAAGGAATATTCTATTGCTTTCCTGTTATCTGATGTGAATAGTGTTTGGAGTGTAGGCAGGGGCTGGGGTCAGGTGGGGGGGCATGGTGTGAGCCTCAGATTTGTTATTTAATTACATTTTTGAGTTATCTTGAATTCCCATCTCATCCATCTGGTCTTCCCTTCCTCACTGAGGGATTTGGCATGTGACAGAGTCCTTACCAGGTCCTTCCCAAACCAGGTCATTTTATTGCTGTTAAGAATTATATCAGTTTCCTATTGCTATAAACTTAGTGGTTTAAACAACATAAAGTTATTATCATTCCATTTTGAAGGTCGAAAGTCCAAACCAGGGCCTATTGGACTACACCAGAATGTTGGCGGCATGCATTCCTTTATGGATGCTCTGGGGAGAGTCTGTCTTCTCACCTTTACCAGCTTCGAGAGGCTGCCTGCAGTCCTTGGCTTATGGTCTCCTTCCATCTTCAGAGCCAGCTGTGGCCAGTTTAGTCTTTCCCACCTGGCACCACTCTGACACCTGACTTTTCTGCCTCTAACTTCCACACTTACGGACCCTTGTGACTGTATTGAATTGACCCGGATAATCCGTCATCCTGGTAAGAAATTTGGCATCATCCTCACCTCCTTTCCCTTCCCCTCATCACCTCACTACCTCCAGCTCTATCTGCCTGCTTTCCTGAAGGGTGTTGTACGTGCACACGCCTCTCTGCCCCACCCTGTGGTGGTTCAGGCTCAGCGTGCCCAGCTGGAGGGCTACAGCAGCTTCCCTCTCCCTGCGCTGCGTCTTCCAATCTGCACACTGCCACAGTGACTTTTTTAAAGTGACACTTTTTATTTCGAGATAATTCTAGATTCACATGCAGATGTAAGAGATAATAGAGAGATCCGTTTCCCCCATGGTGACATCTTACAAAACAATAGTACAGGGTCACACCCAGAATATTGAAATTGGTGAAGTCAAGATATAGAACAGCTCTGGCACCACAAGGACCCCCATGTTACTTTATTTATTTGTTTGTTTTAAAAGTTGTAGAAAAATACACAAACCTTATAATATGCCATCTCAACCATTTTTAAGTGTGCAGTTCAGTGACGTTTCGTCACTGCATGTTGCTGGGCTACCCCCACCACCACCGTTCGTCCACAGGATTCTTTTCATGACCCAGAAGTAGAACTCTGCACTCATTAAACACTAGCTCCCCTCCCCCACTGCCCTGATAACCACCATTCCATTTTCTGTGTCCATGAGTGAGACCTATAGGTTTCCTGTGTGAGTGGAATCACGTAGTATTTGTCCTTTTGCGACTGGCTTATTTCACTAGGCATAATGTCCTCGAGGTGTACCCATGTTCTAGCATGTGCCATAATTTCCTTCTGTGTCAAGGTCTTGTAGTATTCTGTTGTGTGCATAGAGCACATTTTGTTTATTGATTTAACTGTCAGTGGACTCCTGGGTGGCTTCCAGCTTTTGGCTACTGTGAGTGATGCTTCTGTGAAGACGGGTGCACAGGTGTCACTTCCTGTGTTGTCCTCTTAGAGCCACACCGCCCGCTTCTCTTCCCCACCTCTTCCTAAACACGGCAACCACTCATCTGCTTTTCATTTCTATAACGCCATTTCAACAATATTGTATAAATGCAATCATACGGTATGTAGCTTTTGGGCATTGGTCTTTTTTTAAAATTTGGCATAATTTCCTGGAGTTTCATTCAGTGATTATGTTAATAGTTTGCTATTTAAGAAAATTTGCTAAGTAAGTCATCTTTTTCAAGTATACATTTTGAATCACATCATTCAATGACTTGCATCTCTCCAGCAGCATGTGGAACAGCATCCACACTTCCTGCCACGACCTCTAAGACCTGTTGGCAGTTGACCCCTGCCTCACTCTCCAACTTCAATGTCATCTACCCTCCACCTTGCCTCACTTACTTTGCTTTATTCATATGGGTTTCTTGATAGTGTAAAGGTACTCAAATCTTTCCTGCTTGTCCTTTCTCCTCCTTACCCTGCCTTTGAATTTACTGTTTCCTCCCCCTGGAATGTATGTAAATAATAGTGAACATTTATAGCTACTACCATGTACCAGGCAGTGGTCTAATTTTTAAAAACACGTCAGCATACTTCTCACCACAGCCCTATGAGGTAAACACTATTACTGTGCTGTTTTATACATGAGGAAACTGAGGCACAGAGATATTACCTAACTTGCCCAGGTTCACACTGTGATTAAATGGCAGACAGAGCAGGATTTGAATCCAGGCTGTGCAGAACCCTCTGCTCCTGACCCCATTCAGCACCCAACCCTTTCCTGTTGCTTAAGCGTCATTTCCTCAGAAAGCCTTCTCTGTCATCTCTAAACCAGCATGATCTCCATTGTTGCCATATTTTCCCCCTATGGGTTTTTATACATTACTACATATTTGCGGATTCATATATTGGGTTGGCCAAAGAGTCCATTAGGTTTTTTCTGTATGATGGCTCTAGTAGCATATAGTTGTTCTTTAATTACATTTGAAACCATTTTGTTAAGATTGTATTGTGACAGCTGTCATATTAGTGTTTTTAAAAAACTTATAAAAATTGGTGAATTTTTGTGTAGCCATTTTAATATCAAAGATGGAAGAAAATATGCAACATTTCTGGTGTATGAGGTCTGTCCAGAAAAAGTCTAGCCATTGTTAATATAATGAAAACAGTTTGTGTGACATCAATGTAACCTGGCAGCCAAGGAGAGTGGACTGGAATGTGTATGTGTGAACTATGATGACTTCACTGTACTAGTCAGTCAGAGCAGTAGACACCATTGAGTGAGCATGTGTACCACATGGCTGTCCCATTCAAAATGACTGAGTAGAGCAACAAACGTATCAAATTTTGCGTTAAGCTTGAGCATTTCTCTGTGGAAACTATTCAGATGGTTGAGAAGGCCACAGCTACTGGCAGCTTCCTTATGACAACATGCCCGCTCACGCATCATGTCTTATGCAGAGTTTTTGGTGAAACATCAAATCACCCAGGTGACTCAGCCCTCCTGCAGCCTAGATTTGGTGCCCTGAGACTTCAGGCTTTTCCCAAAACTAAAATCACCTTTGAAAGGGAAGAGATTTCAGACCATCCATGAGATTCAAGAAAATACGATGGGCAGGTGATGGTGATTGGGAGAACTCTGTGAAGTTTCAGGTGCCTACTTTTAAGGGGACTGGGGCCTCATTGTCCTGTGTACAATGTTACTTGTATCTTCTTCAATAAATGCCTCTATTTTCATAGTATGTGGCTGGATACTTTCTGGACAAACCTTGTATTATGGTTTATTATTTCAAGAAAGATATAAAAACACAATTGAAACTCAAAAAAAGATTTGTGCATTGTATACTGATAGAATGTGTCAGAAGTGGTTTGTGAAGTTTCTTGGTACTATCGACATTTTCACCAATAATTCTTTGCTGTGGGGCTGTCTTATGCACTGGGAGATGTATAACAGCTCCTCTGGCCTCCACCCACTAGAAGCCAATTGCAAGAGACAGCCAACACACTCAGAATATCCACATCAATAAAGTTATTGGTGAAAATGAGTCTTTTATTTCGTGGAAGAAACTAAAAGGACTTTTTGGCCAATCCAGTACATAATGTAATATTGTTGTTTTTCAAGTTTTTAAACTTTATACAAATGGTATCATACTATAGCTATCATTCTGAGCTTGGTTTTTAGCTCAACAATGTCTTTGGAAATTTGTATATGTTGAAGATGTGGTTCCAGTTCATTTATTTTAAATAACTGAAGAGCAGGCTGACAGCTGTCAGAGGTTTGAGGGGCTGGGTAGCAGGTGGAGGGACTGAGCAAAGGGAAAGAAAGAAAAAAACTCATGGACTTGAACAGCAGTGGTGATTGCTGTGGGGAGGGGCGTGGGGGGGTGGAGGAGGGTACAGTGGGGCCACATGGTGATAGAAGGAGACTTGACTTGGGGTGGTGAGCACCAACACAGTGTACAGGTGACGTGTTATAGAACTGTGCACCTGAAACCTGTATAATTTTGTTAACCAGTGCCATTCCAATAAACTCTATAAGAAGGAAAAAATTATGTAGGATTAAAACGAAATACCATATCTAAGAATCATATTACAGGTAAAATCAGATATGATAAGTAGATACTTAGTGAAATCAGTAAAATAAGGAGTATTACAAAAAACTGGAGAGTAACCCATTTTATGGCTATATATCTATAATTCATCTAGTTTCTTGATGAACATTTAGGTTGTTCATAATTTTTTCTGCCATAAACAATACTGGAATGAACTGTCTTGCCAGGTACCCTTGGGTACATGGGCAGAAGTGTTCATATTCAAAAGTTCTTTACTCCAGAAGGGAATCACTACTGGACCATAGGTTATCAGAATATTCAACTTTACTAGAAATTGACAAGTTTCTATCCAAGGAAGTTTCTGTCTGTTTATTCTCCCACTAGTAGTTTATGAGAGTTCCTTTTTCTCCACATAAAAGAATCACATTTTTTATTTTGAAAATATGACTCTGGTAGCAAAATGAAAAGGTAGTTGGGTGGGGGTGGAAGTGGAGCAAAGAGGGCCCCGGCCCTGGAGAGCTGGGAGCCAGCCTGGCAGGCTCCCGGCTCAGAAGTCCTGGTGGGGAACTCGCCACACACGCCGTGCTGCCTCTTCACGTTCTCCCTTGTGGTGTCGGGCTGGCAGAAATGGAGTTATCTGCTTCTCATATGTTATCAATCACATAGCAAATTGTATGGGCGAGCAAACTGCTCTTTGTAGAAAATTATTATTTATTTTTTATTTAGCAAAACTCAAGGCTGAGAGGGTGCTCCATTGTGCCCTTCTGTGGTTTTAGTATTTCTCGGCTTTGGCTCAGCTGGGGTTGTTTATTATGCATGTGTTGTATTGCAAATGTGGAACAAATGAAGCCGAGATATCAAATTAATGCTGTGATCTGTTTTCTGTTTTGTTGCCATAACAATCTGTGGCTCTTGAAGCAAAGAGAAAATTAGAATTGTATTAAAGGTGTTTACACCATGTACACTCTATCCTGCATTATTATTTATTGCTATACTAAGTGTATTTAACATTTGCTTACGGAGAGTTCACTGCTACTGCTTTTTGCCTTGTGATTTTTCTGCTCATCATACCAACCAGGTTTTGCTTTTTGACCTTGACGTTTCCTATAGTTCTGAACAGGAAGGAAGAGGGAGATTTGGTCAGATGCTTCGTGATCTCTTGACTCCTTATGTTTATCCCTCCCCATCATGCCTCAGCCCTTGGAGTTCTTTAAAGTCAAGAGTATTGGTTAGAAAGAAAGCAGAAACTGGAGAAAGTTTTCCTCATTTCTTTGCTCCATTCCTGCCCCCCCCCAAACCTGAATAGGAGGCCCAGCATCCTCTGGGAGAGATGAAGTAGAGGGGCGAAGAAAGGAAAATCAGAGGGATTTATGTCTTAGAGGAGAGGAGATCAGTATGACAAATGGATCATTAGGGTGCTGGTCCTGCAAGATCTACCTTTGCTCTACTTTGTTCCCAAGGTCAAGTACTCACCTTTTTGGAGCTGAGGTCACTCTTTGACTGAGTTCCTTACTGCCTCAGTGTACACCCTGATGGGCCTCAAGGAGGCTGAATGGTGGAGCTGGGGTGGTAGAGGCCCCCCAACTAACCAGGTAAGTTTACCCATGTGGATGTCCGCTTGGGACTGTATGGAGTTGTAAGCTCTTTTAAGGCAGATGTGATTCCTGCTCCATTTACCAGCCTATAATTCCTAGAATAATGCTGGGCACGCACAGGGAACTCAAGAACTTCATTCGCTGATTATAATGGTCATTGTAGAGACAGGGCTAAAGATAGTTTCCTTCCTGGTGTTGAAGGAAGATATGCTTAAAAATGGACAACTCTCAGTGAGTTATGCCCATGTGAGGATGTCTGTGGCTCCAGAGACAATAGAATAAAAAAGAATATTTCTGACCCTTCTTAGAAGAGTCCTTCAGGTGATCTGTATTTTCTTCATTAGGGAAGAACATGGGAAAAGAGGATACGAGGGGAAACTTCACCTAGTGACTATGCAAAAAGATCAGAGCCACAGAGGCCCTAGGCGACAACAGATTTTAAAAATGTCCTGCTGTTGTCTTTCAGTCCCCAGGGGACCTTCAGTCAGGTCTAAAGCCCAGGGCAGGATGAAGGCCCTTTCTTGTTCAGGACTCTCTTTGAGTACGGCAGACTCAAACCAAGGATGGTCCCTGGTTATGTAACACAGGCAAAAAAATTATATATATATATATACACTAAGAAAAATCAACCTTTCTCTCAAGGCCAAAGTTATTTTCCTTCTCAAATTCTTGCATATGGGCACACACACACAAACTTAAAAAGAAAGACTAAAGTGTACAAAAATGAATTTGGAGGTCCGGGTTAGTGCGTGAGTGGTCGCAACATTATCACACAGGAGGCAGCTGCTAAGACCATGGCAACTTTGACCCCAGGGTGAAGCGTGAAATGGCAGGACTATTAGTCTGGTTGGTGGAGGGCAGAGGCTAGGGAGAGGATGGGAGTGGCAGGAGGGTCTAAGATAGCTGGATAAAGTTGGCTCTGGGTGTGTCTTTGGAAAAAGCACATCATATCTTTTCCGTCTTCCTTATCTTTCTACAGAGCCCCTCTTTTCTGCCCAGATGGCCACCCCAAGTCTTAGGGCAGAGGCCCCTCTAGACCCAGGGAGGTGGTGGGCAAAAGAGCAACCTTACACAAGGCGGTGCAGCCCTCCCCAAAGACTGACTTTTTGCTTTTATGAATAACCTGTTTGAAATGTTCCAAGTTAGCCACATTCTCTCAGACATTTTTTGAGAAGGATAACACAGGTAATTCCTTTGCCTCCGTGGATCTAAATTGCTAATAAAGTGTGCCACACCCACTACTTTCGTTCAGTCACCAGTTCTGACTAGAAGGGTTCACAGCACAGTGTGTTTACTTTTGTGCCAGGCCCTTTCCTGAGGGGTAGAGATGTGAAGTGATGCATCCGTGTTCACGCAAAGAGCGCTTTGCAATTCTGCTTGCTTAACTGAGCATTAGTACGGACGTATGTGATGAGGAGCCAGCCGAGCTTCGCTGAATTTTGTTTGGATTCCCGGTGTCCACGTGGTTTCAATGTCAGAGACCAGGACAGTTACAAGAGAGCAGCTTGCAATAACTATACTTGTAGAAACATGTGCTTCCTGCCTTACATCATATGTGATCGTTTACTTGTTCCAAATAAATTCCTGGATCCATAAATTCCAACTCTATGGATCCTGCAGATACAATGCCCCTATTAGGCTTCCTTTCAGGAAATATGTGCATTTTTATTTGTGTGGGAAGATGATACTGTGAAAGAGCAATGCAATCTCCCACCTCACAAGGACTCACAGACACCCGTGTCTGGGGCTGACTGAGAGCACCAGAAATCAGGCCCCCGCTTCCCCAAGGAGGGGTTCCCAGCTTAGCAAATAAATATACAGGATGCCAGTTCAATTTCAATCAGATAAACAACAAATAATTTGTAGTATAAGAATACCCTATGCAATATTTAGGACATGCTTCTGCTTATACTAAAAAATTATTTGTCACTTACCAGAAATTCAGATGTAACTGGGTGTCTTAATTTTCTCTGGCAACCCCACCTACCCTAGAGGGGAGTGAAATCAAGGAACGAAAGTAACACATGCTTGGCTTTTTTTTTCCAAGTTAAAAACTGTGGTGTAGTGTAAAATAATAATGTCAGGAAGACTACTGCTGAGTCGGTTTTACTTCTCAGCACGAGAAGAAAAATAACCCTAGCACGGGGGGAAACCCACGCCCCCCCACGCCCATCTCTCACCCCCCTCCCCCCGCCCCTTCCCAGAGTGCTGTGTGGAAAAACCGAAAGTCCCAGGGTTTCTTGCGGAGCGGCAGGCCAGTCAGGCCAGAAGGAGGTGTCCGAGGGACTCACTTGGCCTTGGCTGGGGTCAAGGGTCAAAGACGAGGTCCCGAGGAACTGTGGAGAAGCAGCACCAGGTCACTGCGGGCCACGGGGAATGGGGGTGCATGGTGCGGAGCTTCACTCCGGGTAAGGCGACCACGGCCCTTTGAGTCTGAACAGGGCAAACCCAGTAAACTCATTTGCGCGGAAAACCGGAAACAGACTAGATTGAAGGTGAAAACGAGAGGCTAAGCGGGAGGTTAAGAGTGGACACACAGTTACGGTTCTCGCGCACCTGAACTCGTGGTCGGAGACTTTTGTTCCCTACCTTCCCGAGGTAACTGTGGAGACCAGGCCAGCGTGGGGAGCGTGCTCCCGCACACCGTCAGGGGTGTTGCCTGTGGGGTGGGAGGGCAGGGTCTAGTGACTCGCAGGCCAGGGTTAGCGGGTACACGGCTGTGGCCAGCGCCCTGACCTCTGCACCCATGCGGGAGAGTGCCCTTCCCCCCCCCCCCCCCCCAGTATATCAGAGCACTCTTCCTGTTGCATTTGTGGTCACCAGGGCTCATCCCGTGAGCAGTGGGAATGAACCACACCTGTCCTCCTGGTCTGGGCTTTTAACACCTGTGCGCCGTGGTGTTTGTCATGGAAACCATGGAACATAACTATTGCGGTGCATAGTGGCTGTGTGGTGGTTGACAAACAACATCTGAACCTCAGTACGCTTACCTATGAAATGGAAACAGAGCCCCCATCATCAGGTCACAGAGGATTAAATGAGATGATGTATATAGAGCCAATACAGTGCGTTGCCTGGCACATAGCAAAGATGCCACAGGTCAGCCTTACTGGGCAGAAGCAATTTGCCTTTGGGCAGCGCCCAGACTGCGTCCTCTCTCCTCAGTTAAGAAGGCTCTTTGTGCCATTTATTTTATTAGATTAAAACCATCTCACAAGGGGATTCAGACTTCCAGGTGGAACCTTTGTTGTTTAAATTCTCCCAGGATCATTGCCTTTTGCCTTTTAACTAATTGATGAACGCTGGGCTTCAGTTTCTAAGTGGAGCTTGTTAGGAAGGAATTGTTTGGCACCAGGCACCTTTCTCCACCATGGGGAATCACACAGCAGGTAGCAGGTGCAGCTGAGGGAAGAGAGGGGCACAGTGCTCGGCACTGGCCTGGGCCTCGCTCCCGGCACAGGGCAGTGCTTCAGCATCGCCAGCAGTGGCCGGAAGATGCCTAGGTGCTGGGAGCTGGCAGGGAAAGCTCCGAACTGTGACCCTGGGGACTTTCATGGACACACTGCAGCAGATGTCTATTCTTGGCTAGGGCAATTAGCCTCAAAGAGGACAGTCAGCAGGAAGAGAAAAGGGCTCTCACTCAGGGAGGGATGCGATTGATGTGCATTTGGCACAGTTTTCAGCTGCAGGAGAGGGAAGGCAGCTAATTAGATGAGCTAATACTATCTGGAGATTTTAGCTGATCCAGGTGGGGATAGAAAGAATCATAGTGCAAGGTAGGAAGTTTTATTGTGGGTTTGAGGCAGCCATGTGGACATAGATGTGGCAAAAAAGAAAAAAAAAGATGTGTGTATCAAACATTACTGACCCTTAACCCACCCTGAACTTTATCCTTACCCCTGAATGAAGCTCAGGGCTAAGTTAAGCCAAGCATGGGATAAAAGTGTGAAGGGTGGCAGGGATAGAGTGAGGGTTTTTGAGCATAATAGGTGGTAATAAAATAAATATTGAAAATGTATAGGCATAGAAATTTAGCTTTGTCAATACGTTCCTGTGTCAAGTAGTCATTTCAAACAGAGTTTCATGGATGAGTGTGGAACTTGGCAATCTCCTGGCCAGAATGGAAGACAGAGAAGGGACTAAAAGGATATTCACCTGATAGAAATTCCAGGCTTCTGTCAACAAGTGAGGAGAGGAGGAAGACCTCCAGGGACAAAATGGGCTCTTGAATGGAACATAGCCTTCAGATGTTAACCTCCCAGCTTTCCCAGAGTACTCACTCGGATCTTTGGGGAGGGGAGAAATCCATCCTGCGTCGTATTCAGTACAGGCCCTTTTCCTTCCTGTTGACACTCTTGTGGGTGGGCCTGATCCTTCGGGTGACTAGTGACCATATCTGTTTCTCAGGAGGTGGGAGGTCAAGACCAGGAGAGATTTGAACCAGAATCGCACCTGTTTAGTTGTCCACAACCCTCCCTACGCCCCCCCAAAAATCCCCCACCCCCACCCAAGGATGTGCTTCTATGCTTCCTATATCCATCTCAAGGCTATTTGCTACCACCTTTGGCCTTCTCACCCCTTCACACACTTGATTATTGTTTTTTTTTTCCATGTCTAAAATTTTTCTAAATGTCACACCCAATATTTTGCTATGTTTGAAAAACCTTTAAACCCATTTTCTGTTCTTTAATCTGACTACTCCTTTTTTCTCTCCTTACCCGAACTATTGCAGTATCCTTGAGCCTAATCTTTTCCTCTTTTCTACAAAGTTCCCACATTGACCCTCTGGACCTTCTCTGGTCCGTAGGTTGGTTTTAATGTTGGTGCTACTTAATAGACATCCTGAGATCCTTAGTTTGGAATATAGGATTCTTAACAATCTGCTGTTAGCCGCATTTCCAGCGCCCTCCTCGTCTTCCCACTTGGCACTGCACTCTCTACACTGGAGTCAAATCAGGCCGCTCAGCGTTTTCCCACCCAGGCCAGTCTCTGCTGACATCACTCTCTACTCTCTGCATGGTGACGTTCTACCTGCATTTTAGGATTTCTATCTGATTGGCTGTGGATTCTTTCCCAAAACCTCCCTCACCATTAGAAATATTACTCCTTCTTTGGGCTCCAAAGTCCTTACTTGACCCTTGTTCAGGACTTAACATATTGTGTGATAATTATATAGCCCTCTCTCCAGCTAATCTTTAATCTTCTCATGGAGAAAGACAGGAGACCCGTGAGAATGGGCCGCATTCTCTACCAGCGTTTCCCAAAGTGTGTCTTAGAACACTGGTTCTGCTGGGTGTTAATCAACACTAGTGCTTACCCTGTTGTAAACATTTTGCATGTAGGCAGGTAGTGCTATTATATCTATTTTGTAGATGAAACTAATAGCTACTAAGTGGTTGTTCCAAAGGCCATGCTCTTGACCACCACACTATGTTGTCCCCCAGGTTAATAGGTATTATATAAAGTTTCAAGAACAAATGCCCAATTTAACCAGGTTAAACAAAATCAAATCTTTGCTGCAGGGGGTGGAGAGACTTCTCAGAACTTTTTATATGTTAATGCACATTGTGAATTTCTAGGAGGAGGATATAGTTCAATATAGTTAACAGCATTTTCCCATAACTCCTTGGCTACTGAACCCTATTTTTTCTCGTAGGTTATCTTGCAGGTTAATGTCTGTGAACTATAATTTCGAAAACATCGCTTTGTATCAGTGTTTCCAAATTCATCCCATACTATTAGTAAATAGATTATATAGATGTTAAATGGGACAGTTGTAATTATATATGTGTGGATGATATATTATCACATTCCCCTGCCCTGTTTTATTGAGATATCATTGGCCTATGTCACTGGTAAGTGTAAGGTGCATGCACTGGATGGTTTGACTTACACGTATTGTGAAATGATTACCAAAGTAAGTTTAGTTAGCATCCATCATCTCATATAGATACAAGAAAAAGGAAAAGAAAACACATTTTTTTTTTGTGATGAGAACTCTAAGGATTTACTCTCTTAATAATTTTCATGTATGTTATAAAAACTAGTGATACTGAGCATCTTTTTATATGTCTGTTGGCCATCTCTATGTATTTTCATTGGAGAAATGTCTATTCACGTGTACTCTGCCCATTTTTTCAAGTTGGATTGTTTGTTTTTTAGTATGTAAATGTGATTGTTTTCTTTATTTCTTTTTTCAGCTTATTTGTTGTTAGTGTATAGAAAAGTGACTGATTTTTGCACATTAATTTTGTATGCTTCAAATGTACTGAATTTGTTGATTAGATATAACAGATTTTTTTTGTGGAATCTTTAGGATTGTCTACATGTAAAATTATGTCATCTGCAAATAGAGACAGTTATACAATTGACCCTTGAACAACTCAGGGGTTAGGGGTGCCGATTTCCTGTGTAGTCCAAAATCCACACATAACTTTTGACTCCCCCAAACTTACCTACTAATAGTCTACTGCAGACTGGAAGCTTACCAATAATATAAACAGTCACTTAACAAATATTTTATATGTGCATTATATACAGTATTCTTGGAACAAATATTTTGTATGTGTATTATATCTGTATTCTTGGAGTAAAATAAGCTAGGGGATAGAAAATGTTAATCAAGGAAGTCATAAGGAAGAGAAAATACATTTACAGTATTGTGCTTATTGATACTGTAAAGTTACATCCTCTGTTTACAAGATGAAAAATTCACATATGTTGACCCACACTGTTAAAATCCATCTTGTTTAAGGGTCAACTGTACTTCTTACTTTCCAATTCTGATGCCTTTTAATTGTTTTCACTGCTCTGGCAAGGACTTCTAGTACTATGTGGAATGAAAGTGGTGAGAGATGACATCCTTGTCTTGTTACTGATTAGAGGAAAAGCTTTCAGCCTTTCACCATTGAGTATAATACCATGTTAGCTGTGGGCTTATCATATATGGCCTTTATTATGTTGACATATGTCACTTCTATGCCTAATTTGTTAAGTGTTTTTACTGTGAACTGATGTTGAATTTTTAAAATGCTTTTTCTGCATCTGTTGAGATAATCATATGATTTTTTTCCTTCATTTTATTAATGTGACGTATCACGTTGATTGACCTGCGTATGCTGAGCCATCTGTGCACCTCAGATGTAAATCCCACTTAACCATGGTGAGTGTTCTTTTAAGTGTCCTGCTGAATATGGTTTGCTACTATTTTATTGAAAATATTTACAGCTATACTCATAAGGGATATTGGTGCAGTTTTCTTTTCTGGTGGAGTCCTTTTATGGCTTTGGTAACAGGGTAATGCTACCCTTATAAAATGAGTTTGGAAGTGTTCCCTCCCTTTTGGTTTTTTGGGAAGACTAAGAAATGTTAGTGTTAATTCTTCTTTAAATGTTTGGTAAAATTTACCTGTGAAGCCATCTACTCCTGGGCTTTTCCTTGTTGGGAGATATTTTTTATTACTGATGCAATCTCCTTACTAGCGATTAGTCTATTCAGGCTTCTTCTTTCTTCCTGATTCAGTCTTAGTAGATTGCATGTTTCTAAAAACTTTTCCATTTCTTCTAGGTTGTCCAGTTCATTGGTATATAGTTGTTTCTGTAGTGTCAGTCATAATGCCTCCTTTTTTCATTTATAATTTTGATTTGGGTCCTCTCTTTTCATCATTAGTCTAGCTAAATGTTTATCTATTTTGTTTATCTTTTCTAAGAACCAATTCTTAGTTTGGTTAAACTTTTCTGTTGTTTTCCTGTTCTCTACTTCATATTTCTATTCTAATCTTTTTTATATCCTTCCTTCTTTTAACTTTGGATTCAGTTTGTTCATTTTCTAGTTCTTAAGGCATATAGTTAAATTGTTTATTTGGTATTTTTCTTGCTTCTTAATGTAGCTGTTTAATGCAATGAATTTTCCTATTAGAACTGTGTTTTCTGCATCTCATAGTTTTGTTATGTTGCATTTCCATTTTCATTTGTCTCAACATATTTTGTTATTGCCTCCTTAATTTATTCTTTGATCCACTGGTTTTTCAGGAGAGTGTTGCTTAATTTTCATATATTCAGGAATTTCCAGTTTTCCTCTTGCTATTGATTTCTGGTTTCATAGCATTGTGGTCAGAGAATATATTTGGTATGATTTCTGTCTTCTTGAATTTGCTGAGACTTGTTTTGTGGTCTAACAGATGGTCTGTCCTAGAAAATGTTTAATGTGCATTTGAGAAGAATGTGTATTGTGGTGTTGTTGAATAGAATGCTCTGTATGTGTCTGTGAGCTCTACTTAGTCTATAGTGTTGTTCAAGTATGCTGTTTTCTTATTGATTCTGTGTCTGAATGATCTGTCCATTGCTGAGAGTTGGTATTAATGTCCCCAACTATAATTGTATTTCCATTTACTTCTCTCTCTCTCTTGTGTTAGCTCTGTTAGTTTTACTTCATGTATTTAGGTGCTCTGCTGTTGTGTGCATATGTATTTACAGCTGTTATATCTTCTTGATGTACTGACCTCTTTATCATTATATAATTATCTTTGTCTCTTTTTTTAAACCATTTTTAGTTTAAATTTTATTTTCTCTGGTACAAGTGTTTGTTTCCTGCTTTTTTTGGTTACCATTTTCTTCAAATATTTTTTTCTTTCTCTTCAGTATCAGTCCCTGTTTGTCATTAAGGCTGAAGTGAGTCTCTTGTGCCTTATAGTCAGATCTTTTTTTTTTTTGTCCTTTAAAATGTATTCAGCCATTCTATGTCTTTTGAGTGGAGAATTTAATTGGTTTATTTTATATGTATGTACTTACTTTATAAATAATAATTTACTATTGCCATTCGGTTAATTGCTTTCTGGTTATTTTGCAGATCCATTATTCCTTGTTTCATATTCTGCTGTCTTTTTTTGTGTTTTGCTATCTTGTGATGTCAATGTGCTTTGACTTATGTTCTTTTGTGTAATTTCTACAGGTTTTCCCCTTCTTACCATAGGGCTTACAGCAAATATCTTAAAATTATAACACCATATTTTAAACTAATAATACTTAACTTCAATAGAATGCCTACATTTTTGTACCTTTACTTCTACTCCTCCTCACATTTTGATTTACTGAGTTAAATTTATATATTTTTAATATTGTATAATTAATAACAGATTATTGTCACTATAGTTTTTTACTTACATTTGCTTTTAAACTTTTCAACTAATGTTTTAAGTAAATTATGCCCTGCCATGACCATATTACAGAATATCACTTTGTCTGTGAATTTACCATTACAGTGAGTTTTACACTATATTTTATGTTTCTATGATATTAACTAGAATCCACCTATTTTCACTGAAAAATCCCCTCTTAGATTTCTTGTAAGGCAGCTCTAGTGGTAATGAATTCCCTCAGCTTTTGTTTGTTTGCAAAAGTCATTATCCCTCCCTCATTTCTGAAGGACAGCTTTGCCGGATATAGTATTCTTGTTTTATGTCCCCCCTCCCCCAAACTGGGCAAAGACTTCAATAGATCTCACCAAAGAAGATATATAAATGGCAAACAAGCACATGAAAAGATGTTCCACATATGTCATCAAGGAAATGCAAACCAAAACAATGAGATGTTACCCACTAGAATGATCAAAATCCAGGACACTGACAAAACCAAATACTGCTGAGATATGGAACTAAAGGGACTCATTTATGGCTGGTAGCAGTGCAATGTAGGAAAATACAAAGATCCCCCTTTTCCTCAAGGTCTGTCTGGTGTTAGGAGGGGCACACTAACCCTCTAGGCTTGGAGTAACAGCCCACCTCTGTCTGGCAGGATGTGGTTGTCAAGGACTAGACAACATGCCTTTCACCGCTGGGCTTTATCTGGTCCAAACTGCTTCCTTCTTCCTGTCTGCCAATGTAGCTTAATGATATGGAGTAGAGTTCTGGAGTCTGACTTCAAGGGCAGATCCCAGCTCCTCTGCTCACGTACTGGGCGACTTTGGACAAAGCCCTCCTCCACCTCTCGGAATCTCAAATGGACAGTAAGGGTCATAACAACACCTACCTACCATAGAGGGCATGTCATTCAAAGAGATGACGCAGATTAAATGCATAGTGCTGTACCTGGTGTAGTAGAATCAATAACCTGTCCCTGTTGTCATTGTTATCATTATTAATTTTATATTTAGCCTTGTTTAATTCCCCCTCTTTCATAAAACCCTTATTATCTAACCACTCCTGGTAAAAGCAAATTCTCTTTACTTTGAATTTTCAAAAGCATTCACTTTTCCTATCATTGATTTGGCAGCTACTATTTACTGTCCTGCATTCTGGATTACTTTTTTGTGTACACAGTGTTGTATTTCCTCCCCTCAAGTATAAGTTTTTTTATTTTTTAAATTTTTATTGTTGACTATTACAGATGTCCCATTTCGCCCACCTTGCCTGCCTCCATTCATCCCTTGTGCCCCCTTCCCTCTGGCTGTCACCACACTGTCGTTTGTGTCTGTGAGTTATACATAAGTGTTCTTTGGCTAGCCCCTTCATCTTTCATCCAGCCCCTCCCTCTCCCCTCCCCTCTGACAGTTGTAGGTCTGTCCATATGTCTGTGCCTCTCTGTTTTGTTTGTCAGTTTATTTTGTTCATTAGATTCCCATTTTGAGAGCATATGGTATTTCTCTTTTTCTGTCACAAAAGGTAAGATTTCCTTCTTTTTATGGCTGTGTAGTATTCCACTGTGTAAATGTACCAGAACTATTTTATTCACTCATCTACAATGGGCACATGTGCTGTTTCTAGATCTTGGCTATTGTAAATAACACTGCTATGAACGTACGGGTGCATGCATTCTTTTAAATTGGTGTTTTGGGAGTCTTAGGATATGTTCTCAGAAGGTAGATCACTGGGTCAAAAGGCAGTTCCATTTTTAACTTTTTGAGGAACTCCATACTGTTTCCCACAGTGGCTGCACTAGTCTGTGTTCCCACCAATGGTGCACTAGGGTTCCTTTTTCTTTACATCCTTGCCAGCACATGTTGTTCATTGATTTATTGATGGTAGGCATTCTGGCAGGTGTGAGGTGATATCACATTGTAGTTTTAATTTGCATCTTTCTGATGATTAGTGATGTTGAGTGTTTTTTCCTCTGTTGGCCATCTGTATGTCCTCCTTGGAGAAGTGTCTCTTCAGGTCCTTTGCCTGTTTATTAATTGGATTGTTTTCCTGGTATTGAGTTGCATAAATTCTTATGAAATTAACTCATCATCAGATGTATCATTGGTGAATCCCTTTTCATTTTGTTGATGGTTTCTTTTGCTGTGAAGAAGCTTTTTAGTTTGATGTAGTCCCGTTTGTTTATTTTTCCTTTTATTTCCCTTGCGCTGGGAGACATAGCAGCCAAAATACTGCCACAAGAGCTATCTGAAATTTTACTGGCTATGTTTGCTTCTAGGGTTTTTATTGTTTTGTGATTTACGTTTAAGTCTTATCCATTTTGAGTTTATTCTTGAGCATGGTGTAAGTTGGTGGTCTATTTTTATTTTGTTACATGTGCCTGTCCAATTTTCCCAACATCATTTTTTGAAGAGACTATCTTTATCCATTGTATGCTCTTGCCTCATTTGTCAAATATTAATTGACCATAAAGGTATGGATTGATTTCTGGGCTCTCACTTCTGTTCCATTGATCTATATACATGTTCTTGTGCCAGTGCCAGGCTCTTTTGATTACAATGGCCTTACAGTATAGTGATATCAGGTATTGTGATCCCTCCAACATTGTTTTTCTTTCTCAAGATTTCTGAGGCTATTCAGGGTTTTTTTGGTTCCATGTAAATTTTTGGAATATTTGGTCTAGTTCTGTAAAATATACCATTGATATTAGAAATTGTTTTGAATATATAGAATGCTTTGGGCAGTATGGACATTTTAATGATGTTAATTTTCTAATCATGTACATGATACATGCTTCCACTTATTTGTCTCTTCCTCAATTTCATTCTTCACTGGCCTGTGTTTTTCCAAGTACAGGTCTTTTACCTCTTTGGTTAAATTTATTACTAGGTAATTTATTATTTTTTTTGTTGCAATAGTAAATGGGATTATTTTCTTAGTTTCTCTTTCTGATAATTCATTACTAGTGTATAGAAATGCCACCAATTTGTGAATATTAATTTTTTATCCTGTTACTTTGCTGAATTCACTTATTTTCTCTAGCAGTTTTTTGGTGGAGTCTTTAGGGTTTTCTATGTACAGTATCTTGACATCTGTGAATAATGACAGTTTTATTGGGTTGGCCAAAAAGTTTGTTTAGTTTTTCCATATGATGGCTTTAGTAGTGCTTAGTTGTCTTTAATTTTATTCAAAACAGTCTTGTTAGATTGTATTGTGACAGCTGTCATATCAGTGGGCTTTTAAAAAACACTTATCAAAATTGGTGAATTTTTGTGAAGCCCTTTTAATATGGAAGATGGAAGAAAATTTGTGACATTTATGTCATATTATGTTTTATTATTCCAAGAAAGGTAAAAACACAACTGAAACATAAAAAAAGATTTATGCAGTGTATGGAGAAGGTGCTATAACTGATCAAATGTGTCAAAAAAGTGGTTTGTGAAGTTTCTTGGTACTACTGAAATTTTGGCCAAATAATTCTTTGCTGTGTGGCTGTCTTATGTATTGGAAAATGTTGAGCAGCAGCCCTGGCCTCTGTCCACTAGAAGCCAATAGTGTGAGGTAGCTGACATACTCAAAATATCCAAATCAATAAAGTTATTGGTGAAAAGGAAAAATATGTTTTTTAAAAGATTTTATTTATTTATTTTTAGAGAGGGGGAAGGGAAGGAGGAAGAGAGGGAGAGAAACATCAATGTGTGGTTGCCTCTCATGTGCCCCCACCGGGGACCTGGCCCACAACCCAGGCATGTGCCCTGACTGGGAATCGAACCTGTAACCCTTTGGTTCACAGTCTAGTGCTCAATCTGCTGAGCCACAACAACCAGGAAAAATAATGTTTTTTATTTTGTAGAAAATACTAAATGGACTTTTTGGCTAACCCAATACTTCCTTGTTTCCAATTTGGATCCCTTTTATTTCTTTTCTTGTCTCATCACTGTGGTTAGGACTACCAGTACTATGTGAATAAGAGTGGTGAAAATGGACATTCCTGTCTTGTTCCTGATCTTAAGGCAAATGCTTTATTGACTATGATGTTAGCTGTGTGTTTGTCATATATGGCCATTATTACATTGAAGTATGTTCCTTTTATTCCCACTTTGCTGAGAGATTTTGTTTATCATAAATGGGAGCTGGATTTTGTGAAATGCTTTTCCTGCATCTATTGATATGATCATGTGGTTTTTGTCCTTTACCTTGTTTATGTGGTATATCAAGTTTATTAATTTGCATACATTTACGATGCTTGCATCCCTGGGATAAATCTCCTGATCAGGGTATGCGATCTTTTTAATGTATTGCTATATCAGGTTTGCTAATGTGTTGTTGAGGATTTTAGCATCTATGTTCATCAGGGATATTGCCCTATAATTTTCTTTCTGTGTAGTGTCTTTATCTGACTTTTGAATTAGGATAATATTGGCATCACAGAATGAACTTGGGAGTTTTCCTGGCACTTGAATGTTTTGGAATAGTTTAAGAGGGAAAGGTGTTAGTTCTTCTTTGAATGTTTGGTAAAAATCACCTGCGATGCCACTCAATCCAGGGCTTCTGTTTGTCGGGAGTTTTTTGAATACTGCTTTAATTTTTCTAGTTGTAGTCTTTCTGTTCAGACTCTCTGACTCTTCTCAGTTGATTTTTGGAAGATTTTATGCTTCTAGGAATTTATCCATTTCTTTCAGATTATCTAATTTGATGGCATATTTATTGTTCATAATATTTTCTTACAATCCTTTGTATTTCTTTGGTGTCAGTTGTTTTTCCTTTTTCATTTCTGATTTTACTTATTTGGGTCTTCTCTCTTTTTTTCTTGATGAGTCTGGTTAAAGGTTTGTCAATCTTGTTGATGTTTTCAAAGGACCATCTACTTCTTGGCTTCCTTGATCTTTTGTACTATTTTTTTAGACTCTATTTCATTAATTTCTGATCTTCATTACTTCCTTTTATTCACTTTGGGCTTTGTTGATTTTATCCAGTTCCTTTAAGTGTAAAGTTAGACTATTTGAGTTTTTTCTTGTTTCCTGAGGTAGGCCTGTAATGATATGAATTTCTGTCCTAGGACTACTTTCACTGTGTGCCACAGATTTTAGATTGTTGTGTTCTCATTTTCATTTGTTTCAGGGTAACTTTTGGTTTCTTCCTTGATCTCATTGTTAACACATTCATTGTTTTGTAACAAGTTTTTGCCACTGAAATCAAGCCTCCATGACTGTGTGCTTTTCTATTTTTTTCTCCTGTGATTGATTGTAGCTTTATACCATTATGGTCAGAGAAGATGCTTGATAATGATTTTAGTCTTGTTAAATTGTTTGGTGTTCTTATATGTGGTCTATCCTAGAAAATGTTCCATGTGCACCTGAAAAGAATATATATTCTGCTGCTTTGAGGTGAAATGCTCTGAGGATATCAATTAAATGCATCTGATTTCATGTGTCATTTAAGGCTGCTGTTTCCTTGCTGATTTTCTGTCTGAAAGATCTATCCATTGAAGTCAATGGGGTATGAAAATCCCCAACTATGATTGTATTACTGTCAAATTCTCCTTTTATGTTCATCAAGATTTCCTTTACATATTTGGGTACTCCTGTGTTGGGTGCATAAATGTTTACCCGAATTATATCCTCTTGTTGGATTGCTCCTTTTATCATTATGTAGTGTCTTTCTTTGTCTCTTGATGTAGCCATTGTTTTAAAATCTGTTTTGTCAGCTATACATATTGTTTCCCTAGGTTTTTTTTTCCATTTTCATGAAATATCTTTTTCCATCCCTCTACTTTTAGTCTGTGTGTATCTTTCGTTCTGAGGTGGGTCTCTTGTAGACAGCACATACAAGGGTATTGGATCTTATCCATTCAGCTACCCTCTATTAATTTTAAAGTGAGTATTAGTATCTATTGCCATTTTATTCTTTAAACTCTGCTCATTTTTTGTCTTGTTTTTATACTTCTTAAAGTACAGCCTTTATATTTGTTGTAATACAGTTTGGTGGTAACAAACTTCTTTAGCTTTATCTTGTCTGGGAAGCTCTTTATTTCTCCTTCAGTTTTAACTGGTAGCTTTGCTGGGTAAAGTAGTCTTGGTCTTAGGTCCCTACTTTTCATCATTTTGAATACTTCATTCCTTCTAGTTTGAAATGTTTCTGTTGTGAGATCAGCTGACAATCTTAAGGGAGCTTTCTTATAGGCTGTCCCCCCTTGTCTCTTCCTGGATCTGAAAACCCCAGACTCTCCTCAGGTGACTCCAGTCTGCACTGCCTTCCCTCTGCTGGAGCCCAAGTGGCTGTGAACAAAATTTTCTATGTTGGCTCTTTAACAGGGTGCCTGTGTCTCCAGCAGACTCTGCCTCTTCTTGGTGGAAAAAAAACCCTGCCTCTTTTCACAGCCAGATGCGAGGATCATGCCTCTTCCTGACCCCATGTCTCTCCAGGGGAATCTCACAGCTGAGATATTACTCTGGCACCTCAGTGATAGCCCATGAAATGGGGGAGGGGCAGCCTTTTTCATGTCTCTGGCCTTCCTACCAGTCCTTATGTGACTTCTGCAAATCCTTGGTTATAAGATTCCTCTTCTGCTAGTCTCTAGTTGGCTTTTCAGAATGATGTCTCCCAATTTTATTGTGTTTCCAGTATGGTTCTGGGAGGTGGCACTTTCAAGATCCATCTACTCCACAGCCATCTCTAAAACCAATTGACAGTTTTTTTTCTTTCATTATTTTGAATATGTTATCCCATCCTTTTCTGGCTTGAAAAAATTTCTGCTGAGAAATACACTGATAGTCTAGTGCATTCCCTTGGATGTAACTTCTCTCTTTTCTCTTGCTGCTTTAAAAATTCTTTCTTTGTCTTTGACTTTTGACAAACTATTCACAATGTATCACCTTGTAATCCTATTCAGGTTCACCACATTTAAGGTTCTTTGGGCCTCTTGGATCTGGATGTCTATTTTTGTCCCCACATTTGGGAAGTTTTTAGCCATTACTGCTTTAAACATAATTTCTGTCCCTTTTCTTTTTCTCTTCCCTTAAATTTCCATAATGTGAACATTGTTTCTTTTAATTGTGCCTCATAAGTGCCATAGACTTTCTACACTCTTTTTTATTCATTTTTTTTTTTCTTTTCTTCTCTGGGTAATTTTAAATATCCTATCTTACAGGTAGCTCATTCTTTCTTCTGCATGGTCAAGTTTGCTGTTAAAGCTCTACATTGAATTCTTCAGTTCCATTATTGTATTTTTCAGCTCTAGGAGTTTTTTGGGTTTTTTTGATGGTTTCTATTTCTTTGTTAACTTTGCATTTTGTTCATGTATTGTTTTCCTGACTTCATTTAATTGTCTCTGTTTTCTCGTAGTTCATTAAACATCTTTAAGAGGATTATTGATTATTCTCAATTCTTTGACGGTTTGTAGACCTCTATTTATTTAGGGGCATTTTGTGTGTGTGTGATTCTTGATTATTTCCATTGATATGTGCACATCTGAGTACATGGTATCCTCTTTCAGATTTTGCAGGGTTTTTTTTTTTTTTTTGCAGAGATAGTTTTTCACTCTTCAGCTCCTTTTTGGTTTCTGTATGTACCTGTTGGTATTGTTCTTGGGCATGTGGGGCCTGCTGTTGGGGTCTCTTTTTGGGCAAGGCAATTGTTTGAGCTCTGAGGTCAGCAGCGGGGGGTGGGTGTGATGCTGTGCCACTGGCTGATGACAGCTGGGTAGGACTGCTGGCTTGGTTATCTCTTCAAGTGAGGCTGTAAGAAGGGTTCTGTGGTTGTCTGGATTTTTTGGGTCAGGCTTACTAGACAGTCAAGACTGGCTAGTATGCTTAGCAGTAGGTGGGGCTATGAATTTACTTCACTGCTATTTGGGCACTCAAGTCAGATAAGAGTGTGCACTGAATAGGTCAGGTGAGGCTATTGGTTTCACTCTTCAGACAAGGAAATCCATTGGCTGTGCCAAAGCAGGGCTCTGGGATGGGCTATGCAGCTTCCTGTGTCTTCTGATAAGGTACCTTGGTCAGGAAGGCTGAAGGTTGAATTTAGCAATAAGTGAGGCTGCTAGTTAGTTTCTTTGTCTTAGAAGGAGAAGCAACTTCAAGTTTACTAGGCTCTGTGTTTTGGTCTTGACTCAAGCTGACCCATGCATCAGGTTTCCTGGCTGAACAGGGTCATTGGCTTTATTCTGGGGGCACCTGCCTTGGCTCAAGCATTGTTATGTAACACAGCAGCTTCCAGGTGTTCTTGCCAGTTCTTCCTGTCAGATGGTGCCTGGGCTGTGGGCCACGGCAGGTGGAGCTATGGACTTAGCTCTCTGGCCTGGATGGGTCTGGGAGGGCCCATTGGAGGCAACTTCCAAGTTTTTCCCCAAAGGCTTTCTGATCTAGAGGGCCCAGGAACTGTACTTTGCAGTGGTTGAGGCTGATTCAGCTCTTCTGTCTGGGTATGGGCAGACCAGATTCCAGGTTTAGCAAAATTCCTCATTTGAGGACTTGAATCAGGGCCATACAGAGTTCTTGATGTCCGAATGTGTCACCAACTTGGTTCTGCAGATGGAGCAAAGCTACTTGGGCTCTGCAGGTAGGAACTTGGTCTGCCAAGATGAAAGTATTGGAAGACCCTCTCCCCTTCTCTGTCCCAGTCAAATTCCCAGTAGTTGAGCCCCATAGATTCCCCTGCAATCCCCAGGGGACAAAAACAGAACAGAGGCTCCCACAAAGTGACCTACAGTGCTGGGGTTGGGGGGATGGATGTCATCCCTGGGCTCTTTTCTCACTTCAGCAGCTGCAGGCTTGGGAGACCCCCTGGTGTGGTGCTGTGCAGGCCTGGGGGAGGAGCAGTGTGGTCAGTGTATAGCTGCTCCTTTTACCTTTCTAATGTAGTCTCTTGGTCTTTGTGGTACAGGGGGTGCTCCAGCCTCACCCCTGTGTTCTAAGATTCTCTCAGTGGTGTCTTGTCCATGAATAGTTGTTAATTGTTCTTCTTGAGAGGAGGAGCAAAGTCAAGAATGATCTTTGTCACCATCTTGGTGATGTTACTTTTATCATATTCTTTAATGATGGAGTCACCAGTATTTCTTTTTTTCATTTGTTCCAGCCATTGTGAGGGCTGCCTTTCTCACCTTTTCATCTTGGGGACAGGGAAATTCAATTAGGAATCTCTCATTCTCTGAAGTTTGGGATACCAGGTGGTAGTTGTCACCAGCATTTACTGTGACTGGGCTGAAATCAGTACTAGGACTAGGGTGTGTCTAGTCTTGTAGGAGAAACTGAATGAGGCACCTAGATGGCAGAAGACACACTCACAGTGGGGTGGAAAGGTGGGTAGAGCCTGGACTGAGTGGAGAGCAAGCTTGTGAGCTTGGGGCCTTGGAGCTACAGGTGGATAGTGATTATACCCCCAGCTTTCAAGGACATTCTCTCATGTCGTAGCCCCCCCTCTCCTATGCCCACTGAGGCTCTCTTTTTTCCAATCTCCTGTCAACCTCATTGTACTCTTGAGGAGAAGACTTTCATTTGTTCAGGTTATAGTTTTTAAAGAGGCAAAGTTATTAGATGAAACACATTTGGTAGACCAGTAAGAATGTGTCATATAGTTAGCTAGTTGGGAGAACGACTCTTGAGTACATAGGGCCATTTTGCTCAGCTCTGCCCTTGGTAGAGACATTGATGGGGAGAAGTGTCAGGACCAGCTTCCCTGCCCCATCACTCATTATATTTCATTCTCCCCCAGGAAAGGCCTTTAACTTCTAGGTAGGGAGATACTGTCTGAGCAGCACAGAGCTCAGCTAAGGACAACAAAGTTTGAAAGAGTTGCTGTGACCTTATAAATCTTAAGTATATAATCCTGTGTGGGCACCATGGTGACATAGTGTTCATTTTGGGGAGAGTGGAGTTTGTCTGGACCATTCACTCTTAGTGCTATGAGGGTTTCTTCTTACCTGGCGGATACATGCTAATCCGGGCAAGCTCCTGGAGGCAGGATCATGTTTACTTCTCTTTACACTCCCAGCTCCTACAGAGTGCTTTGCATGGGGTTACTGCTTAGTATCTGCCTTTTGAACTAATGAATGATGGATGAGTGGATTATGCATTGTCCCTATAGTAGCTATTGACAAATTGGGACAGATTACTTGGATTCACACACATTTCCTGGATGTCTGGAGCTAAATGGCATCCCAGCAGCAGCTTGGACTTTTTGCCTTTGTAAGGCTGTTCTAATGACTTAGTTGTACTTTCCTGCCTGAGGGCTGTCGTGGGCCCCACCCCACTCCAGGTGGTAAGTTGGCAGGACCAACAGTAGCTGCAGCTTGGAGAGAAGGCAAAAAGGGGTTGCCTGCCCTTCAGGAATGCCTTAGAATCAGGTGCCTTTATTCATAGTTTTCTATTGGTTTATACACAGTTCTGTGGCTTTTCTGGTCTCTTAGATGTTCAAAGTCTATCTGGGGACATTTCCTAGGTATAAAATGTTGCTGAGAAGGTAAAAAAAATGTAGCTTAAAATTGATGACAATACACCCAAAGTAGCTTGACTTAATTACAGGGATGCTTTTCCATACAGGACCCAGTAGGTAGTTAGCTCTGTGGCAACAAGACAGAACCTGAATTCTGGGGATTCACAAGCAGAATAGCATTCTTCTTCATCCCTGTCAGTGTTCCAAGCCTCCCGCAGTGCCTCCTGACTTTTGCCTCCTATTTCCACCAACTTCATTCCATCCCATAATCAGATCCCTCTCCGCAGATATTTCTTGAGTTGTCCATTTCGAGCCACTGCAAGATGACTTGCTATATCCACCCATCCATCCGTCCACCCAACATTTTTGAACATTGACTATATGACAGCCACTGTGTGACACTGGTGATACAGTGATGAATGAGACACAGTCATTTCCTTCAAAGAGCTCACAGTCTGGCTTGGGAGACAGACATAAGCAACATGTAAACAGTGCACAATAGAGTGAATGTTACATGCATTTCAGACAAAGAACTATGGGAATATAGAAAGAGAAGATAGATAAGGGAAGGAGAAAATGACTCCAAAGACAATAAATATCACAAAGCTTAGGTAATGGTGAACTTCTTCGAGACCCTCTTCTGAAGCAGTGGTTTTTCACCTTTGTGCTTTTAGTAGCAAAATTGTTTTTCAAAATTCCACATAGACCACAATAACTAAAACAAGAATAGTCCCTTTGGTTAGATTGGCCCAGGTAGGCAGAGATGGGGTGGGGGTTAGAGAGCCTGCTGCTCGGCTGCAGCCAGGCTTTTGAGCCCTGACCCTGCTCTTCCCAAAGTGATCGAAGAGGTCTCAACTCTCATTGCTGCCGAGGATGCAGCTTTGCCTTCGGAAGGCAAAGAACCTTCAGGCTTGTTACACGCAGCTCTCCAGGTGACTTTGTTGTTCCCATCTAGGACCCAAATGGACAGCTACGCCTTTCTTTTGGGAAGAGATATCCAAGTATAAAACTTGGATGTAGAAAGCAGGGGTGGATTACAGTGGGTAATTGGGTTCCCTTTCTGAGAATGGAGTTTGTTGTTGGGCCTCATGCGTAGGGCAGAACTGTGTGGTTGTGCTAGCCTCTGAGGTGGGCATGTCTCCAGTATATGATTTCTCACGATGGGAAATCCTGTCCTGGAACTTGTTAGTGCAGAGATCTCTGCTGGAGGGGCTGTGGTCTTTTCGTTGGACCTTGTCTATAGTTGCCCAACGAACTGAGGAAGAGCCGTGGGGTTCTCTGGGGATGGCTGAGAGGACAGCTGGTAGGAGACAGGAATAGACCAGGCTAGCAGAGGGGGGCTTACTGGACCTTGTTGGCAGATACTCCCACTGCTTCAGTCGGTTGAACGTACAGAGCACTTACAATGTAATGGCCCTGATCTAAGTGTTTTGTGTATATTTGGTTTAGGTAATCCGCTTGACAACCTCAGACACTAGGTATTAGATATTATTTTTAATCTCTATTTTGCCAGTGAGGAAATAAAGGCACAGAGAGGTTACAAGGGTAATTAGTGCAGTGCTGGTATGCAAAATGAGGCAGTGTGACTTATCAGAGGATACTCCTGAGTATCTTCCATATCTTTAACTCCAACTCTGTGACAGAAGCATCATCCAGTGTCTCAAAATTGGAGGGTCTTACATGGGACTTTAACTGTAATTGACCAGTTGCAGAACACAATGTATTTATATATTTAATATGTAACATATATGGAATGTATATCTATGTATTTTTTATTTTAAAAAGCTCTTTGGATGCAGGCAGGTAGAAGGTACTAGGCTGCTTTGCTGCCCAGTAGAGAAAGATTAAAAGAAATGTAACATTTCCCCTAAAGCAGCTCCCACCTGGCAGGCCCTCAAGCTATCCCTCAGAGCTCTGTCTCCCATTATGCAGCCCCGACTGGTGACATCAGCAGTGGGGAACCACTGAATTGGGACTGCAGACTGAGGGGAATATGTAGGTTTTCATTCCTTCTCTGACTGAGGCTCACTGTTCTCCTACCCATTGTCTTGGTGTGTTCTACTTAAAAAGGAGGATGCTTTCTAGCTGTGTGACTAATGGTCAAGGTAAGGCTATGAAAAGAATACTTTCTGGGGCACCCCATGTGCAGCCAGAGACCAGTGGTTTTCAGAATGTTAACCATTAAAAAAACAAAAACAAGCCTCTTCCCCCAGTCCCACACTGTATGGTGCCAGCAATGCAGTCTATTTAGTCCTTCTGATTTTACTACCCTTGGCTCTTCCACTAGTTTTTGTTTTTGTTGACAAATTTAAATGCAGAAAGTTTCGGGTGGGAAGAGGCAGACACTGGAAGATTTTCTGTGATTTTCATTAACCATACTCTCTGTGTCCCTCATTATCAGGAATAACACAGATTTGTTTTATAAAGGAACAGGGTACCAGTGCCATTTGCAAGTAGAAGTTTCGGAGTTTTTCTTAGAATCAAACATTAAGCAAGAAATACAAATCTAACATAAAATGCCAAAGCTGGAAAAAAAATCCAATAGAAAATGTCTTTCTGTTCAAACTATGGCCTGTAGGAAACATTTCAAAAATATTCCTTCAAAGGGCCAAGCAGCAGGCTTCCCATTTAAGCTTTGCAACTGTTATAGGATGTCCTCTCACATACTGCTTTGAAATTTTACCCTTCTCATCCTGAATGATCAAATGTCTTCTCCTGCTTTTTCTCATCCTGCAGTTCCTGAATAGAACCGCCACTGCTCTCCAGCAGGGTGTGGTTTTAGTGCCGCGTCATTTTGGAAGAGCATCAATGCAAACCAGCATTATTCTCGAATATGCCTTTCTTTTTCTTTTTTTTGCTGGGCCTAAAGAGATAATATTCAGGAAGGCAGTCAGGTCTTCTAGGTTAGAACAGATTGTGGACACTTTCCAGGGGTCTTTTGGCAGTGAAGGGATTGCTCTGTTCTGTTACCCACAGCACCTGGGTGGAGATTTTCTGTGGACACCGCTAAGTGGATGGTTTTCCAGATGTCTTATGCTAAAATGCACTCAGAAGAACTTCCCCCCACTCCATGTTGTTTCCAAAGTCAATTTATTGAATATTAAGTCACGAAGCCAGTGATATAATTTCAATGAAAAATATCCTGTATCACTCAAGACTTAAAAGAACAAAAATCCCCCTTAGAAACACTGCTTTGAAAAATAATCACACTAACATTACACACAACAGAGTCCTTTCTTAAGCTTTATTTAAGAAATCGAGTACTATATAGTTCAATATATATAAGACACATCCAGTATTGTGTTCCTGATAGCAAGTGCATAGATTTTGTTAAGATATCATTTTCACTCGATATAAACGTTTCATGGTCACACGAAGATAATAGTCCCAGTGAATTTGTCCAAGCATGAGAGGAGAAAACAGAACACGGCAAAACTAGTGAACTACAACAGAAATGAAAAACAAAAACAGCGAATTAGCAGAACAGTCGATTCCTGATAAGTGAATAAGCTGATTGTTTGGTCACAATGTTTTATTCACTTATCAGGAACGATTCACAGTACGTTTGTGTTCACTGTGTCCTAGCCTGCCAGCTAAGAGCCCCGGACCACAGCCGCTCACGACTGCCGTGGGTGGGGCGGACATGTGGCTTCCACCAGCAAGGCAAATGGGCAGTTCTGTAACTTTCCTGGGCGGTCCGTGCACGGCAAACAAATGCACCTCGCTGATACTGCAGCGGTTTTACAGAATCACAATGGTGCATGTGCATGAAAGCAGGGATCAGCTGTACACTCATGAGTGTGTCAGGTAACTGGCATTTCTGTCCCCTTCTTTGGAGAATCATTGTTTTTGTTGTTTTTCCAGAACAACAACAACAAAACTGGCTTTGTCTTTCCCTTCTTTTACTTAGCATGAGCATTTTGCCTTGTGCCAAATGGTTGAGATATCTGTATCTTACATATTTTTAAAATGAACACCTGCTCACCCTTCTTTACCTACTACCTTCTTCCCCTCCCTCACATCCCCCACCAAAAAAAAAAAGAAAGAAAAAAAAATCACACCCTTAGCCATCTTTTCCCACTAGTGTAAGCTGTGGGGTTTCAGAGGCAAACTGATGAAGGCTACGAGATTGACAATAGAAGTAGTGGCAGTAAGTCAGCTCCCATCCGTGCAGGCTGGAGCTGCTGTAAGTCACTTTGCTGAGGTGTTTGGCCTATGGAGGAAAGAGCCTCCTTTCTTCCACCTCGCCAGGCCCCTCGGTTGTTGAGCCCACTAGAGAAGACAATCTAGGGGTCAGAGGGGCTCCTGAAACCAGAGGTGAAGGGCCTGAGCACCTGCTGGGAAAATCTTATTGGCAGCCAGAGGAAGGCTGCCCGGTGCTGGGTGACCTGAGTCAGAGATTGTGCGTCTGAAAAGTTGGAAGGAGAGCTAAGACATGGGGAGCAAACATCAGAGGAATCTTTTAAGAGCACTTGGAGAGCAGTCAGATTCCTGAGCACAAGAGATGGGCAGAAAGGGAGGAGGGCCTGTGCCTTCAGTTTTAGAGGGCATATAAGGAACAGTTTTTTTCTTTAGTTCTTTTTGATAACTGGTAGTGGGGGGGGTGTCAAGGCTTTTTAAAAAATATACGTTCGTTCAGGAGGGAGTGTGTGGATTCTATAGGGCATTCTTGGCTTTCATTTGGAAATGGAGCATGGACTATGCAGACTGAGAAACTACCTCCTCCCCCTTTGACCCCACCTGACCAAGCTGGGCTTCCATTTCGAACACTTGGATGTATTTCTTTTCTCTTTCATTAATTTTAATAATTAAAGTTGCTCCTGGACTCATTTGGCTCTTAAAATACATAAAGTTTAAATGACTTTTCTATGTTTCTCTCTTGGTTGATGGGAACACATAGACTTAACCTTTTTCACATCTTCTATTTATCAGGTAAGTTTATTTCTTCTGCCCTTGAGAATTCACCTTTTTAATATGTGATGATGATTACTTTCTAAGAAGAGTATGACTGTAGCGTTATGCCTTTGGATTTGTGGGTGTACACAGAAGTTCTGGGGCTTCTCTTCTTAAGTTTCTTAAGGTTATTCAGCAAAGCAGCAGCAGTTTTAAATGAATGTTAAGAACTGCACACCTACACCCATGACAGAGGAGAGTGGGGAGAGGTCAGAAGAGGACAGAAGAGAAGGCGAAGTTCCCCAGTGTGGCCCAAAGACCGTGAAAGGTCTTGGCAAATCCAGCTCTGCAGGCAGTTATTTAGGTGAATTACAGAAATGGAAGCAGTGGTTAAAATGGGCTGTTGTACATAAATCAGAGGTGGCTGGTGTGCAGTTTCCCCTTCCTCCAAATCAGATATTCACTTAGGTGGAATCGACTGTATCTTTTTACACGACATATAGAAAAAACAGATACGTGAAACAGTGAGGTGTGTAGATGCATCACCAACACATGATGACTGCCAACAACACAACACGCAGAGAGAGAAACAAGTATTAGGAAAATGGTTTAATATTGGAGACAGAAGCAAAAAACTGCATCACACAATAACATACGTTACAAAAATAAGTTTGACTGTTTCAACTACACAATTATGTTCACAATGAGGACGGAAGAATCAGAAAAAACTTTGATCTAAACAGCAAAAAAGCAAACCCCTAAAGTTTTAACTAATACATTTATCCACTTAAAGTGACTGAGTACTTCTAAATCTAATTACCTTATTGTGTAACTGCACAATACAGAATAAAAAGTGAAACTTACCGCTGTATTTTAAGACAAAATTCTAATGCTAGATATAAGCAAAGGGAAAAAAGAAATCAAGCCAAAGTTTTTAATTCTCAAAAGAAAAGCAACTTTCTTTCTATCAACCAGAAATCAAACTTGAAATCAGTCATTGTCAGAGGGCCCACTAGAGTAAGCCACAAAAATTTCCATTTTTTTTAATCTCCAGTATAAAAAGTTCCACTGGTACAAAATGCATAATAAGTACAATCAGTTGTAGAAATAGGAAAGCCTGCATTATTATTATTATTTTTTGGCTCAAATTCCATCAAACAACAAAATCCAAATGCATCAATAACACAAACAATACTCAGTGGTCTTACAGTTTCCACTAGGTTGCAGGAACTTTGGCTTTTCTCAGACAATATTTAAAAACTATTTTATAATTCTAAACAAAATGATATTATTAATCTACAACAACAATTCTCACAGCACAGAAAAACACAAATACATTTTTTGTATGACATTATTCAAAAAGGTAATGAAACTACAGGTTTTTTTTTAAATTTTATTTCTTTGTGTTAATTAGCACTTAAGATAATAATAAAAACAAACAGTAAAATGAGTCCAGAGTAGCACAAGCCAAAGAACTAGAACCCCTATGGTGAAAGAAAGATGAACTTGTTTCGCCTTGAGGACTGTCATTTTATCGCAATTCTCTAATTTAGTTTAAAAATGACTGTTCTCTACACTTGATTTAAAAAAAGCAGTTTCCCTGTGTTTTCTCTTCCAGCACAGGCCCTCACACCCTTGCAGCTTTTTCCTTTTGATATTAAAAGATAAAGTGACTAAAAGGACAAATTGTCTCTGAGGAGGGTTATCTTCTTAACAATGAAACATGCCCCCCCCAAAACCCCAAACAAACCAACCCCAGAATGAATGGACTTTCCCCCTAAATGTGTCTTGGTTGCCTGCAAAATAAGAAACACTCAAATTAAAGTGTCCACCCTGAGCCCCTGTCAACTGCTCTCAGTCCCTCTGGGGGAGATGCAGTGGGTGAAAGGAAAAGAGGGCAGGAGGAGGGCAGCTTGCTTCAGTGAAGAAATCAGAAAGAATTGTTTTTTGAGATCTGTGTAGAGATAGGTAAATGAAGAGATTCAGAATGAAACAGTCTAAGTAACTCAAATGGTGTTCTCTCGTGTTCCTATGCATGTATCTACACACCACCACATACTACATATGAGAGAGACATGTGTGGTAACTTTTGTTTCAGCTGATTGCTGCAGGAAGTACAAAATAGCCCTCAAAGGATGAAGGAAGGCCCCAGCAGTAGTAAACACATGTGAGGATAATACAAATCATTTCATTATAAGTGCATGTGCCATAAGAAGGGAACTTTTTTTTTTTTTTTTTGCATTATTAGAGGCTAGTCCTTTCCATCCCAGGGCTATCACATCCACACACACATTAAACCAAGTGGGGTGGTAAGTGGGACAAGGAGGAAGGAAAGGGTGCCAGCAGTTTCAGAACTCCGTTCGAGACAGAGAAGCTTCCGGGTCTGCTTTCAGGGAGGCAGGAGTTTTTATTGGGGCTGCAATGATGACGTGGGGACTTGTCAAGACAGCAAGAGATCTGTTCACATGAAGTCAAAGTAATATGGCACTTTAAAAAGTGGCAGCAGGAACTGGTGCTAGTTATTTGGTCAGAGACTTCGATAAAGAACTGAGTTTTCCTTATATGGTCAGTACATGCATTGAATTGAAAAAAAAAAAAACTAGGGCAAAGACTATCAGCTACCACCAGACACCTTGGTATTCAGAGGTATCCACCAGGGTCGGAGAGATCCCCAGCACAATGGCTGATTAGAAATATTAATTAGGAGTATTTAAAATACAAAAGCAAAAATACCTCAAAAGACTACCCATTACCACATCATTTAACAGGAAGGTATATGGAAATATTCTAAACTGGAACATACTACTACATCTGATCTCAAAAGCATACAGAATCTAAGATTTATTTAGGTGATGAATCTATCTACCATCCCTCTCAGAAGGTTTATTTAATAAACTGTTTTTAAACAGAAGGAATTCCAGCAGCACATTAAGAATTTTTTTTTTTTCCAAAAAATGAACAGAAATAATCAAATGTTAAAATGTAGGGGGGAAAAAAGCAGAAAGGGTTAAAATACATATTTTTCCTTCAGATTTGCCTTGTGGATTTTTTTCTTTTGGATCTCCACCAAAGGATAAAAAAGTAGTAAAGACAAAAAACAACTCAGAGAAGATATATGCAGGGGAAAAATCCAAATCAGAACACCCCAAAACAAACTAAAATGATGACAGTATAAAAGTTATCAACATTCCAGATAGCTCTGGGTAGAAAGGGTTAAAAGTTCAAAACTTTCTCACCTTAGAGGTTTCCATATATTATGAAGAAAGTACACGGTGAGGCTGCCGTCACAGCACGGATGTGCAGAGCGATTAAAAAAGTGAGACATGGGCACTTGTACAATGTCTTACAAAAAACATCATAGAGAAATAACAAACAATAACAATTTCAGGCAACAAGACCACAGGATAGCAAGTTAACAAACTTTTTAACCTCTTTTTTTGTTTTTTTGTTTTTTAAATATCAGGGATTTATACAAAACACATAATAAAATACCCATGTTATCAAATTACTTCTCACAAGAAACACACTGAAGCTCTAGGAAGGAAGTACCTTTGGAATTTGGCACTATATATTTTCACTTTTTTTCTTTAAAAGAAAAAAAATCACATTTTGCTGAACACAAACACATCTAAATAGTCCACAATAAAAAAAAAATGACATCAATGCTTTACAAGCCAACACAAAACTTATTCTGGAATAGATTTTTTTTTCCCCCTCACATGAAATATTTTTTAAGCAAACAACTTTTTTGAAATTCTTTTTTAAGTAAACCAATTCTAAACTTGTCTTATCAACAAAGAACATTAAGACCGTAAGACTCATGATGAAACCACAACTTAATTCACAGAAGCACCAACGCGACACAGTTTACAGTGACCTTTCTCCTGTACATTGGAACAGTATAAAATATAGGTAATTTCATGTGCATTAAACCATGGATTGTCTAACTGTGAGTCAGTTCAGCAAAAGGTGACACAAATAGGTAGCATTTGCCCCAAAACAGGGTAAATATTTTTCTTATACTAATCTACAAAAAGTGGTTCTATATATATATCTTAATGAGAAAGTGAGCCACCTAAAATGGCCTTATCAAAAAACTTTACACTGCCTGAAAAATGTAAAAACTATTACAGACCTCTAGAGACTTAAAATCAGACAGTTTTTTTCTCAAACTGTTTTTGGAAGTAGTCTGTTAGAAACCAACATTCTGTGTCCCTGGACACATATTGCTATTGTTACCAGTGACCGGGAAGAATGCCAATCCCTGTATAATACTTTCAAGTCTGTTTTATGAAAAGAAAAAAAATAAGAAAGAAACATTTTGCCACAGGTTTTTTTTACTATAATTAATTTTTCTAATAATAAATTTCAGTCTTGCATGAATGCAGCAATGTTTTTCACATTGACTTCCCAGAATTCATAGCTAGATGAGGTCACATGCAAATTTCAAAGGTCAAACTAGATCAAAGGTCAGTAGGAGAACCAAATATGATGTGAGGTCAGAAAGACATCAGAAACAATGACGGGACGATGAAACTTTTTTTGAGACGCCACAGGGACATGCTAGGCAAACGGTGAACTAACGGGCATGAAGATGTCTAGGGAGAAAACAAGGGAGAGTAAAAAGTTACACAGAATCTACGCAGCAGCAACAAAATCACTCTTCAGGGTGCGGGAGAAAAACTAATGCAAATCTTAGGTCACTGGGGAGTCTACGAGCCATCCACATAATTTGCATTTCTTACAACCTTTATCCACAGCACAATGGAACCCCAAGAGAATCCATCTGGAGAGGGAGAGGGGATGGATTCCTGGTGTTTTGGGGTGAGGGGCTGGCAAGGGACAGGGGAGGGTCCAGTTTCAACGGATGTGACATAAGGGGAAAGTCAGACAACTGAACTGTAAACTAGATAATGGAAGTTACGAACAAAATAATCAGACAGATACAAACAACGAGAGGATAAAGCATGAAGTTTAGGCCTAGGGTCCAACGGCGAAAAAAAGCCCATTCCTAGAACGATTCCTGTAGAGACTACTTCAGAAGGATCTAGCTAGCACAGAGAGCTGCTCTTTAGGTACCCAATAAGTTAACAATAGGCAATAAATAACTTCCATTATTTCTGAGGCAGTAAAAATTTTGTACAAAAATAGAAATGCTTTTTTTACAAATAAAATTTACAGGCCTGTGGCTTTCTTTTTTATTTATGTATTATTTATGTATTATTTATTATTAAATTTATCTTTCAAGAAACATCAAGTATTTTCATTCATTTTTATTTTATTTTTAAACCCTGTAGCTTTAAGAAACAGATCTCTAAATCTTTTTTTACATTAATCCTTTCTAAGAACTAAAATAAAACAATAACAAAATAGACAACCAGTATAATAACCTGACCAATAAATGTCATGTTGCTTTGAACCCTAAAATAAAATCCTACTTATTAAAACAAACCAAATGTAGTGGAAAGACGTTTGTATTGTTTTAAGTGCTTCTCCTGGCTTTTCTCTTGCTCTAGGCCACCACCTTGACCTCTAAACCGCTGGCGCCCTCCTAGGGGTGAACAGGGCAGGAGGGGTGAGTTCTCCAGGCAGTGCTCTCAGGGCACCAGGGGGTCTCTGAGTTAGAATTGCACATTAGCCTTTGTTTGCCTTTTAAATTGTCAAGATGTCATTTATTTGTGTATGTTTTCCTTTGAAAAAGCAAAAAACAAACAAAAAAAACAGAAAAGGTAAAAGGAGATTCAAATCGCAAAACAAAGAATACAGTGGCACAACTGGAGGAGTTTACTCGATAGAAACAAGGTAGCCCGAGTTTTAAATATGGCGAACTAGGTGAAGGGTGGGAGGGGGAAATGGAGGCCTTATTGTAAAAATAACCGTCTCTCTTGGTAAAAGTTGGCAATGTGGTCCTCCTCTGCCTTTCCTGTTGAGAACAGGCTGGCTCGTGGGACTTACCCTAAGAAAGCTAAAACAAAGCAGGGAGCCTCTGGGGTTAGGATCAGTAAGGTTTGCTGTCATTTTTGGAGCGCTTCAGCTGGACCTTCAAGCGTTTCATGCCAATCTGAAAGCCGTTCATAGCCTGGATAGCAGCTTGTGCAGACACTGGATTGTCATAGCTAACAAAACCTGGAAAACAGGGAAGGAAGGCAGGAATCAAGATGGAGAGGCAGTAGAGAGAGAAGGGGGGTGCCCCCCCCACCAGCCCCGGACAGTGTAACTGCAAATGGCGAGTGCGTGTGCCTATGCCATGGGCAAATAGGGCACAGTTTAGGGGCCACAGTGGGAATGTCCGCTGAGAAGCAGTGAAAAGGCTAGCCGGACAGGTAATTGGGTTTGACAAGAAAACTCCTTTGCAGAAAGCTAAAATCTCCAACTCAGTGGTTTGAGTAAATTCTGTCTCTTTGCTTACTGATGGCAGTCAAAATCCACTTGTGTTTCAAGTCCCTTAGAATATTTCTGCAAGAACCCCAGATACATGGTAAGTGCTGCTCAGACAAGTGGTGGATAAATATGCAGGGTTGCAAGAGCCCCTAGAGGCTCATGTACCCCAAGTAGGTTGAACTGAAGAGGCAGGATAACTAAGGAAAGGATGGGCTAACACGGTGTGCTGCCAGACTCCCCCACCTTTCATTCTCTCTCGCAGAGCCCACGCTCTAGGATGGGGTCAGTGAATTAACTCTAGAATAATTTATACTTGATTTTTAACATTTTAGAGTTATTACTGAGAGGCATCTAGGGATGCAAGGGGAATGTTGGGCCTTTTTCCTTACCTGAACTTCCATTTTCAAAGCTCCACTGAATGCAACAGAATGGAAATTGCTACCTTTGTAGTCCCAAGAGTCCTGGGGAATATACAGTCTAAACAGCTCAGGGCTTAACAGTCCTAACAGAGTTCCCAGTATCCTTCTCTCTTCTAACACTCACCACCAAAAAAGATAGGGAGGGCATGCTTTTGAAAAAGAACCGATAATGCTCTGCAAAGACCAAGAAACAGAATTCTGATCATGTATTTGTTCTCACCAGAGGGTGAGACGGGCGGGGGGGAGGGGGCAGTGCCGCAATGTCAATGCCAAAGTGCTGAGTTTGTGTAGTCCCTACTTACTTCTGGTAGTGAAAGGAAGCTATTATACTAGTGCCTTTCAGTTCTGAACATCAGCTGTTTAGAAGGTTCTATATTAAGCTTCTCCATATAGCTACTATTAAAGTTTACAGTTAAAGAGAAAATTCCTTTATAAACTAGAGGAGGAAGAAAAGGACACGAATATACCTTCAGCAGAGTTCTCAGCTGATAAACATGAGTATATGGTGGAAGGTTTCTCATAGGCAGGCTGTATTGCAAAACAGTGGCTTACATTTTTTGAAATCTAATTGTGAATAAATGTGATCTTGAAGCTAAGATATTTGCTCAGACTTTATCCTTTCCCTGTGGGTTTTCATCCAGAAGTAGCAAGGCGATTAAAGAATGGAAATGGGTCAAGAGTGCAATAGATTACAAAACCTGGCGAAGAGGCTAGAACAGAAGAATGGGGTTATTACCCTATGACTAGCGAACCTGGGCCCCCAAGGAGTTAAATTCGCTCACTGAGAAACCTTGGTATGGGAGGCTATGGCTTTTATAAAAATCGAAAACACTGTCTACTAAACTAAATTGTCTGCTGATACTCATAGCTGTAACTCGAGTTATTATGAACACACTGGTTAAGTAGCCTGTGGGCTGATATGTACTCTTTTAAAAGCAATACTTTCTGAAAATCCAACCATGAAGCTCAATCCTTTTCCAATCTCCAGATCAGCCCAGGACATTGTTTGGCAATGAGCAATATAAAAGTCTGGCTCAAAACCTGTGCAGGGAAGCTCCCAAAGGCAGGCTCACACTGAAACACACACACCTTATATAACAACCAACTCCACTTCTCTCTCTTCTGAACCATTTACATGGGGCTTGATGGACTTGCCGCAGTGGCAGCTACAGTGTAATGGGTTCAGGCCGACAGCCCTTCCACTGGGTAAAACCAGTGACTTAAATGGTTGATGTACTAATTCCCTTAACAGCGGAAGCCTCAGACCTTCCTGGGCAGTAGTAGCACAGAAGTTAGACGTTATGATAATGAAGTTTCAGAAGCCAAAAACATCCTGGTTGCCCATTAACAATCAGCCAGATACTAAGTTTGAGTTTTTGGCTGAGAACCACCCTACCTTTGATGTTTTACTTTACACCGTACAGTTCTATTTGTATTTCCTCTGGCCCATATGTATTCTACTTTATTTTGTTTTATGCTATTCGTAATACCTACTACCAACATCCATTAGTAAAGTGGAGGGGTGACTCAAGCAAATGTCCTTTTTCAAACTGGGCCAGAACTTGTCAAGTGAGTAATATATACTCTGAACATTCTGCCTGTAAACTACTCTGGAGACTAGAAGGGTTTGAAAAAAATAAAACCAGCAATAATGAATGCTTTCCCCTTGGTGTAAAACATTAGTGCATGCCACGAGCTTGTCTTACTCTTTCAGAGCAGAGACAGGCCTAGGGAGGCGAAGTCTGGGCTGCTGAGGAGCTGGGTTTCCCCTGTTCTCAGAAGACCTGCCCCTCTGTGCTGTACAGCCACTCAGGCAGTCCTTGCAGGTCCTGTCAGCTCAACTTCTGGCTCCCAGCACAGTGTGGTGCTTTATGTGACCATGAGATATTAACCAGCCATCCCTGTGTTCCTGGAGCTGCAATGTGGTGGGTGGTCCGACCTCCCCTCTACTGGGATGATGTGCGTACTCTAGTGCAGTGTATGGAGATGCTGAGCAGTAGGCCCCAGTCCAGTGCGTCACCTGCATCCATAGTGGCCCAGTCACACTGAACCTGGCAGGGCGAGGAATTAGTGGTAAAGGGGTCGCAGTGCCACTCTGTATCAGGACAGCCTACACTACAGTTCATTAACTGCATTCCCATCTGGTAGAGTTTGTGGTCCGGTCTATGAGATTTAAAGGAATTACTGTTGCTCTACAATGACCAAGTGGCAGACATACGTAGCAACACGTGTCCACAGTACTGCATACAACATTACCTAATGTATGGGCAACTGGTTTTATTTCCCAGATCCTTCCTTTTTCTACAGCCCCTTCCCCTTTCCTTAATTTTTTTTATTAAACAACTTTGCCCAGTCTGTTCCGATGGGTCCAGGAAACACCACCACACAGGGACGGCCCTGTCCTGACTTCTAAAGTGTTTGCCATTTACATCTTCCTCCCCGTGGCCCCTCAGTGGGAGACGTGCTGTAACATTCTAGCTTGGTTTCTGTTGCATACCAAAACACTTGCTCAGATTGGTCTGTTTGTCAATGAAGACTTTAGCAGAGATAACATTTCCAAAAGGCATGAACATCTGCAGAATGTCCTGGTCTCCAAACTCCTGTGGAAGGTGGTAAATAAAGAGGTTTGCACCCTCTGGACCTAAAGAGGAAACAAAAACCAGAGTAAGGCATTCTTCACTTCTTAGGAACACTTTAATAACAGGCTGAGCATGTGGCTTTCCCTCATGCCGAAAGAGGAGAAAATAGAAGGGTAAAATGCCATGTGCCAATTTGTCTTTCAGGAAAGCAAACATGCTTTAGGTTTTCATCATTTCCTCGGAAACACTGGTTAAGAATGGTTTCCTTTTCACTGATAGTTTTCTGTGGGCCACATCTGCTCTCTGCACATGAGCAATATTTCAATCTCTTCATGGGTGGCGGTCACAGGACAGAGAAGGGAGGAGAAAGCAAGCACGGGTTTGCCTGGGTGGCCGTGTTTTGTGGTATGTAGATAGTGTCTCTCAGAGGAGAGTGTGTCCTGTGCATTCTAAGCAAATTGCAGCAATTGAGAATAATGGGTATAACAGTAATGCTGCTTGGGTTTCTCAATCATTTACCTAATTATCCGTCCAGTTTTGATTTGCCAAATCTCTTAACACACAGTCTAATAATCATCTTTATTAGAAATGACTGGCAATGAGTCAAGACAGAAAAAACTAGGTAGAGTTCTACAACTGTAACAGGAATTATACCACCGGGAATTGGCCTTGGAAACGAAGACATGCGATGCAGTGGCTAGTCACAGACTCAGGCTCTTTTCTCTTACCCATCACTTTCTAGAAATACAACAAACACGGCCGGAGTGAGGGAGATCTGAGCTACACTGGTCGGAGAGGCAAGTTCTCCTAAGTTCCTTTCCATTTCGTTCTACCTTCTCTCTAGCCACCTGCACAAGAACTATCTGAAGGAAGCAAAAAATAGAGAAAGGTGGGAGTCCAAATGACCTTATGGAAGGTAATCATCATCTAATATGTAACAGGCAAGGATGCTTTCCAGGTCAAAGGGTGCTAGGACTAGTTGCACAATCTTTCCCAGATGGTTCTGTTGAGGCCCGAGGGTGGGATGCCTCTAGGACGTCCTATGTTCTGGACATGGTATCTGGGAGGGAAGGGAGATGATAAAATCGGCGAAGTAACCTCTGCAGCTGGTACGTGGGACCTTAATTGGCATTCACAGGAGGAACCAGGACTGGAAGCCCCTGAGGATAAGCTGCAGTGGGTGGGAGTCCATGGGAGTGGGTCAAAGAAAAATATAAATGGGGTACAAAGAACTTTATACAAATAAAAGTGATGACTATCTTTGCAAAGAAAAGTTAAACCAGTTACTTTCTACAAAAAAATCATAAAAGAAATGTTCTAATGAATGGGGCTTTTCACAAGGAAAACTTCTTGAGGCAAATTTCTGAAGCCAGAGACAAAGCGTTTCTTCCTTAAGTGTCAACGTGACCACATGACCTTTCCAGATCGCTCAGTTTCCATGGACATGCCACGTCCGACGCAGAGGCAGTCTGTTTGAAGGGACACAGCTGCAGGCTTTGATCCCCAAAATAGTTCTTGGCTTAAAAAAATTCTTATAAGTGCAAACTATGAGTAGATATAAACCCAACATACTGGAAACGGGTGTTCTCAGTGTGCTATGCTGTGCCCTCCCCTGCAGTCTGTACACTGGGCATGCCTGGCACTGTCCAGATTCAACGCTCCTTTCAGGAAAAAGATCCAAACTTACAAATGAGGACAGATGGCACCCAATATGAACCATGAGGTTGTCTTAGCTCCTGAAACTGGGGCGGGGGAGGGGGGGCAGGGGGAAATGCAAATTTACTGCCTGTGCCTGGATAATCCTGGCATTCCAGACTGCTCTACATTTGGACTGTATTATCCCTGCCAGATAGGGACCGAGAAAATATGAAGACAGGAAAACCCAAGGAGGCTTTGTCTTCTTAGTCATCATTTTTCCAGGAAAAAATGCCACAATCTCCTACCATAGACCCATTTTTCCATCTCCAACAAGAATTTGATTTTGCAAACCACCAACACTGTTAACACCCAAATGAAAAAAGTTGACTCGACATGGAGAACCTCCCTTGTGTGAAGGCAGGCGGCTACAGCCATAGATGCCAACGGTACAAAGTAAAAATTGTTTTGAGAGTTCCACCTGTCCGCCTCACCTTTCCCTTTAAAAGCTGGCTGACAGATCACACATTCCTCAGATTTCTCCTAGTACACATTATTTTAAGCTGCTAGAAGTCTGTAATATTGTTGGTCTCAGCTGGTTGGCATTCACATTTTGTATCTCTAACAGGGCACTGGGTCTGGCATGAAGCACTGGGGGTGTTTGCATCAGACCACCAGCTTCCCACTGGGCATCAGAGGCTCTTCCTGCTTGTGTGTGTGTGACCTGCCTCTTGCAAACATGGGATGATGGGAGGTGTGAAAGGGGCCAGAGGGAATGTAGGAAGGCAAGGTGGTCGACTTTTCTGGATTTGGATTAGTCAGAATGCCATAACCCGTCAGAAGATTTAAAATCATATGCTTTACAAAGCCAGGCCAACTCATGTTCCTGTGGGGTAATACACTCAGGGCACATGACTAAATGGGTCACGCTGACTTTCACCTCTCTTGACTTAAGGACGGAACTATGAAATGGCAAATCTAAAACTCTATTTATTTGATACAATTCATTATGAGATTTTTATGCGATTTTTTTCTTTCCCAGTATAACTTGCCTTTTACATTATTTTAGTTAAACTAATAGTAAGATGGTTTACATTTCTTGAACTCACGTTAACTGGATGAGAAGAGGGTATGAGAAAGTGAGATGTGATTAAAAACAACAAAGAAACCCCACACCAAGCTACTGGTAGCCTGCATACCTAAATACACATAATCTGGAGTTGGTGATTCTGGAGTTGGTCAGTTCGAACTGTTTTATACTAATCCCAGAAGGCTGGTTACCGCACCAACGATACTGAAAACCCAAGGCAGGGACTAAGTTTAGGGCCCTGGGCTGAAGTAAAGCAGCTAAAGGAAATGGTGTTTCCAGGCCCAGACTCCATGTGTAAAGCACTAAATTTTGAGTCTTCTGCTGACATTTTCCCAGCAACACAGGCTCTGCAGCTTGCTGTGAGGTGCTGCTGGATAATGGGGAGGGCGGTAAAACCCAAGTGGGGGAACTGGCTGTATGGTCCCTTCTGAGGGAGTCATTATCTTACAGGACCCCCCTGCTGCTGTCATTTGTCACCACTGTAGTCAGACTCCAGACAAAGGGACCCCACAGCAGGCTTTTGTGGAGTTGTGTGTTTATGACACTGCGTCTCCACACGCCGAGGGGGACTGTCATCTGAACTGTTGTGTGTTTAAAACGTCTAGAGTGGTCACATCCAAGAGTGAAGGGAAAGCTGAAATAATGAATAGATTTTCACACAGCTTCTATTTGAAACAATCTCTGATTTTTATAAACAGAAAAAAGCCTTTTATTAAACACATGAGTATCTTTAAAGCTGTGTCCCCTTTAAAATTCACAACTTTGTAAAGTAAAACTATTCTATTTCTTTACAGAATACTACATTTAAAGTCAAAGTATTTAGATGAGAACAGTTTGGGATTACGGGGTGAGGGTAAAGAAGGGAGAGAAATCCAGCAAACCTCTCCAACAGCAGGTCCCCATTCTAGCCGCTTATCTTACATTCCTAACGAGCCAGGAAGGGAATCAAAGCCATGTTGAAGATTCTGCTTTTAAAGCAACTTCAATTAAGGAAGAAGAAGCCAAAGGAAGAGAGAAAAAGAGACAACTCTTCCTATTTTGACTAGCTCATTAACTGTTTTATAATTAGCTTTAATTTATTCTGAACTTTAACTTCCTGACGTTCATTTTGCTTTACTGGCAGAGAAGCAGTGCAATCAATCACTTATTTGCTGCTCCCCAGAAGACCCCAGTTAAAGACCAAGTTGATCCCAAGGGTAGATTTATTCTGAACCTGGAAACCAGCGCCTGCTAACAGGCAGGCCACACGGTCACAGCACGGCGTGGGCTCTGAGCAGCCTGGGACTGGCTGGACAGTGCTTCGCCCACAGGGACGGGATGCTTCATCCCTCCCACTGAGGAGGAACTGCATGTGAAGGGAGAAACAATGCCGATTTGGGAGAAAGAAGGGGGTTCCTAGAAATTTTTTGATGGCAGCAATTACTAAGCGATTGTGTATAAACACATAGTGGGTAAGAAATCCATCTTAAGAGGTAGCTGAAAAAATAAATCAAAAGATATGAGAAATGTAAGTCTGAACAGGAAAGACTGAATAAATGGTTTAAGATTATCAGGTTTCTCGAATGAAAAACCAGAAATACTAGAAATAAAATGATTGCTTTCTAGCTCAGTCTAGGTGTTATGAAAAGTAGCTCTGAAGGTGAAAGGTGCCTGTCAGGCGGCCACACCAGGAGCGCCGGGGCCGAGGGCGGCACATACCTTCCTTCTGGCTGCCCGCCGCGCTCTGCTGCTGCAGCAAGCTCTGGCTGTACAGAGTGGGCAGTGCCGCTGCCGCGTACTGCTGAATCCCTGAGTAGGCCTGGGTGAGGGCGTCCATGGTGCCCGCTGTGCCATTCGTCAAGCCCGTGGCGCCAAGTCCTCCATTCAGAGCCGCCATACCTGAGAGCATTTGAGCAACTTTACAAAAAACCCAACAATAGAGAAGAGAAACAGCACTTTTCATTAGTGCTTTCCAAAGGAAGTTAGAGAATCATTTGACACAAGGACAACAGATAGCAAGTGCATGCAGCTAGCATACCGATGAAAGCAACATGAACTTAGAATGAAACTGTGAAGTCATACTGACAATCATGGTGAAAATACAAACAGCAGCAAACCGAAGAACCCCTTGAGCGATGAGAACCCTCACTTCCTAGGCCAGTGACCAACACTCACTGAGGTGCCACAGTGAGACAGTATGTCTTCATTCCATGCAGCGTGCTACTGGCAAGTACTGGGGTCAGCCTTTTGAAATAAAAGCCTTCTCTTGCTTCTTAGAGCTTAGAAGTGGGTAAAAAACATTACTGGGAGAGGTCTGTAACATCTGTACACTTAAATCCGTTACTGGGTTCTTGGAGAACCCGAGTGGTGGAGGTGGAAAGGAAAACATAAAACTTCTCTCCTGTAAGCTGTCTGATGAGGAAATGGCAGAGACGCCATGCTCTACACTCAGTAGCCCAGTGAATCGGCAGTCCCACTCACCGGCTCTCCTAAACAGAAGAAAGTTGCCAGGACCAGGGAGCTTAGGAATAGCCTTTAGCTGATGAAGAGTTAAGGCACAGGAAAAAATGTGGACACTTCCCCTAACTGCAGAGACTGAAGTTGCTTATTCACTATGAAAGGCTATACATGGAATGGGGCCATTTGTTTTCAGCAGCAAATAGATGCTTAGACAGACAGGCAGACACACACGTGAATATTAATCAGTGCCCGTGTAACTGGGGTTTTTGCCAATGGAAGAGCTCCGTGTCGTGTTTTCCAGTTAACTGAAGCTGACACCCGTTTTGGCGAGCTGGGTCTCAGCTCTTCACTGATGTGAACTGGATGTTGGCCAGCATACTTTTTTCATTTTCTCTGCTTGTATCCTGGCTGCTCTTCTCTATTACAGTTGTTGACTGTGTCATATTTTCCCTGAATACTAAGTCAAAACAAGCAAGACTTTATAGAGTGTTAACTTTCATAGGAGCTCAGGAAATGGAAGAGGTGACATCATAATTGTCTTTTGTTCCTTTTATGATTAAACCTTTTTTTTTTTTAAGCTCTGTTTCTGGGAGAACTTACTGAAAACATTAATGAAAATCCTGAAAGGGCTTGGGCTATTGATCAGGGCTATTAAATACCAAAGATGACTAACTGAAAAAAGTTGGTAAGAAGTCTGCAGGGAACAGAGAACAACTGAGATGAGGACGCGTAGGAATTATGCCAGAATCACCTTCACACTCCTGCCCATGTTTTCCTCCTTGCCATCCTCGGAACCAGAGGTGGGGAATGTTCTTTCTCCATAGTGCTTGTTATTTTGACAACTTCATCTCTTTGATTTAAAAGAAAAACTACATACAAAATATGAATCAGACCATTGCTTTACAGTAGAGGACTCTCATAGTGTCTTAGGTCTGGTACTGTTCTTGGGGGCTTCAGGAGACAGAACTGGGCCCTGGGTGATGTTCCCAACTTCTGACAGAGGCCTGTGGTGGGTGGAGTGAGTGCAAGGAGAGCCTGAAGGCCAGGAGAATGGAACAGGCCTACTGAAAAAGGAAATCAGGCTCTCCTGGAAATACAAAGTTAAAAAGGGGTTAGCCAGCAGAAGTCCTGCTGACTCTGCTTTACGTTCTTCTTACGAAGGAGGCTAGTCTCTCAAATGTTTTTGGTCAGGCAAATAACTGCTGTTAAAGAGCTTAGACTTAGTTTGCCCTCCTAATTAAACAATCCCTCAGACGACTAACCACATTAACCCACTGCCTCTCTTCTCCATCCCCATTATTCTACAGAGCCGCTGAAGGGGTGGGGAATAACTTCTCTTTTCCTCTTTTGATCTTATTTCATCCTCATATCCCAATATTTGTGTGAGTGCAAAGAAACACCAGTGTTTCTTTTCTCAGAGAGGTGATAGGAGTTTGTAAAACAGCTGGGAAGAGCAGAGCACAGTTGCTAAGTGCTGCTGCTTTCATTTTTGTCAGGCCGTTAATAGGTGCTAGGGATACAGATGGTCATGCCAGGACTCCCCTCTGGAAAGTGAGGTTTCTGTGTGGGAAGAAATCCTAGGAGGAAAGTGAGCAGTGCTTGCCACTCCACTTCCATGGAGTGTATGGTTCCAGGTGTGCTCTGCGGCCTACAGAGCCACGGGGAACACAGTGGCCTGACAAGCAGGGGCTGAAGCCAGGAGCTCCACTTGCAAAGAATGTCTCTGAATACCCAGGACAGCAATGGGATGGTTGGAAGCACTACATCTCCTTGATGCTGTGTCTGCTGAGGGCCTCAGAGCTCTCAGGCCCTCCCAGGTAAGACTGTGAAGGAGAGCCATCCTGTGATTTGCAGCCTCTGCTACCTGGCTTCTCCAGAGGAGGGCTCACACACAGGTGGTATTTAACTGCCACAGTTGCTGGTGGCCCTCCCTTCCCCTCTGGGACAGGCCCTTTGTACTGTCCAGGATAGGTGAATGATCTTCTCTTTCTACCTTTTTGCCTTTTTTTTTTCCTTTTGAAGCAGAAGCAGAAGCAGAATGAACTTCATGCTCCTGAGACATTGGATAGATGGGGTCCTGTGTGGCTTGCAGCTCCAGCCAGTGACGTTTCAGCCACCTCCTCACACTTGTCCCGCTTAAACTTTATAGTGGTTGGCTGTGATTTTGAACTCTCAGGGCAAATCTGCACTCTGAAGGGTTCAGCTCACTTCAGCTGGTTCCATGTGTGTGAGAGGTAGTCAGGCTAGCTTTACCTGCCTGGGGCAGGGAGGGAGAAGGCAGATGAGGCACCAAGTAAAAGGGGTGTACTACTCAGGCCTCTCCAGCCCTTGCTTTCCTCCATGGTACAACCATCCTTTTGACAAAAAATAAGGATAAAAATTCTAACAAGTACCAGTGTATTGAGAATATTTAAAACCAAACCTATCCTGGAAATTCTGGTGTATTTGCCAAAAACCAAGGCAGAATAGGTAACTGATTACCTGGTAGAATTTGAAGGAGCTTCAAAGGAAGATTTCAACCTCTGAGAGTTATTCCTGTGGATTAACTAATGTTACTCTGTATTAAATAATCATATCAAAGACAACATGTCAGTTCTGCTGCTGGTATGTCATTACATCTGAAAACCTGGCACAAAAGAAACAGGCTTGAAGAAGGTTGAGTAAAATGCTTTACCCCTTAAACAAACAGGGCTTTGCTTTGAAAAGGCCAAATGGATTGGTCATTTCACCCCATTTAATCCAGGTTCCCATGAAAGCCACTTGGATGCGGAAGGCTGGGACAAAGCATCAGGTGTGTCAAACCTCCACAAGGTAAGGTCCTTGCAAATGGCCTGTCAGTAAAGTTAGTGTGTATCCCGACTGCTAAGCACTTTAAACTTCATTGCTCTCCAGAAGTTCTCATCTGATGGAGACCCGAGGAACTGACTAGCTCTGTGAAAATGACACAGAAGGACCCCCCATAAACATGAGCTTGACAGTTTTTTCCAGTCGCTATGAAGGTGGTACTGAACTGGAGAATCAGAGGCCAAGCACCACAAACAAACTACAGTTGTTTTCAATCCACTCTGCTAAGTTGTCTACCAAATAAAAATAGAGAAAAGTGAAGAATGTATTAATGTATTCACACAGATTTGAAATCTGTTTACTGAGATAAGTGTTCCCGGTGTAGGTAAAGCATATCCTTCTAAGCTGCAAGCTGACAATGAGAACTTACATGCAAAATGTCTAGAACCAGGGTAGGTGAGTTAGAATAGTGCATATGGGACATTCATGTGTATGCTGGTGTTAGTATGGTCACAAGTGTGTGTGAGGTTGTCTGTACTTATGTATACATCTAACTTCATATATCTTTGTATATTCCAATGATACAGATTAAAAGTCATTTCACACTGTAAATAGAGCAACAAGCCACAATAATATGCCCAAAGCATCTTTTCTTTTTTCCTCCTTTACAAAAGGTATTTTTATTCACCAGGCATTTGTGGCTGGTTATATCCATCCAGATCATCATAATTTTAAGCACTATATGGGTAAGCCACTTAAACAAGGAAAAATATACTTAAACACACAAAATCAGATTTACACTCTTGGGTGGACACAGCTACAAAAAATATTTTCACCTTAGCTCAGACACAAATATAAAAAACATGCCTGAAGAACCATTAAATGATCTGTCAGCAAAAGCCCTGTTAGTGATTCACCCATACTTCCTCCGATCTGGACAATTTCCACTTTTAGCTTTAGTGTGCTGTACTATTTTTTTTCTTTAGCCCCTCCATGTATGAAGGAAGGAAGGAAAGGGAGATCAGATTCAGTTAAATTTAGCCAACTGTCTACTAACCAAAACTTTCGGGGAGCAAGAGGGTAAACTTAGCACTGAGATGAGCTGAGAATTAACTGTGGATTCCATCCGCCCACCTTCTTCTTGGCTCCTTTCCCCGTGGAAAGGAGTTGGCTCTCTACAGTCAACCAGAAAACTCTGCTGGCAGCAAGTAGCGGTTCCTGGGGGGGGGGAGGGGGTAGGAAACATCAGTGATATGGAAGCTGAGGTCAACTATTTTAGGAGCTGCCTCTGTCCAGGTAACTTTCTGGATGACCTGTTTGAGAATTATTCGGTAGGACAGGTAGCATCACCATGTATGTTGAGGGAGAATGGTCTGAAAGAGGCCACCCTGTGTTAGGTTTTCTCCTTGTGTCTGTCTCCTTGAGACAAAAGCAAATATTAGCTGCTAGCCATTGCTGGCATTGTTAAACAGCCCTGAACTGGAAACATTCACCAAATCAGAAAGAATATATTCTTGTCTTAGCATGATTTTTGACTTAATTAAACATTTTGCTGGTTGATACTCTCTGGCAGTAGTAATTTGAGACTAGAAACATTCTTAATTTCCCACGAACTATACAAACTTACAGTAATCCAATGGCAAAGAATTCTAAAAAACAAAATAACTTAAGCTTGTTTCCCTTGCCAGAAGCAAAATTTGTGTAACATGGATCTCACATAAGACACAGTCACGGTGTCTCTGACATTCAACAAGTTGCCCCTCTCTGGCCCCTCACAACGATGGACGATGCCAGCAAAGTACAGCACACGACAGGATGGAGACAGGCAGACATACAGACAAGAGGACGACACGCAACAGTCATGAGCACGTGCTGAGGAGGACAGCCACTCCCACTGGCCTGTTACTTTGCAGACCAAGGACAGGCAGGCGATCAAATCAAAGTCCTTGTTTTAGGGGAACTAGGTCCTGGGGCAAGAGAAGCAGCATGAAGGGCTGTGTGCAAACACACACACCTGCAACCGAGGGCAAGGACAACTGGGCTGGAGCGTCTGCAGAACAAGGTCAGAAACAGGAGTCAAGGCACTGAGGGCTCTTGGCCAGGCGGGGGCTGGAGGCAGTTATACTGGATAAAATATCTTGCTGTGGCATGATTACCACTTCATACACTGTTTGCTAATTAAGAGTTGCTATACATGGAAGGAAGAATATTTTGTTCTTTTTGGTTCATGGTCAGATAAAACTCTAAGTTTTTGTTTTTTCTAGAGCATCTGAATGAAAGGATTGAATAAAACCTGAATATTTCCTACCTCTAAATATATGACTTATTTTCTTATCAGTATTGTAAATGTTAGCTTTCATTTGGATGAGTTCTAGGTTCTTTTTTACCAAATACATTACAAGGTATTATTTTTGAGCTTTTAAAGTATAGAATTGCTGGGATTTTTTTTTTTTTTTTGCCTTTTTAAGAACATTGTACTGTCTGATCAGTAAGTTCACTTATTGAATCATGGCTTAAAACAGGGCAACTCGCCAAAAACCCCTTTCTTAGTGCTTAAAGTGGGTGGTGTTGTGTTGCTTGGGCTGCATGGTAGGTAACCTGACCCTCAAATTGGAATCTCTTTGGGCTGTCATGGGCCTGATGGGCTCAGCCGCTCTCAGGCCCCTGGGGGACCAAGCTGAGGGAAAGGCAGATGAGGTGCCCGCCCTGTGGGCTGAGGGCCTCCTCCCCGAGCACAGGAGCCAATGCCAAGCATGAGCCTCTAATACATTTATCTGCTGGCCGGGTACTGTCCCCTCCATAGATCTAAAGTGCCAGACGTGGGTACGCTAGGTAGGACAGAACCTGGAGTTCTTCAGTGACTCCCCATGTTTCATAACTGGGTGACTCGGTAAGCAGTCTGCCTCATCCTGTGGTGGTGGAACAGCGTCCCTTCGGTGCTGCACTGATTAGTGAGTGACCCACACCTGTGGTGCTTCATAAAGACCCCTGACCGAGTTCCCTTCAGCAGTGGCTCCTATCTGCTTAGCTGGATTTCCTTCTTTTCAAGGCCTCATTTGCACCCCTCCCATAAAACTGTCATGAATCTTTGGGTTTTTAGAGCTGGAGGGCACCTTTAAGATCATCTGATCCAGAACTTTCAATTTCCAAATGGGAAAATGAAGCTCAGAGTGGGGCAGTGAATTGCCTAAGATCCTGCAAGTAATTGCTCGCAGATTGGGGGCTGGATCTATGTGTCCTGATTTCTGGTCCATCAATTTTCCTATTATTAGCACATTGCCTCCTAGAAGAACAGAACAAATCTGAAAACCCAACCAAACCCCTTAGAACCTGCAAATACCTGCCAGCCACAGAAATGTGTGGATGAGTATGCACACGTTGCGTATTAGAAAAAGATGGGTGGAGAGTGGTTGGGTGTTTTTGAGGCAAGAGGAACCTAGACAGTGTCTGCCTATCAAAGCATGTGCTCCTCCACCCCAAGTATTAGTTCTCCCTGTTCTGTATCCTTTTTTAGGTCTTTTCTGGATGATCGTTTTTCTGTGGAGAATTTGGGGGAAGGCTGTCCACCAGAGCAGCAAATACTCACTGTTTATGGTACCTGCAAGTGCATTAATATTGTTCAGTCCCACAGTGGCTCCCGCCAGTCCTTGCAGAGTCCCAAGAGAGGTCAAAGAGTTCATGGCCGCACCAGCAGTGGAGTTGGGGGTCGAAGCAGCCACTAAAAAACAAAAAGAGGGTGGGAAAACGGGGAGAGAAAGCACAAAATGAGGGAAAGCCGACTGGCCCAGCAAGTAATCCATCCTCACCACAGCAGATGGCGCCAGGGGGTCGTGCTTATGCGGCGGGTGGGAAAGACATATGGGATGGCACTTGTGGCACTTCTGACCATTAGGTTTGCTGATTAATAAGAATGATCGTAGCTCTGTTTGCCAGTACAATGACTGTCCCCACTGCCGGTTGGGAGCGGAAAATTGGAGGAGACCTGTCCTGGGTAGGCTTGCCTCTCGCTAGCCCCACTTCAGCCCCATGTGTCCTGGTGTCCAGCCCACTGATTTTTGGAGGCCTCAGTGCTCTAAGCCTCCTTCTCATCTGGGTTAACAAATTAAGGAGTGGGGGAGTAAAATGCACTGTTTGGCTTATTGTTTCTGCTTCAGAGCTGTCATTTTCTCAATGAAGTTTTGAAAAAAAAATCATACATCTTCCTGAATTTGACAGAAGCCTCCAGGACCCTGGGCACTGTGGTAATAGATGGAGTGGAATATAGGAGAAAAAGTCATTTTGGTTCAAACTCCTTCCCCTGTTCTCTCCACCACCTCTTATCAAACGACAGTTTCACTGGGATGCAATTCCCACACCATAAAACTGCCCCCTACAGTGTACACAGTTCAGTGGTTTTCAGTATATGTACGGAGTTGCACAACCAGCACCACCATCTAACCTCAGAACATTTTTTGTACTCCCGAAAGAAACCCATATCCTTCCGACACTGGCATCCACTGATCTATGTACTTTCTCTACGGACTCGCCTATTCTGGACATTTCACTTAGATGGAATCTTAGAATACATGATCTTTTGTGATTGTCTTCTTTCACCTAAAAACGTTTTCAAGGTTCATCCATGTCATAGCCTATGTCAATGCTTTCTCCCTTTTTATTGCTAAGTAATATTCCATTGTGTGGAAACACTGCATTTTGCCAATCGATTCCCCAGCTGTGGACAATTTGGTGGTTTCCACTTTGGGGCTATTATGAATAAGGCTGCTGTGAGCATTGTGTACAAGTTTCTGTGCAGACATGTTTTCAGTTCTCTTGAGCATACACGTAGTATACACGTAGGGCTGGGTCACACACTAAATCTACTCAACATTGTCAAGAAATGCCAAACTTTTCCCTAGTCGTCGTACTTCCCGTCCTTTTTACAGCTATTATCCATACGCTGAAAAACTAAAGGAAACCATGCTTAAAAAAATTAAAGAGAGGTATGATGACAATGTTTTATCAAATAAAAGAGACAGAAATTACAAAAATGAACAAAGTGGAAATTCTGGAATTGATATATGCTTCTGTAAATAACAGAAGCTATCTTACATTTCAACTATCCTACATTTGTAGAGCTTCACAATCTGCTGACTTTTTTCACACACGTCATCTTTATCCTGGTGATGGAGGGAAAGGCTACACTCAACTCAGACAGTGGTTCAAAGCAGGCCTCGGTCCATTTCTAGCTGTGAAATTGCTGTGAGTGTGAAAGTTCCTTTCCATCCAGCATGGGCAGGACCGGCACCCGTCCTCCTGGAATGCCCCTGCCCAGCGGGAGGGCGCGCATCCCTCTCTGCCACGAGAGACCACAGAGCAGTGTGTGCGACGCACCTCATGTGGGATTCCTTTGGATGAGGCCAGATCACAGGTTGAAACACTGAGTTCTCCACCTTGTCACAGTTCTGTCCGTGTCTGACATTGGCTTCTGACACCTCATAATGTGCATCTATTTTCTTTCTCTTTTTAAAAAAAATTATATATACTCAAGCCCAAGTTTCTAGTCCCTCTGTATTATAAAACTTTTCAAATACTGACAGAAGCAGAGACAATAATGACAAACTGCCATAAACTCATATCCAGATTCTAGAATATTTGAAAAACAACCCATTCGCAAAACTGAAGTGTATTTTTTTAACTTTATTTTATTTTTTACCATCATCTGAGGATATGCTTATTGATTTTTAGAGAGAAGGAAAAAGGGAGGGAAAAAGGAAAAGAAACTTTGATGCGAGAGAGAAACATCCATTGGTGGTTTCTCTACACACTCCAACCAGGGACCAAGCCCACAACCCAGGCACGTGTCCTGACCAGTTACAGGACGACACCCCATCCAGCCTCATCATGCCAGCTGGGGTCTAAGTGTATTTGAAAGCAAATTTCAGACCTTATGCCATTTCACTTTTACATACTTCCGTATGCAACTCTTAAAATTGAGGCCTTTTTAAAAAAAAAAAAAACAAACCCATACAGGATAGGGATTGACTGTGGGAGGGGATGGGGGTAGGGGAGAAAGCAAGGGGGTGGAATTGGGACAAATGTAGTAGAACAACAATTTAAAAAATACCCCTACCATTATTAAACTTAATAAAATAATTTATTGGCTTCATTATGTGATACTATCTTTTTTAGGACTTTTTCACCTGTGTATATGAGTAAGATAGGTATTTATTTTTCCTTCTTGTACTGTCCTTAGTTTTGCTATCAAGCTTTTGCAACCCTCAGAGAGTGAGTGAGAGAATGCCCTTACTTTTATATTCTCTGGAATAGATAGTATAAGACTGAATACTTAAATGTAAGTTAAATGTTTGGTTAGAACTTGCCAGTAAAAATTACCTGGACTTGATATGGGATAGTTTTAAAATACTGATTACATTTCTGTAATAAAGAGAATTATGTAACTTCTGTTTTTCCTCTTGAATCAGTTTTGTTAAGTTATAGCTCTTGGGAATTTGTGTATTTCAAGATTCCAAATTTACATTGGTATTAAAACCTAATGTGTTATTGGAAACAGTAGAAATTTTGGTGGTGGACAATTAGGAGGAGCCTCATAGCTCCATAACAGGAAAATGATAGGCAAGCTAGGAGTTTAACAGAGAGAACCAGAGAAAGAGAAAGTTAAGAAGAGCCCTCCTGGGGTCAGAGCAAGCTTCACTGAATGGCCTTGAAAAATCTCCCTGTGAAGCGGCCTGATGTGAACTGAACCAGGCTATAGGGGCATTTTATGCCCCAGATCGTACAAATAGAAATTAGCGGAGGCTACAACTAGATGTAATAATAATAGAAAGAGACCCACCAAAAATTTAACAAGGAGATCAGGCAGAGAGGTAGTCAGAGGGCCACTTGAAAGAGTTATTCCATTTAAAAAAGAAAATATAAGAATGTCACAGCCCAAGGCTGTGTCCTCTAAGGAGTGACATCAGAAGCACAGTGAAGGGGAATTGGTTTTGTTGAACTAATCTAGCTAAGTCACTAAGCAAACAAGAAGTTTGGCTTCAGATGGAGGGGAAATAGAGTGAGGACAATCAGTGTCCACAATTGCTATGATATATTACCTAAAGTGTCCAGTTGTAAACAATTGCGAGATTTGCAAAGGAAGTGTGACTCAGGAAAAAAGCAGGTGACAGAGACTGTATTGGAGAGGGCTCAGATATTACACTTAGCAGACAAAGACATGAAAGCAGCTATTATAAATGTGTTCAAAGAACTAAAGGAAACCATGCTGAAGTAAGGAAATGTATGATGACAATGTTGCATTACATGATAGAGAGGGAAACTACAAAAATGACCAAAATGGAAATTCTGGAATTGAAATGTAAATTACAGAAATAAAGAATTCACTGCGGGGATCAGTAGTTGATTTGAGCAGGCAGAAGACCAAGCCTCACAGAAATGTGGCACACCATTAAACACATGAACATACATGTAGTGGGAGTACCACAAGTACAGAAAAGAGCAGAAAAATGCTCAAAGAGATGATGACAAAGAACTTCCTGAATGTGGTGAAAAACATTAATCTATTCATCCAAGAAAGTCAACAGACTGCAAACAGAGTAACACAAATAGACCATACCCAGGCATGTGATAGTAAAAATGCTGAAAGCCAAAGGTTAAGAGAAAAATCTTGAAATCAGCAAGAGAAAAAAAATGAGTCATCATGTATAGGGGGCCCCAGTAAGATGAAGAGCTGGCTTCTCAGAACAGTGGACCTGAAAGTGGTGGGATGGCATATTCCAAGTGCTGAGCAGAAAAATCTACGAATTAAGAACCTTATATCCAGCACAACTATCTTGCAAAAATGAAGGAGAAATAATGACACTCCTAAATGAACAAAAACCAAGGATTTGTTGCTAGCAGATGTGTTTTACAAGAAATACTAAAGCAAGTTCTTCGGGCTGAAAGCACGTGATTCCAAACAGTAATTAGAATGTATGTATACACATACACACACACACCAAAAGAAACCCCCAAAGAACATTAATGAAGGCAATTATAATAGCATACTTGCATTTTTCCTCCTTTCTGCTCTTGATTTAAAAATCGTCTAAAACAATATGTATGTAATTGCATTGTTGGGCCTATAACAAAAGGAAAGGTAATGTATTTGACAATAAAACCACAAGGGTAGGTGTGAGGACAACACGGTGCTGGAGCAAGGAAATTATGCCAAATGGTAATCACAAAAAGAAATGGAGAGAACCAAAAATGGTAACAAAGAGGGTTACAAACAAACTCTGTCGATATGTATCTGCTCTCCTCCTTTGACATTCTTTAAAAGACATGAGGTTGTATAACATAATAATTACAATAATATATTGTTGGGTTTGGAATATGTGTGTAGATGTAATCTGTGTACAAATAATAGCATAACAAGGGGAGGAGGGCAGAGTTCTGCAGGAGGAGATTTCTGTGTCTCACCACCTTTGAGTGACTATAATCTGAAACAGATTCTGGCAAGTTAAGGTGTCTATTGTAAGTCCCAGGGAAACCACTAAGAAAATAAAATTTGAAAATATCATGAAAGGAATTAAAATGTTGTACTAGAAAATATTTACTTAATGCAAAATAAAGCCATAAAGGACCGAGGAATAAAAAACTATGTGACACACAGAAAACAAAAAGTCCAAAGGCACGTGTAAATGCAACCATATCAATAAGAACATGAAATGTGAATGAATTAAATGATCCGATTAGGCAGGGATTGTTAGACTGGGTTAAAAAAACCAAAAACCAGATCAGTCTATGCTGTCTCAAGGAGACACACTTCAGATTCAAAGACATGAATAGGTTGAAGGTAAAAGGATGGAAAAATATATACCATGCAATAGCAACCGTGCAAGCTGGATTGGTTATAGTAACAGGAGACAATATAGACTTTCTAGCAATTTTAGAGAGAAGATTGGGTCAACTGCTTGCATTGCAAAGGACCTTAAGATGCTTCTCATGAAAATCTGGGTCTTTGTCAGATGAAATGTAGCTAATAAAAGAACTCCAGTGCCAGTATACAATGACTGTCAGAAAACTCTTGTTTGATTCAGGGCTCTATTCTTCTTTACGTCCCTCAGAGTCTTCATTCAGATCTGAGAGAAGGGAGAGGAATGGAAAGGAACAGGGTGGGAAGATGAGACAATCCTTCACAGCACAGGAAATGGGTATGAACCAAACTGGGATGACCCCTCCACAGGGGTCAGCTGGGTAAGCAGACCAGGAAATTCTGGCACTCGTCCAATAACCTACTGTTATTATCAGAAAGGCTCTAGGACTCACTGCCGTCCACGCTGGTGATGGAGAAGTATGGGTGCCAGAGCACTAAAAGCAGCAATGTGGAGAACGCTGCTTAGCAGAAGGAACACCCCACATTCCTAGGAAGTTTTATGATGGACCTGTTGTCATGATGATGTTGCGGAGTATTCAGTGTGATTGCTGGAGACACAAAACACGTGACAGGGTCTTGTTTCCTTAGTGTCTGCAGCTTAAAATATCCAGACCTCATTCACAGCACAGGCCTCATTAGTGTCTAGTCCTCCAGGGGTCACCCTCCTCCCTCTGACCTCCGGTGGCAGGAGGACCACAAAGGTCGGTGAGCATGGGCATCCCTGGGGAGGACAGGGAAACGTGTCCGAGGTTGGCTGCAGAGGTACTGAACAATGAGGCTATGCCTCTAAATAAATGACACATTACAATTTCACCACCCTCTTCTAAAAACAAACTGGAGGCAAAATGGGACTGTAGTTAAAACTGAGTGCATTGGACTCACATGGTTTGCTTTTCTCCTCAGGCTTTAGTTCCATCATTTTTAAATGAAGAAAACAATACCCAGTTTAGAACAGCTGTGAGGATTCAGTGAGGTGAGCTGGGTCATGACCTCGGCACAGTGTCTGGCACCAGTTGGGGATTTTTAGATCATCAATTATTGGGTACAGATTGAACTGAGAGGACAAGCCTATACAGAATGTATTTCATAAAAGAACAAAAAATTACACCATTTTCTCCGCTTTTGGTCTAAGCACCTTCAATTCTCAACGACTACACAACCACTGGCGGTGTTTCTGTTGGACGGCCTTCTTTGCCTCACACGAAATTCTAGAGGGGTCCCACATGCCAGCCCGCGAGGCCCCTTCGGCAAAGGCCACGGTGGGTGCTGCTGGCCTCACACAGAGAAATCAAAGCAGCAGGAAGCAGGCGTGGTCAGTCACCTCCTTCTAGCTAGAGCTCACTCAGGGTTGAGAGGGAAAAGGGGCTGGATGACATTAGAACTGGCTGATCTGAATGCTTCATGGGTGATTTCTCACATCCTTCAAGTCTCAGATGGTCTGAGGAAGAGGTGGGTTAAAGTCACACTCTGCTTGTGTGGGTAATTCACAATTTGGATGGTGAACAGTGAGCTGGAGAGATAACTGTTAACAGACACACCTAACAAAGGAAGCCTGGGCTTGGAGGCTGTAGGAAAGGTAGGGAGGTTGGATAACAACATACTGGGCCCATTTTGTGACTGCTAATAAAGATAAAATATGCAGATTGGAAGTCTCTTTACATCTTGTTTTCCTATTTATTAAAAAACCCGGGAGACCTGCTGCAGTGAACTAGACTGAACATAGTTCCCTGACGTCTTGTGACGCTGTTCTTGGGTAGTCCCTGCAGACAGGTGGGGACAGGGTGAAGAAAAGGAAGGACAGGAATCAAGCAGGAGACAAAGAAAATTAACTAAATAACTTGCCTTAAAGTGTGAGGATGCATCCGTGGCTGATGTGGCTTAGTGGATTAGGTGCCAGACTGCAAACCAAACGGTCACTGGTTTGATTTCCTGTCCGGGGCACATGCCAGGGTTGCGGCCAGGTCCCTGGTGGGGTTGCGCAAGAGGCAACCACATATTGATGTTTCTTTCCCTGTCTTTCTCCCTCCCGTCCCCTCTGTCTAGAATAAAAAAAATCTTAAAAAAATTGAGAAGATGCTATGTGCCCCCTATCTTTGGACAATATTCTGAACATTTGCCCCCGTTGAGTCTAAGATGGAAAAGATACCTTGACTGCATATCCAGTTGCCTTTAAGAATTCTAGTAAATAGTCTACTTAAAGCAAAAGAAAAACTCGAATTTGTCACACAGCCAACCTCAATCAGATGCTTCAAAACTAAATATTCAACACATGCATAATAGAGAAAGAGACCCTAGACACAATAGACAGAGACAAATTAAATGCCACCAACACACACATTTTCCTATTTCTGTGTTGGCAGACTTCAAGATGCTGCCTTGGGTAATTGCATTCTGCCCACCTAAAATTCCCTCCAGTCTCCACTGAGAACCATATCCTTTGCTTCCTCAATTAAATTGTTTACAGAACACCAAAGGAACACTTTGGGAGAAGGGAGGTAAATAAATGTCAGGTCATAATTGCCCACAGCACCTCTTTCCGTGGAATGCCGCTCCTTGCAAGGAGAAGGTTACACAACACAGCCAAGAGGAATGCCGGTGGGACAGCTCCGCCTGCCTTGCCCTGCTCACCTAGCGGCAGGCATAACTTGTCACATGTCCCATTTTGTGCCTCTTTCACCACTGTTTAAAAATCCCCAACCAGCCCAAAGTGTTATGACCAGCTGGCTAACTAGGAAATAAAATGTCTTGTGATGGCTGAAAGCCATGTTTTTATGACCTCACACGGCAACAGCGTTCTGTGTCTTTTTACGTAAAAAAAGTGTGTGGGGACAGTGGGGTGTTAGTGAGGGGAGCTGGCAGGTAAAACAGGGACCCTGCTGGTGAGGATGTGTCAACTGTCCTGGTTACAGAATTTCTTTGCTTTGACCAGGCAGCTTATTCTTATTGTAGGAAAGACTGCACACTGAGTAGTCTGCAAACACCTATCTCAGTCTAGGGGACAAGTTCTTTCTCCTCAGGGCTATGCTGTGTCTTGGATGGACAATATATCTGGAAGAGTTTCTTGGCCCAGGTAAAATCTGTAGGTCACAGAGTGCCTAGGTCACTAGATCCCTTGCTATAAAAGGTGGGAAAAAAGAAAGTAGGGCCCCGGCTGGTGTGGCTCAGTGGACAGAGTGCCAGCCTGTGATCTGAACATTGCTGGTTTGATTCCTAGTCAGGGCACATGCCTGAGTTGCGGGCTAGGTCCCCAGTGGGGAGCACGTAAGAGGTAACCACACACTGATGTTTCTCTCCCTGTCTCCTTCCCTTCCCTTCTCTTCAAAAATTAATAAATAAAATCTTGTAAAAAAGGAAGGAAGGAAGGGAGGGAAGAAAAAGAAAGGAAAGGAAGGAAAAGGCAAGGAAAGCAAAGAAGAAAATAGTGCTACTAGGGCCCTTGAATCTGGTCTGACAGAACAGAGCCGAGATTTGGATTTGCCCACTCAGAAAAACAGAAATATTTGTTTCTCTTCCTTCATTTCCAGCAAAAGGATGATAAGTCTTTTATGTGTATTCATTTTAGGTTGGCTCCTCCCAGGCAACCTGTGACCCAGATACGGAGGTGTCCCCACTTTGGAGACAACGACACCGAGGACTTGCCCAGTGCACACGGTGAGTGGGCGCAGCACCCGAGCTGCGTGGGTGAGTCCGTGACGAGGTGGCCATACCGTGTCAGCCACGGAGATGTATAATGGTTGTGGGAGTGGGGCAATTAGGAAAACTTTCTTAAACCAGCCCAAATAACAAGTGAGCCTGATCTTACCGAAATGTAAAAAATACTTCCTTTATTTTTAGTTTTATTCGTGCCAGAGATAAATGCTTACTCGTTTTTCCTCCACTTCCCTAAGAAAAGGACGTCAGCTCCTTTTCTCAGGTAAAAGCTCCTATTCTGCCGTAGGGATGAACTGGACCACCCACCCTCTCAGTCTGCTCCAGTTTTGATTTCCCTTGCAGGGGGATGAGGAACTGCTCTGACTGGGGAGACCCAGAGGGGCCTGACATGCAGAGGCTGGGGAACGGGCCACTGAACTGAAACACAACACGCCAACTGGAGTTGACAAAGGCCCTCCTGTTCTCTGTTCCTTTTCTGTCCGACCTCTGCATTACTGGGTAGGCAGATTAAGTTCATGTGGGTCCCCAGGGCCATGCTTGGAGAGGGAGGCAGGAATATTACTGTGTTCTCTGTGGCAGGCAGAATAATGGTCTTTTCCTGAAAGATGTCCATGTCATAATTCCTGGGACCTTATGTTGGGTTACTGTGACCAAGAGGGATTCAGCGTTGCTGTTCAGCTGACTGAGAGAGGTGGGGAGATTATCCTGGCTTATCTGGGAGGGCCCCATGACATCACAAGGGTCCTTGTTGGTGGAAGAGGGAACAGAAAAAGAGAACCAGAGATATGACAGCGAGAGATGTGTTGACCAGACAATCTTGATTATGAAGATGGAAAATGGGCCCCAAGTCAAGGAAAGTCAGTGGCCTCTAGAAGTTGAAAAAGCAAGGAAATGGTTCTCCCCCAGAGCTTCCAGGAAGGAGTGTACGGTGCTTATACTTTGGTTTCGGGCCAGTGAGTATGCTAAGCTTCTGACCTAGAGAACTGTAATAAAGTAAATTTGTGACCCTGGCCAGTGTGACTCAGTTGGTTGGAGCATCATCCCCTAGACCAAAGGGTTGTGGGTTCAATTTCTGGTCAGGGCACATACCCAGGTTGCAGGTTCAATCCCTGGTCGGGGTGTGTATTACAAGGCACCCAAATCAATGTTTCTCACATTGATGTTTTTCCCTCCCGCTCTCTCTACAATGAAAAGATATCCTCAGATGAGTATAAAAATAAAATAAAATAAAATTGTTTTTTCAAGCCAATAAATTTGTGGTAATATTTCACAGCAGTAATAGAAAACTAATATATTCTTCAATTCATTTGCGCCAGGAATAAAGCTAATAACGACGATAGCTTACATTTATTGAGTACTTACCATGTGCTAGTCATTGTCTTAAAGACTATAAATATTAGCTCATTTAATCATTTATAACTACCCTATGAGGTGGGAAGTCACACAGCTGAAAGTGGTACAGCCAGGATCTAACCCGGCTGTCCGACTCCAAAGGGTTGATACGATGCTGACATTGAACTTAAATTCCTATTTTGCATCTTGCACTTATCTTGTGGTTACTGTGGAGATTTACTGACAGAAACAATTAATTTGAAGTCATTCAGATTCACCCTTAATTTTCTAGCTCTGTCCCCTTCATCTGTAAAACCTCGGGCTCTACTTCGCTGAGGTTAGGATTTTTCTGCCAAACTGGAATAATGTGACTCAGCTCTGAGAAGTGACATGATAATCAAATAATCAAATGAAGCGGTATTAAGGTCTGATATCCAGTAGATGATCAATAAACATTTATTGGGTCTATATCTGAAGGGTGAGAATCTGGTTATTCTGTCCTCAAAAGGAGGAACTACAATCTTTTCACATCATTTTACAACACTTGATTCAACATTTCCCCCTTAGTGAGGCAACTGCATGGGTGATGGTGAACCCTGCAGCCTTTATCATTAGTCTGAGCACCAGGAAGCTCAGTCTGTGTGTGTGGACTTGAGAAAGTCCAGAAGAGAGTGACCGGACCTGAAAGTCAAGTTGAGAATAGGAGAGAAATGGTCATAAAAAAAAAGGTAAAATTTAGCCTAGAGAGATGACTCTCAGTCTTAGGTCTTGACATCAAGAAGATATTGTTTGTAGCTCAAGAGACCAAAATGAGGATCAGGGGGCGATAGCCAGGAGGAGGCAGATTCAGTACAAAGGAAGTGCCAATGAATCTGAATTCTTCCAAAGTGAGCCCCGCTGCCTGAGATGCACCTCCTCCCAGTTTGAGAAATACGAAAGCTGAGGCCTTAGATGGTCATGTATCAGGGGGTTTCTGAAGGCCCTGAGGCTATGCTTGATAACCTCTTGAAGATCTAATAAACTCACTTATGAAAAGCTCTTATTGTTTCTGCCAGTGCCAAACACACGCTGGCTGCATCTCCTGGCAGGAAAAACAAGGACTGCAAGACGGCACAATTCTACTGGTTCAAGGCTGTGCTTTGGTGAAGGTCCCAATCTCTACTGCCCGTACACACCTAAACAAAGGGAATCCACAGGTCTGTTTAGAGACTGCTGAACAAAAGGATCTGCATAAAAACAAATTCGATCAAGCTTAACACCTATGGTAGGTAGTTCCTACCTTTCTCCTTTTCTGCGCATATAGCAGCTGCCGCACTGAGCATACCCAACACAAATCCTGAACAACCGAATCACGGAGAAAATGATCACCGAGAGGAAGACCAGACTTCTGTGGTGAGCCCCTCTGACCCATGGCCCAGGGAGGCTGAGATGCTCTGATGGCCACTTGGTCAGAATCGTTCTGTCTGCTGGAGGCAGTAAACACACTGGGGGCACAGTAACCACACATACTTTTAATGGAGAAAGGTCACATTTTAAAAGTTAATAGTCTAGGACTTGTTGGCAGCAGAATCACCTGGAGGTAATGTCAGACCCACTGAACCAAAATCGCTGATGGTGGGGCCCAGGAATCTGATTTCAACAAGCCCTCTTAGTGCATCTGGCTCAATAAAGCTTGAGAACCACTGGTCTCAGGGCTGTCCGAGTGCAGCACCATAAAATTCCATCAGGGCTAGGTATGAAATTTAGTTTGTGGCATGAGAAGATGAAAGGTTGTGAGCGGGGGAGGTTTGGTTTGTGATAAGAAAGGGAAACAGATGCTGGGAGGTAGGAAACCAAGAGTAAAATACTATGTAAGGTTAGAAAGTTGTGATTCTATCTTCTATAATAGAAAACCCCACCAGGAGGCAAGCTTTTTAAAGAGCATTAGTTCTCCCTGTCTTATTTTCCATAACCTACAAGAACAACTGACACATCATAGGCACTAAATAAATACCTGCCGGATGGAAAGTTTAAACTTCTACTGCAGACTCCACATCCTGTTTCTCTTAGGACAAGGCGAATCTGTGGGCTTGAATGAGCTGGAAGGAGGGGATCCCATCCTGCCTCATAGCCTCACAGAGGGCTCCTAATGACACAACTGAGTCTGTGGGGCAGAGTGCAAGACTCATCAAACCTTCCCTTTGTGCTTATATGCCAGACAGTGTGGATATTTAAAAAAAAAAAAAGTAGAATCAGTGAAGCCTGTAGCTGCCTTGTCACCAGGACAGGAACAGAGACACCCTTCACTCCATTGACATAACTCATGCAGGAGGAACCAGGAGCACGCACAGGGCCAAGTTCAAAGACCAGCCCTATAACCTATCCTCCCTTTCACTTTAACTGGAATCAGGGACACACAGGGTAAACACCAGGTGCTTTCTCATTCTTTATGGAAGGTGGGGTGATGAACAAGATCCCCACTTTGGGGCAAGGTTGACTGCTGACTGTGGGGAACTCAGCTACTCCTCCTTCCTCTCACAGATTCCAGGTCCACAAAGAGTAGTAGAAGAATGGCCATTTGGGGCGGTCAGCCTTGTACATTTACCACTTCTCCCCATAAATCTTTCTTCCTACATGAATGTTGGTGCCCTTTCCTCCTTGTCTTTTATTGCAGGCCATGTCTAGCACTAAGTCCAGTCCAGACATGACTACTTTCTAGGAATTAAGTGCATTAATTTTATCACATTAACCCCTTCCCACTTTTCCTGGACAGCAAGAGATTTTTTTTTTTTTAAAGCAACAATGAAACAACATTAAGGAGACAGCAAGAATCTGCCTTCAGGGCATTCACTAAACACTTTCCATGGAACAATTACATGGTGAAAACATGTTGGCTTTGTGGTTTAGGAAGCAGAATAGTTATAAACACAGAAAATTCAGGGCACCAGAGCCTGCGGTTGTGTTCGGCCTCAAACAAGTTTGGGTGCTGGCATCCGACAGTGCAGTGAAGACTTCACCACAGTGAAGCGAGGATGTCAAATAATGAAGCAGTGACACAGGCACGACCTGTGATTATTAGCTAATCACAACCGTAGGGTATTAATAAAACACAGAGGGTCTCTTCTCCCTGTGTCTAGTTATTGGGGTCTAGTTATTGCACGATAACTACACCTCAATTTATTCCCTAAAAGACTTCTTTGAGGGGTGGTGGGTGGGAAGGGAGGCTGTTTGTATTAGAGAACGTGGTGTTGATAGGTGCTGAGGTGTTCTCGTCTCACTGCTTGAGTCTCTGCGACACGCCTGTCTTCTACCCCACGAACAACGGTAGCACCTTCTTGCATTATTGCACCACTTCCAACCCCCGGGGAGACTGGTAAGCAGAGGTAGCACAGGGCCGGACGAGCCATTACTGGTCCTCTAGAAGATGGGTAAGGGGGAAACTCAGAGTGTGAAGGTCGGATGAAGACAATTCCCGGTTTGGACTCTGAATTACTTTTAAGGCATTACTCTATGATGATACCATTTTGGAAGGCGAGGAAGTGCTACAGAAATGGTTGTGGACAGTATTATACTTTCCATGTCCAAAATAGTCCCACCGTTTTCTTCAGTTTAATTTTCATTTCCATGTGCTTGTTGGAGCTTTCACTCGTTGTTTTCCTAAGACAGAAATCTAATTTATTATAATTGTTGCTAGACCTGGGTACCTCCTTAATAAACCTTATTTTTAGTATTTCCTGCTCCCCTTCTCTCCAGTCCCATGAAAGGCAGACACTTAAAGAATTAAGATATAATTTGGCTCATAAATTTGAAAAAGTCAGCTTATATAAATTCAGTATATATAGATCGAACAGGAATGGAAGAAAAGAGCAAATCAAACCTATTTTCTGTTTCAAGGGTATTTTGCGTATAATTTACCAAAATAAATGAGAGTACAAACCTTCCCTTAGCTGACCTCAGATGTCTGTTTTTACAGATGGTCATGGACCCAGATTGAAAAACATGTTAGTGATTCCTCATGAGGGTGAGAACATGTAAGCTGAAAGGTCCAGAAATACAACTGCAATTCCCCAGGAGTTCCTGCTTTTGAGTCTTTCATGGGGTGGCAGAACCACTCGGAATTTCATCCAGATCCTGAATGAGGCACCGGGACGGATTATTGGAGGATTCCCTACTACTATAAGATTTGATGATTTGACCAGGCTCTGGACTCTGGAGAGTGAGAACAAACTGCTGTGGAAAGTGAGTGTGTGTCTGTGGGAGTCACTGAAAACCTGTGTGAATCCTGGTCTTCAGATGTCCTGGAAAGAGGGCAGTTTGCCCAGAGGGGTAACAGACTCCTTTCTGGGAGACAGATCTTCCTTTGGATAATATGACACCCAGTCTGGCAAAGGGTCGAGAGACTGTCCCGCAAAGTTCTAGGTTTGAAAAGCTGTGATCTGTAGGCACAGGCTAAGTAAGCCTGCACTTCAGCAGGGTGGCTGCCTCTGCTACTGGCCCACCTCGGAGCGTAAATCCAGTGGCCTGAAGTAAAACCAGACACCTCTCCACCGGCCTCTGGGCCTGACTCTCAGTGGTGACAGCTACAAGAAACCCTGCCTGGACATGGTATCTCACTCTATTTAACCTAACAGTGTCATTCTGTCTTTAGTAAGTAGGGTGTGTCGGTTCTATAACCTCAGGCCAAATTTCCCACTATTGTGGGAAGTTCACAGCCAGCTCGTGTAGCTAAGTCTAAAAGAAGGGAACAGACTACTCTCTGCGTTTATATTCTACACTTGATCTTAGCCAAAAGAGGAAGAGCAATCTGTATTTATATGCTCATATTTTTAGGAAGGGTGGGGAGATATTTGGTAAGAAATTCAGAGAAAGATATCACTGGCTCTTATTCTACTTTTAATGCACTTTCCTGAGGTCCAGAGAAAATTTTATGACCCCCAAATAATGACATCTTTTCCATATTATAGTTAAACATTGTCATTAAAAAACCCCAATAGTGTGCATTATATACACTTAACCTTAATATTTCAATAAGAAAAGTAAAAGCAAACAATTTCACTTCACAACTGAAAAAAATGAAATAATTTGCTCTAAATTGCCATCTTTCAGATCTTGGTCATGATGCTCACATCCTCTAGCAAGAAAATAACATTGACATTCCTCTATGACATTCTTTAGGTTAACTACTTTTTAAACCTCTGCCTGGGGCATGAACATTTTTTGGTTGTTTGTAGATATTTAAATTCATGACTTATATATGACGCAAATACCTTTCTATCTTACATTCTTTACATCCTCATCATTCCTGACCTCTTTCTGCTCATGCCTCAGAGGCAAAGGTGTTTGTTCCCTCTTCTAAGTCCACGCCATGAAGCACTTATGAAGCGCAACACCCATGAAGTGTCTAAGACGCACCACACATGTTAGCATGCGTGCACACTGGTGGGGAGTGTTGCGAAGGCACAGCAAGGGGCTGCTGGCCAGGAGCTTGGTGGCAGAGCCTGACAAGGACCTGCTCCACGGGACAGTCTGATTCTATCCCTTCGACCTCCTTCTGACTTTAGTCCATCAATTTTCATCTCATTGGCCTCTTCCTTTTCTTTGTTCTGGCTTCTCTATACCTTAGAAATATGTTTACATTTTCTCCATCTTTTTTAAAAAAGATTTTATTTAGTTTTAGAGAGGAAGAAGGAAAGAACGAAAGGGAGAGAAACATCAATGTGTGGTTGTCTCTTGCATGTCCCCTACTAGGGACCTGGCCTGTAACCCAAGCATGTGCTCTGACTGGGAATGGAACCGGTGACCCTTTGGTTCTCAGGCTGGCATTCAATCCACTGAGCCACACCAGCCAGGGTCATTTTCTCCATCTTAAACTTTCTCCTCTTACTGACCCTGCTACTTTCATAGACTTAAAAAAAATCACTAAATTCCATGAAAATGCCATCTATAAATATGTGATTCTCGCCTCTCGTCTCAATGCCTACAGGACTGACATCTCCCCTGCCACGGGGGCGAACTGGCCCCTTGTAGGGGCAGACTGACGACCTGGGAGTTCAGTTCAAACACAGTCATCCCCCTGTCTCTAGGGGGTACTTTTCAAGACCCCCTGTGGGTGCCTGATGAACCCTATGTGTACGATGTTTTTCCCTACATATGCACACTTTACAGCCTGTCTCTGGCATGTCCACAATGCCACTACTCTTGTGCATTGAGACCATTGTTAAGTAGAGTAAGGGTGTCTGGAATACAAGCACTGGGACGCCAGGGTGGTTGATCTGATAACCACGATGGCTCCTCAGTGACTAAAGGGAGGGGAGCGCCTGTGACGTACAGACGCCCGGCAAAGGGACGAGTCAGGTCCCAGGCAGGATGGAGTGGGACAGTGAGAAAAGTCATCTCACTACTCAGAATGGTGCGCAATTTAAACTTATGAATTTTTTCTGGAATTTCCATTTAATATTTTCAGAGTGAGGTTGAGACTGTGGGTAACTGAAACTGTGGAAAGTGAAACTGCAAATGAGGGGGGACTACTGAACCTCTTCTCTGCTCTCACCTTCTCACACTGCTGCTCGAAGTTTCCCTGACACTGCTTCCTCAGCAGCTTCCACCAACTGTGCCCGGCCAGAGCGCACACTTAGTCCTCTTCTCTGCAAAGCAGCTGAGCCTGCTTCACCTCTGCAGTTCATTCTCAAGGCACTATTTTATTAAACAGCTCCGACCTCTACGATAAACTCGAGGGTCAGATATCCAGCTGCTTGCTGCATGTGTTTAAGTGACAGGCCTGCTCATGTGTGCCTCAGCCCAACATGCGGAAAATCAAATCAGCTTCCACTGCAAACCTTTTCTTCGCACTCCCTTCTCTCTGCTAATGGAAACACTGTGCCACTGGTCCCTGGAACTATGGATGCCCTGAAGATGCCCTGTCTTCTTCACGTCCTCCTTCCTCTTATTCTCCCCCATCTCCATTCGGTACTGAAGCCCCATCACTGACATTCTTGTGCTCCAAGTCCTGAAACAGTTCTCGGCTGCCTACGAGAGTGCGTCCGTAGGCTTTCAGAGTCTTCCATGGCGGGTGTTTTCCATAAAGCTCACCCTTGTGAAAAATGAGATAGATTTCCATTTGCCAGCTAAATTCTTTGTCTGCCTTTTTTTCATCTTCCACACATTTGCTGTATCTTCCATTCCATTTCTACCACCCTATGCCTACCTCATCCTAAAATTTTGGCTCCAACGTCAGCCTTTCTATTAAAAATGTCCATTTCCTGAAGATGGATTCTCTCCTGTCACTGATACCTGGCACCTTATCTGCCTCTCCACTCTCCACCTGGACTGTCCAGGTTCGTGTGGTTTGCTTATTTGTTGTACTTGGCCACTGCATCACGTTTACAGGAATTCATGGGATTGAACCACATCTGAATGAAATACTTCTGTTTGGTTGCTTTCGAGTCTTCACACGTGGACCTTGGATCATGCACCTTCAGGGAGTTGTGACTAGAATAAAGTTTTGTTGCTTTTCTCATCTAAAATGCACTTTTCTCATCTAAAATGCACTTAAGCAACAGACACGTGCTTTGTGTCAGTGTGAGCAGTGACCAGCTATTCATCAGACAGCCCCACAGATACTCGGTGAGAGAAAACCCTGGGTGGTGGTGGTGGACAGAAGACATACCTCTGAGCCCTCGCACCCAGTGTGGGGCCTGTGGCCTGGCTCTGCCCCAGGGAGCCACGTGCACACGCACGCGCACGCGCACAGCACAGACTCCGCAGCCGCCAAGTGCACACGCACAAATCGGAGCCTGTATCTAAAAATACTAAAAAGCACAACCAAAACAAAGCAAGAACAGAGGAGCGAGTGACAGCCCTCTGAGCGAGTGACAGGGATCTGTCTGCCCACTAGACGTGGGACAACAAGCAGAGCTCAGGCACAGGTGGAATTGGCTCGCAGAAATCTGAGTGTGGGCTCTGCAGTGAAGTGACAAACCATAAATATCTGCCCCCCTTGGTGGGGCAGCTTTATTTAGCTTTCAATTAGTTCAGGACTATTAAGAGACTCTTGGTCAGAGGCATCTCAGCGACTGCGGGCGGCCCAGCCACTGGGCAAAGCTGTTCTGATGGAGGAGGCAGATCCCTCTGGCAGATCAGGACACCAGAATGAACCTGAGAATCAGCTGCTTTTCCATCTGCACCAAGAGACGTCTCGTTTTCTTGATAGTAAGGCAAATTTAAAGGTAATTCCACACCAAAACGCCCAGCCCACGAAGGGGCCATCAAAACTCTTCTGGTTGGGAGATATTTGCATTTTTTTAAAAAACCTGAAGCAAGATGACCAATATCAAATAAAGAACCATTTACTAGAAAGGCACTGCCAACTATTTTTAAAATATGTTTTAAATGTGTAAGAACTTTCGAAATATTTGATTTTCACAAAATGCGTCTCTTGCGGAGCCACAGAGCAGAGAGCAAGTGCACTGCTCACCTTTGCCTGGTTCTCTGCCTTACCAGGTCCACCCTAACGACTCACACTGACTCTCAGAGCTCCTTGCTGCATAACACGTACAGAAAAGTGGTACAGCGTACAGAGGAGGAAGGACACAGAGAAGGAAGGTTCCCTCCTCTCCCCAGTGTGGTCTAATTTGCAACATTTTAACATAAAGTACACAAAAATACTGGTTATGAAGTTTTTCCAAAGGGTGAAGAATTTATAGTTTATGCTTAAAGGCTAACCAAATAATTTTACTGTGGTGGGAATTTAGTGAACTAATGGTTTTTAGAAAGCTGATGCTAGAATATAATCTATACAAGGATAGGGATTTTTGTCAGCTTTGTCCACTGATATGTTATGAGTGTCTTAGAATAGCCCCAGGTACACAGTAGATGCTCAACAAATATTGCTGAATGAATGAAAAATATGTTAGAAAATTAAAATCACTATAGTGACATTTTATTTATGGAACATTTTGTATAATGTCAAACCTCTATTAGCATTGAAGAAGATAAAGTGAGTCCCATAATGTCAAGAACAAGAATGAGTTATTGTAACATGTGGAAAACAAACAAACAAAAAAAAAAAGCAGCACAAAATGTTGGAACTTTCAGGAAATGAAAAAGAACAGCTGTCAGTTCTCTTTCAGCAGCAGTAAGGGTGTAAAGCTGTTTAACTGATTCGACCCCACAAATAAATCGCTGACTTTAACAATGAACTTGACTTGGCCTGCCTGAGACACTTAACCACCTGCTAGTGAAAGGGAAGGCGGGCTGCTCTGAGACTGACTTCTTTTCCTTGATAATCAGCAACGAAACAAGAGGGGCCTGAGGAGAAAAAGGGGAGGTCAAGAGTAACTGGTCCCCGAATTAATAAAATGCTGAAGTATAGTATAAGTAACAAAACCACTGAAGAATTCAACCAGGCGTTGCTTTCCCTCGCAGAGTAGGTACGCAGCGGACCGTGGGGAGTCAGTGAAGCCCATGCAAGTAAGGAGTGCTCTGGGGGGTGAGTTCCAAAAGGCCAGACATGAGTAGATGATTCTTTTGAAAACAAAATGCCTTTATTTGATATGGGACTCTTCTCTATTCCATATCATGACATCGGAACATTTTAAAAGCCAATCTTCATAAAATTATTGGAATAAAAAAAACTGCTCTAGATGACTTTGTCCTAATGTCAATTACCACTGATTCATTCTCCAGAAAACAGTCAGACCTGAATCTTACCCTGTGAACTGTTGCCAATTTTAAATTACTCCAGAACCAAGTCAGGGGTTGTCAGGTGGGCCACTAACCCTGTCAAAGGTCACCGTGACGGACTAGGGTTCCTTCTCAGAGGTGCGGCCTGGACTAGAATGAATGAAGTGTTTTTAAACATTTACCTAAGAACATCTTCACTGTGCTACTGTTGTTAGCTGAATCAAACAACATTTGAGTGCCTGGGGTGAGGCAGTGTTCCACATGCAAAGGGATCACCAGTAAACCACCTGCTTTTGAAGAACTTAATGTGTAGACGTGAGAGACAGGCGTGTGCTCAAGCCACCGCCCTGCGACAGCACGGACGAGTGTAGGAGCCACAGTGCGGGGGACACACTTCCGCAGCAGGGAGGGCAGGCCCTCCGTCTCTGCCCTCAAGGAGCTTCTAACACAGCTGCTTATGAAGGGGTCTGCATTTGACTCAGGCTTAGAATTAGTTAAGTGTTTGTTAGAAGTGCTCGTATATTATGAAGTACTTGCTCTGCACAGAAACAGAAGGCTCGAAAATATGGGCTACATCAGCCTATGGACCCCACTGGGTCACATGATGTGAGTCCTGGAAGGACACACTTGCAGGCACAGGTAGGGGGGATGGAAGCCTTGGTAACCCTGGAAGGTTTGGGGATAACTCCCTGTGTCCCACCGCTCATCTGGCCATTCAGTCAGCTGCTTTTCTTACTAATGCCCTGGTGACAGGGGGGTGTGGCACCGAAGGTGGCCACGCCCTGGTCCTTCTAACGTGAGGAGTGCAGGAGGAGCCAGAATCACATGAAGACACCGTAGGTCTCAGTCAATCTCAAACAGCCCACAAGGCAGTCGCACCCTTTCCCTGGGGCTGTGCAGTGTCTGTCACAGCCTTGGGGGGTGGGGGTGGGGTGGCAGGGCAGGGAACATCTGGAAGATGGGGGAAAATATTGCCTAGAATTTCAAGTGAAAACTATTTGAAAAGTCAATGGTGGGAATGGAAAAATGCTTTCTTAGCATTTTAAAATGCTTTACACTATCAGAAGAAATTATCTATTATCCTGAAATGTGCACTTGATTGAGTGCACTTACGGAGGCATTTGGAGAATTTTAAAACATCTTTTTGTTTTTTTAAAGAAAGGAAATAGAAGGTCAGTGGAATAATGTGGTACAGGAACGCAATATTGTATTTTAGACAGAAAATGCCAAAGACATGTTCCTATGTGGCAATAACGATGCTAAGTTCTCAGAATTACAAGCTGGGCAGAAGATGAATCTTACCTTTCTTGAAGACCTAGCTGCACACCTTAGAGACAATTTGCCTCTTTGTATCAAAAGAGATACATTCCTCAAAACAGGTTCAAAACTGGGTAAGAAGAAATGACCCAAGAATTAATTAACTAAATAGGAGATTGAAGTAAACAAAGGAAAAATTATCATATCAAAATAAAAGACAAGAAGCATGGTTGAATTAGGCATCAAAAGACCTGGGAGAAGCTTATAAAAGGCATATATGCATTTACCTGGTTATTATTCTTTCATGATTTAATTTCTAATTTTATTCACTACCATCTGATAATTGTGTGAAACACTTATTCTAACCATGGGCAATTTAGACCATTTTAATTTTTATTTCAAGGCCATGAGACAAAGGAACCTATTTATTGCCTAAGGGGATTTTTTAAAAATAAAAATTAAAGCTTAATCTTTCATGTTTTAAAGCATAGACGGTTTAAAATCATTTATAATAATGCTGTAGGGAGGCTGTTCCTGGGCATGCAAAATTGAAATGATAAATTAACGATTATTAAAAGAATTAATAGTTTAGGGGATTGAATTGTCCCTTTCCTTTCTGGATAGATTTGTCTGAAGCATTAAGAGGCAGTTTTAAAAACAGGGTAAAACCAAGCTTTTGCAAGAGTGATGCATTTCACAGTTTGACTGGGTTGTTAATGGAACAATAATAAGCCCAGCTTTTTGTTATTTAAAAATAATAAGCAAAAGCATTGGCCTTGGGAACTGCTCCCCACCCCCACCAGGAAATTGCTCTGATGAAGTGGAGAGTCATGAATTCTACTAACCACATTTTCTGTGACTTTGAAAGAGTCCCTGATGGAAATTAGACAAATAATTTACTTTCACTTAAATGCCAGATTTTTTAGTTATACTTAAGAAATATAACTGAAATGTAGATTTAAATCGTTTCTGCTGCTACACTTCAGGATTCTAATGAAATACTTTCAGCTATTATGCAAAGCATTCCTCAATAGAGACGAGAAAAACCACTCTCAACGATGCCTCAGTGAGCAGAAGCTACGGAGGAGCAGATGCGGCGGAGGGAAGGACACCTTGCCTGTGGTGGGTTGTGCTGAGAGCAGGAAGGAAGGGGATAATCTCAGGACACACTGTCCCTTTCACTAAAGCCTCAGGAAAAAACGGAAAATGGTCAAATATCTCTGAAGTACTGCATGTTAAGAAGGCTATGACATATCTGTGCTCCTGACCACACTGGAGGGAATGGACGTGGATCCACATGTGGACCTCACCTCACCTCTCACCCCTTGCCTCTCACTCTCAGCACCAGGGATGGCTTCCTTGCTAGTTCAGGACCACACCAAGCTTCCTTCTGCCTCGCAGCCTTTGCACTTGCTCTGTCCTCTGCCTGAGTGGCCCTTTCCGTAGATATCAACATGGCTTCCTCCCCTTGGCTGAGGTTTCTGCTCCAATGTCACCTTTTCAGAGAGAGAAAGCCTCCTTCAACCCTCTTTACTCTCTCCACCTTCCTGTCTGGTGTCTCTTCATGGCACTTGTCCATCACGTCCAGGGGACCTTACTTGCTTCTTGTCCAAGTTACCCTGACAGACTGGAAGGCTGTCAGGCAGAAGGAACTGTCCCATCCCTTCTGTTCACTGCTGTGTCCCCACTCCCAGGTCAGCACCTACCACTGTACCAGCATTTAAGAAGCCCCGTCTGTCAATCGCATCATCACAGCGATCAGCTCACATCCGCTTTGCACTTGGCTTCTTAAACCGACAAGTCCTCTTTTAAAGAAGAATGAAATGTTCCAATATTAATTTCGATTCCCTGGAACCACAGCACATTCCAGCACAAATGTCACGACAGAAGGGTGTGTTTTAAGTCAAACGAACCTTCATAAGCAAACGAGAGGCCACATACCCTTAACACAACTGTCAGAACAGTGGGATAACTTTAATGTAACTGCAGTATTAAATATGTCAAAGTTAGAGTTAAGGACTTACGGTCCAAACTGTGGGCTATATGGATCTTTGCCATAGAAGGAAGTTTTCATAATAAAAAAGGTTTTCTTTCTTCTACCTCTTAACAAGGACTTGATCAGTTTTTGCTGGCCATTTTCAACAGCAGGGAGAGAAGGTAAAGGCCAAGGTTGGAAAAATCAGAAAAATTTACTTTAGACAAAAAAAGTTGATATTACTTTCTCTTGAAAAAAAAAAAGAGCAAATCCTCTTCCTTTTTATAGAAACAAAAAAGTGTTCAGGTTTTGAGTCACTTTTAGTTCTTTTTCTCCAAATAAATATAGTTAAAAATATTAGCCTCTGCCCTGGCTGGTGTAGCTCAGTGGATTGAGCGCGGGCTGCGAACCAGGCATCGCAGGTTCGATTCCCAGTCAGGGTACATGCCTAGGTTGCAGGCCATGGCCCCCAGCAACTGCACATTGATGTTTCTCTCTCTCTCTTTCTCCCTCCCTTCCCTCTCTAAAAGTAAATAAATAAAATCTTTAAAAAAGAAAAAAAATATTAGCTTCTGACTAAAGATATAATAAAATATGCGGTGTTTTAATGGAAATCATATCATGGTCTTCATAGGGGAGGTAAAAATTCTTATTTGAAAAAATACTTTTAAACCCAATTTATAAAAAGATACATTACAGAGGTCAATTTTTAAATTTGTTTTTAAGATAAATCACTATTATTTTTACAAGGAGGCATTTATTTTGTCAAGATGTTTATTTCTTGCAAGGGCCACTATAGGCCTTGTTTACATAACAAACGAATCACATACTGTGTTAGACTGTAACTTGCTGAAACCACAAAGTTGTTTTTGGGAAGGCCGTTTGCTGCCTTGGTGCATCTCTGAAGGCACTGGGGAGGGCGAAGTCAACGCCCCCATGGGCTCTGCTATGTGATTACAGTACATTAAGGATAAACCTCCAGCTTTGCCCAGAAGTCTCCAGGATTTCTCCCTCCGAAGTGTGCGCATAGGGAAATGCACGTCTTGGATCCACAACGTTTTATGAAGGGACCAAGGGCCCTTGCCCTTGAACCTGCTGGAGGGCCTCATTGCTCCCTAATGTCAAAAGCCGTATGAAAGCTGGTCCGCAGTGTGCTGCAGCTTTCATTTTCTATTTTTCTGAAAGAAAACCTCGCACTATTACATAAAAGTCCTTTTCAACACTTAGCTAATCTTTTTGGCAGAACCGATAGAGGGTCATGAGGTTTCGGAGTTGGAGAAAGCTTGGAGACTGTCCAGGCCAGCTCCTCCATGCCCCAGAGGAGGCAGCAAGATCATTTATCAAGGTCTAGGAAATTCAGGGAGAGAGAGAAGCCAGCGAAACATTTCTTAACAAACAAATCATGGTATCCAAGCAACCGCATTATGTCAGGCTTGTATGAAAGAAAAATGGCATCTGCTTTTGAATAAGGCAACAAAATTTCTGAGGAAAAAGACATCCAGTAACGGAGTCCAGGACACAGCCATAAACAAGCGATCAAGATGGCTCCTCTGGACTGTGGCTTTTAGAATCAAATGTGAAGAACGGTGAGGCTGTAAATCACACTGGAATGATTAGAGATTTTGAGCTTTAATTCTTAAATTGCTAAAAAAAAAGAAAAAGGGTTAAAAGCGCGACTATGAGACTGAGGCTCTTCATGATGGTGAAGACTTAATGAGGACTGAATGGACAACATATTTTTGAAGCAAAATAAATGTGTGAGAATCACCAGTGTGGTGGATTCTCCCAGTGAAAACATTATTTTCATTGGGAAATAAACCACATGCAGTTTGAGAGTTTGGTTCTTTAAAAATAATTAGTGAAAGGAGCTAGCCCTGATGCCCAGTCAAGTTCCCTGGCTGTCTGGACACATGCACCCGGCACCTGGCACCCAGGTGCGTGCAGACCTGGGTGTCCTCTTTGCCATGTCCTCTTACCAGGGCTGGTGAGGGCTCCCAGGGCACTGCTCGTGGTGGACAGAGGGTTTGCATTGGTGGTGGTGGCTGAGGTCTGCGCCGCGGCTGCGGCTGCCGCCAGCGTGGCCAGGTTCTGTAACTGTAAAGCATTCATGCCTGCGGAACGAAGAGAAAGGGGTGGCTTTAGCAACAGGCCTGCTTTACCAGGCAGATGATGACAGCAGAGGACCTGGGCAGTAAGTCCTGCGAAGCATACCTTGGCAACTCGTGTGTCACCTAACTTCTCAGCAGTCACCTCCCTGTGGTGCTGCCTGTCCTAACCCAGGACACCCTTCCCAGCTGCATCAGCTCAGGGCTGGAGAGAGCACCGGAAAAGACAAGTTGAGATTGCATTGTGGGGACTGGTCCCAGCAGGGCCTTCCACCATGAGGCTGTCAGGAAACAGTAAGGTTTGGGCTTGGGCAGGGAGAAGATGAGTTTAGGGGTAAACTACTAGTCTCTAAAAGCTTGACAGCTGCATGTGGAAGGTATCTGAGAGAAAGAGACAATTTATTGGTGAAAAGTTCTTGCTTTGAAGCGGAACTGATGGGGCTTTGGGCTCGGCTACTTTACCTGCTGTGTGACTCTGAGCAAATTACTTAATTCTCTGGTTTCCTGTTTAGTGAGTGGTCATAGTAATTGTATCTTACATTAAAAGGGTTGTTGTGCAGATTAAATAGATGAACGCCAATTACTTAGCACAGTGACTGATGCAAGGTAAGCTCCTCATAATGTCAGGGACCATTGTTATCGTCACCAAACTCCTCTTTAGACTTATCTTACATGTGGCCATGCTGGCGTGGGGTTGGGGTCTAGAATCTTTGTCAAAAGCACTTTTGGTATCTTTTCTCCTCTTTACTTCTACTGCTCCATTCAAAGCTCCTTTGAACATTCAAAGTCTTTCTCCATGGCTTACTTCACACTAACGCACATTTGAGAAGCAGGGAGAAATGGCTCTCTCCTCAAACAGGCGAATTTTCTATGGAAAGACATTGGAGTTAAGTAATCAGCTTAATTTTGCCTTCTCTTCATGTCTCAAATACAGATACTTAATAAATGTCTATTGAGCAAATTTAGTCTGCTGTGGAGAAGAGTGCCTAATGACAGCTTCCATACGTGTTGGGGAAGGGGTGTGGATTGAGGGGCGAGAGAATGTTCCAGCAACGTACCTGTGAAGGCCCCGCATCACAGTTGTGGAGCCCTCAGCTCAGCACGGCTGCAGACCTCACTGACTTTGCTCCTCCAGCCTGACCCCCTCTACCAGGGTTTATTTCTACTCAGTTCTTGCCATCTTTGCTGCAAAATGGGTTCTCATTTTCCTCAAAATGATACCCTATCTTCTTCCAGGAGATGTCCAGCTCTCTTGGCTTAGGGTGAAAGCCAAACACCTGTTTTCCCAAACCCACTTAGTTCCTGGGGGTTCCCAGACGCAGGACAGCAGCATCAGTGGAACCCCTGAGTCTCACCCTACTTTCTCAAACCCAGGCAAGTAGGAACAAAGCTCTTCAGAGTCGTACTGCTGAGAATTCGAGGGTAAAGAAAGCGCTGCTCTCCCTGTTCAGGCTTACTGGAGGGAAACGGAACTGGGGGAAATACAAGAGCTGCCTGGCTTCAGTGCAGACCCACCTGGACCTGAGGGGCCCACTCCTGAAAGCTCCTCGAATGTACTTCACACCTGAGTGTGATGTGAGTGCAGGCTCCAAGTCAGTTGCCTGGAGCAAGGAACATGTACACGACCCATCTGCTCCCTCTAGGTCCTCCAGTGACAGTGTTCCCTCCAATGTGTCAGTGATGCAAACCTGATGACCGGACCGCATGACCCACCGCTGGCTGCACAGACAAGCACAGGCACTGGCACTGAGAGTGAAACCCACAGGGCACATCTGGCACTGACCAATGGCACAGACAGCCACTCTCCCAGGCCCAGGCCACGGCGTCCTCAGTGGGGGTGTCTCCTCTGAGCTTGCCCAGGAGGAAGCCACGGTGCTGGGACAGCAGAGTCCCAGAGCTGGGGGAGCCTGGCCCCCTCAGTTGGGTCACAGGCTCGGGTTAGAGGCCACAGAGCCTGTGGTGGCAGAATCTCCTGGTCAGGGCAGCAATCTAGCCACAGTTCACACCACCCTCCAGTGAAGACTGGGAGTTTGCACTTAACACGTGCACTTTCTGGGTGTCACCTGCAAGCTCCTTTATCTCCTTGTTTCTAACTCCCAGGTCATTCATTAATCATATCCCCCTTTAATGCTTTTTTTGTGTATTCCTTAACTATAACTAGATAGTTCCTTGAGGACAAAGATGTTGTCTTACTCATTATCAAATCCACCTGAACACACACACACACACACGCACGCACGCATGCACGCTGCTGCCTACATAGGGGTGATGGGTGTGCAGGAAGGGTGAATGGAGAGAATAACAGCTAGCGTGGAATTTTCATGAATTTCTCTAAAGAGTACTGTCCATGGACCGAAGTTTTTCGTTTTCTCCATGTTTTGTCAGTTCTTCAGTATCTATAACATGCCGAGTATTGACTGTTTCTCTCAATCATTAAACACTCTACACATACTTATTAGAAGTATATGTATTCCTCACCTCACCCACCAGCACTCATCACAGGTCCCAGAGCCCAGCTGTCAACACTCAGGTTCTCCACCTCACTGCCCTCCCCACTTGGGAACGCCGGCTGAGCCCTGTGTGTCCCCGCTCCGTGTCCCCTCTGCCTTCCTTTCCCCTCCTATGCTCCTCCCCCCTACCCCGAGAGAGCGTGCCACCTGGTTCAGCCTTCCCTTGCCTCCAGCTAGAAAGGCCAGGCAGAGGGATTTCGGTTCCAGAACACCACACTGGGGGTGAGGGGGGCACTCCATTCAACAATCACACTGCGTGGAAAGGAACAAGATATGGGCCCAAGGAAGCAGAGATGATGTGTGGAGAGGCCACTGTTGATTCCTAGCACCAGAGGAATCTGGGGGAGAAGGAAGAGGGGTTAGGTAGAGAGAACCAGCAGGGAGTAGGCCCTGCATTTGCTTGCCCCTCCATATTCTGTCTGTCCATCCATCCATCCACCACCTGTCCGTCTGTTACTGAGTGGCCACAATGGGCCAGACCCTGGGTACCACACTGAGAATTAAGCAGAAAACAAGACAGGCTCTGCCCCTGAAGAGGAGGTTGTATATTGGGGCAGGGAGGATTGTGCTACATTAGTTTCTGGAAACAGGCCCAGACTCAGGAACTCTGTCACTAATCTCCAGTTTAATGGCATGAGCCAGAAGCACAGGAAAATGGAATGGGGGGTGTCCCAGCGGAGGATCATGTCTCTCCTCTCCTGGTCATTTCAGGGTCCTGGTGGGCAGGCCTCAGCAGATCCCACAGTGCTCCCTTCCCACTCATCCCAGACAGATGCACTCAGTACACTACAGGTGGGCAACGCAGCTTCCCTGCCACCTGTTCTGGGTGGGGCTGGTCCCAGCCTGGACATCCGCCTTCCCATTTCTGCTTTTCTCAATGCAGAGGCAGCTCTTCTTTGCCCTGTCTTGAGTTCCTAGGACTTGAATGCCCAGCCTTCTCTGCTGGTGACAATGTGACAACAACTGCCATTTACTGGAGGCAGTGTGGCTGGTCAAGAAGAGTGCAGGCCCTGTTCTCAGACCCCTGGGTTTCGGTCGGGGTTCTGCCTCACCTCCTGCCCACCTACCTCACCCCGAGCACATATGCTCAACTGCCTGTGCCTCAGACTTCTCAGCAGTGAGGTGGGGACGAAACAGAGCCCACCATGCCCACAGCACATGTCCTTGGCCACTGATGTCTTGGCTCCTCCTGCCTCCCACAGCCCAGGAGCCATCATCTACAGTGTGGCCATCCCACGTAGGAAGGGGGCTTGGGGGCCATGCAGTTTCCAGAAAAGGCATCTGCCCCGAATCAGGAAGTGGGCTGGGAAGCTCCATGCGGACATGCTCGCAGTTTCATCCTCTACCTCCTCGCCTGCCCCCAACTCTCCGGCATGCTGACTGTGACTGCATCCCGCTGTCTCTTCAGAGGGCCTGCTCCCCGCCGGAATGAGGTCTCCCTCCCTTTAACTCTGTGCTGGGCCAGCACCTGGGTCCCAGAGGCCAATAACACGGGTTTCTGCTTCTGTGCACTTTGAATTCACATTTCTGGTTCTTTTTTTCTTTTGGGGTGTCTGAGCGCACCCTGTCCTGTCCTCTGTCTCAGCTCCTTTCACGGGCCCCTCTGGGTTCCCCGCCCGCCCAGGCCCACTTCCCCTTTCTCAGCTGCTCCCACAGAATGATCCAGAAAGGGCCCCAAACAGACAGTGGGCAGCACCCCCCCCCCCCCCGGAAATGCTGGGTGTGGTGTGGCACACAGCTCTTTGCTAAGAAGGAAAACCACCACTTGGAACCTCATGAAGAACTCTGCTCGGATGGGCATCCCTCAAAACAGGGTGATAATCTGGGTGACTAGAAATACAAAACATTTAAATAAGTTTTATGAAATCCAATAATGTGCCAAAAGCAAGATGGCAGGGGAAAAAAAGGAATTGGGAATACAGGGATTCCACGTTTTTCATTCGTTATTTCGGAAAAGAGGGTCCTTCTCAAAATGAAGAAATGATGCGTAAAACAGATGTGCAATATGCCTACTTGAAACTTAAGATTTAAAAAAAATTATTTATAAGGAGAAGGGCATGAAAATTTAATTTAATGTTCACCCTAGGTAATTTTGTGTCTTATTGTTCATAGCAATTACCATAAATCTGCATATCAATAAGCGAGAACAGATGTCAGTTGTTACAAGTGCTTGCCAATCAGGTCTGTTAGAAAGTGACAGATGGGTGGTTATAAAACGTTCTGGTAAGGCCATTAGCACATTCGCAGGAAGTGTCTGTGGTACAGGGTAGGAGCCAGTCCTTGAGAAGCACAGGAATCCTTGTGGGTCCGGGATGCACACACCTCACACCTTGGGAGGGCCTCCCATGCCGGCTTCTCAGCCTCCAATGCAGTTTTTAAAATGCCTTTTCTCTTGCCACTTATCACAGATATTCTAAGACAGTCTTCTGTAAAAATGGGTCTCGAACTGACGAAAGCATCGCCATGTTGTTGTTGTTGGAAGCAAATATTCACACTCTGTAAGTTTACTGCTACTTTTAAAATGTGGACTAGATATTCTGAAAGGGAATTACCAGCAGCTGTATTGAATATCAGAAGTAACATGAACACTTACTCTTGTTTAGCAAAAGATACTCTTCTTCGGTCATTGCTTTATAATCTGTCATTTCCTAGCAACGGCCCCTTGCCCTAGGAAAAAAAATCCCCAACAGAAAGCAAACCACTCTAACATACTTCGAATGTTGTTCAAAATAAAGGGAGGCACTGTCTCTGAATTGCTTCTTTCTGAGCAAATTTGGGGCTCTCCCTGCATTTTTTTATATACAGCCCAGACTTGGCCTGCTGTTGGCCTGGCACACCCTCTGCGCAGGTGAGCCACTGCAGCTGCGCACGGGCACCTACACCTGAGTTTGCTGGGACACTGAGCCCTGTTGCACAGGCCTGGGGGCCAGAGAGCTCAGGTTTCAGGGTCAGGCTGAAGTGGACGTGAAATTGGGGTCAGCTACTAGCCCGTGTAGCAATTTTGGGCAAGTTTCTTAAATAAACCTCCCTAAGCCTCAGTTGTCCCACCTGTAAAACGGGATAGTAATGGTCCCTACCTCATAAGGTTGTTTGGTATTTGGGAATTCTGTATCCTAGTCCATATTATGCCCCTAACTGGTGCTGTGGTCTCACGCTCCTTATTTCACTTTAATACTTCAGTTTTTCCAGTTGTAATATAGTAACGAAGGGGTGCCTTTGTTTTGGCATGCTATGAAGGTAAAGGGCAAGGTTATTTCAAGGAACTCTGTTACAAACAGAACCATAACATAGCACCCGTGTTTTTTAAAATGATCCTCTTTTGAGATGGCAGTTGTTACAAAGAAATTAATGACAGAAAAGCCACTTGTCCCCCATTCCTCCTTCTTCAGGAAAAATCCATACTCTGAGCCCAAACTTAGGCCCAAGTTTCTGAGATTTGAGAAATTCATGTAACAAATACAACTGTTGAGTAAAAAAATGGACGAGTTTTTACTATAGGTTTTAAGAGGGAAAAGTCAATTTCAGAGATGCAAAAATGTCCACATAAAAGTATTTAGATGATTAAGACTTGATCCTAATCTATTTTCTGCTTTTAAAGTCCACATTTAATAAAGGTGTCCTTTTATAAAATCATGGAACACATTTTGAGTTACTTTTAGTTTGACAGAAAAGTATAGTTCATGTGTCATTCAATTTTATTAATGCAACTGCTTAGTACCTTGTCATCTAAAATTTCTTTTTTGCTTCTTTTTTTTTGGATTTATTTTATTTTCTCTTCTAACAGCAAGTGTTTTACTCATTCGAATGATACATTTCAGACTCTGGTGATAAACCTGAATCTCTTGAAGGATAGACCATTATGTTTTGAGAGCTGTTCACAACAAAATATTATTAGTTTCCGAGATGGTATTTCACTCGCTTTGGTGAGTGTTCCACACTGGAGTACTTGAATTTTATATGTGAGTTTATTATATGGTGCCGTAGACACAAAACTGGAGTCTGAATTGTGTAGGTGCCCACTCGCACGGTGCCACAATCTCAACCACTTGATGAGCATTTTACCACACTCAGGTAGGGGCTTGGGATCTTGACCTGTGGGCTCCTTCATTTCCCTCCCACGTATGTGCTATGGACCACGTGTGCCATGACACATGTGATGTACGAACCCTCTAATTTCAAATTCTCAGTAACTTAACTATGAACATACTGTCCTTGGCTTATATAATGATTTTTTTTTTTTTTTTGGCTTAGATGTAAGGCTAATGCCAAATTTCTTAATTAAGAAACCAGGCATTTAACTTAAGTGCCATTGGGAACATACCCAAAACATAAATTTGAGTATGTCACTTTATATATTTGTTTCCTCATTTACTCAAAAACAGGCATGAGCCCCTCCTACCGGAGTAAGGGCTGGTAATGCCTGGGGCCGGCTCCCCAGGCTTGGACGACTCCGGAGGGTCAGAGGGGAGGAAGGGAGGGGAGGGAGTGAGGCTCTGCGGCACCCCTCCCACAACCGGGGAGTTGGGGACACCGCCTCCAGAAAGTGGCCTCTGTCACCAGTTCACTTTGTAATGAATGGCAAAGACAAAAGTTAATAAGCATTTTGGGAGATGACCAAAGAGCAGGATGTCATTTAACTTTACCTTATTGAAAAAAACAAAAATAAAAATAAAAAACCAAAAAGAAATCCCAAACCATGATCCTTCAAACACTTGGGAAGGTGAGACTTGATTATGTTTCTGAATGAAGGGCACACTTTATAGAAAAATCATCCAGCAGACAAAGCCTTGACATCTACATCCTTAATACTCTTATGTTCAAGGCCATGGTCCATACAGACCACTCAGCACTTGCTTTCCCAGCTTGTGCAGATGCAGGGTGCTGGATTTAACATACTGAAGATTCAAGAAAGGAGTATTTTGGAAAGCTCAGCACACTCAGAGAGTGTCTTAAATCAGCCACCTGCTCCACACACCTTCTAAGGTGATTCCCAGATACCCTCAGTCTTTCAGGGAGTGCGCAAGGCATGTGAGTGCCGACATCCCGACCTGTGGCTGGTGAGGTGAACGCACAGTCTAAGGAGAAGTGACAGGGTGCACCGTCCGCCCAGGAAGATGCATTTGGCAGTAGCCTGAGGACCTGGTGACCTTCTCTGCATAATTCAGCTGTGGGAATTGGGGAGCCTGAGGCTTCCTTGAGGCAAAGACCCTAATTTTGGATCTGGGTGGGTCCATACTATTAGAAGAGAAACAAATCTTGCATTGGCTGAATATGTGACAAATCTTACCATTTATTTTAGAGCTTGCAATCTGGAGATTTTCTCTTTTTAAAACACAGAAAACTTCCTGAATATTTTACTCATGTCTTCATGGAACTAAGAATACATTAACCATTCAATATGAGTCCTAGCTCCAAGGCTAGCTTCCTAAACTGTGTCCATAAAGATACTGATGAACGAGTTAACTACTTATCATATGAACACATATATATTTTTCCAATAATCCAAAAGCTATGCTTACAACAGAACAAGCTGGCAGTGCCAATAAACTGAAAGCCCAGAGAATAATCCCGCAGTATTTGCACGGTAGGCCAATATGTCCCATCAGATGACAGGTCACCATTAGCCTGCGAGGCCGCAATAAGAGGCTGGGCTGATGATCACAGCACGCAAACAAGGAGAAGCCTACGTATGCTCATCGGAAGTCTTTCCAAATCCATTCAAAGTGAACCAGGAAAAAAACCAAGGACGTGTATTTGGGAAAAAAAGAGAGAGAGGAAAAAAGGAGTTTTCATAGTGACAGATAAAGAAATCTGGCTTTTATTCTGCATATTGACTCAGGGTGTCCTTGATTAAAACAAACTGCCTTATTTTAATGTGCCAAAAATCTGTTCTTCTCCTTGCCCTTGCTCCCCACCTCTCTGGAAAGAAACAAGGAAAAGCTTTCTCACTGCTTCTCACGGCAGGTTAATGGCACCTGTGTTCTGATTTATTGCACAAGCTGCCGTCCCTGGCCCTGTGGTAAGTTAGGATATCAGCCTGGAAGGTGACACAGCAGGAGTGACCTTTCACTAATCACTGCACCTCAGTTACTACTGACACAGCTCATTAGAAACAGAAACCCTTCATGAGCTGGCTTTCGATCCAGCCACACTTTGATTTTCTCGAGAACAAAGATTGTACTTTTGCATAAAAGCGTCTGATGCCCAATTCTGTCAACTGGGGTACAAAAGTGAAAAAGGCGCCCTGATAATTGTCTGTGGATATCAGGGGACTGCGAACTGTAGTAGATAGGCCTGCAATCTTGGCTTTCATTATGGAGGTCAGACCATTTTTATTGACTGCCTGTTATTAAAATTTTAGAAGGATGTTAATCATTTTGGCTGCCCTGGATATAAGAATCTTGCTGGAAATTCCCCAGTAGCCAATCCCATTTTTAAAAATAAGAAAATGAGTATACTACGCAGGAATTCTCCATCCCTCCATGTTGTAAGTGTTGGTAATGCCAGAGGTAGGAGAGCAACTTTCCAATAGCTATTCTAATTTTAACACCTGAACCAGAAAGGAAAGAGCGGTAGTAATTGCTCTGTTCCCCTTTTTCCCCTGCTGCTTTTCTTTGCCCTCTGAACCTCCTCAAATCCAGACAACAGCATCTGTCAAAAGGAAAGCAGGGCTTGTGACTTACCAGCCATTTGCTGAATGCCACTGAATGCACCCAGGTTGCTGGAGGAGGTGGCCTGCTGTAGAAGCTGCAAAGGAAGGGGAAAGCACCGTCAGCACAATGTGGAGAGGGGGGCAAAGTAACCTCCAAGTTAAACTGGGGACACGTCTTGTTTCCCTTACATTTGTAGAGCTGGCTGCTGCTGTCTCTTAATGGACTGAGGGTTCCCAGAGTTGGAGCTGTAAACCCACAGTAATGTCTAATCTCTATTACGAAACACAGACACTGCGGAAACTCAATAACACTGCTGCCTTAAAACATTTAATCAATTCACTCTTTTTAAGAACCAGGTGTTATGTCTATTGAAGCCAACATGGCATGACTAATGCTATCTCCCTGTCGTCTGGTGGTTACTGTAACTCACTCTGTCAGTCAAGGTCCGTCTCTTCCACTTCCTTTCATAGCCATTTCCTTCATCTCGCATTAGATGGGCCAACAGAGAAACCATGATAAATACAGATATCAGTGTATCTATTTGCAGCCATGACTACATGACTGAGATGGTGCTCACCCATTTTAAGATGGTCTTCACTGGCAGAGGGAAACATACTCTTTGTCAAAACTTAGAAGTACGTGGTGTGATGCTGTACTATGCACTATAAATATGTCAGCATCTTTAAAATTAACATATCTGTGAAAAGGTGTCTGCATTTCTCCCTAGAGATCTCAAAAACACATTTTCCTCCACATAGAACCACAGTGGCTACCACATGGTAAAGGCAGGTTGTTACTGCCCTAAAATGCCCCTGTATTTGCCCCATTGACTTGAATTATAGGTTAACACTCAGGTAAGTGTTTGACTTGATTCACTGATTATCATCTTTCTATTAAGGTTGATCAATACAGAGTTTTCACACAGAAACAAGCACATAGTTACCTCCTCTACTCCAATGTACATAAACACCAACAAGCATAGATTCACTCCAAATTCATTACCGAAAACTGCTATGTGCTTTGGAGGCAAAGACAAATTCACTATTTTAAAAAGAGCTTTCGGAATGTATGTGGAGCTCTGCAAAACACAATGCAGAGGCCCCCCATTCCTCTGGGTGAGTGAAGGGCTCCTCAGTTTACTAAGAAAAAATTCTCCATGATAAGTATGACTCAAAAACAGGGATGCATCAGTTGGCTTGAAAGGGCCAAGCAGAGTGGAGTGTCAGTGGCTAATTATGCCAAAGGCTTGGTGACAGTGATGTTAGGGGATTAACACGAACAGTCACAGAAAAACGTCTCTGTGATGTTTATCCCCCCTCCAAATGCTGCAATACAGGGGTGGGCAAAAGTCAGCTTACAGTACACAAAACAGAGTTTATTCTTGTATTGTTATTTAATTATTGTATTTATTCATATTATTTTTATTATTTTTGTATCCTGACTTATGATTTATCTTTTAGGAAATGATGGCTGGTAATTTAGTGTACTTTTGCCCACACTTGTATATTACCTAGACGTCACAGAGAGAAAGAAAAAGACACATGCATACATACAGGGAAAGAGGGAGGAAGAGGGAGGAGCCGGGGATTACCCATTCTGATGAAATATCCCTTATTTTGATTTGATTTCTTGGGTTTCCCATTCTTTTGTGATTGTGACCCTTTACTCCCTCCTCCTATTAGATATTTTTAAAAATTAAAGTAAAAGTAAGTAAGCTTTGAAGATATTTTGAGGAATTACAACCTGCTGAGGTAAGTAGACTGGAGTGTCATTAAACCATCACTGAGGGTTCTTCCCACTGCACTGTTCTCTTGCAAGCCAGAGTCAGGACCCTCCCGTTAACATAGGCAGGGGGCGCCTTAAAGGCTGGGGGCCCTCGCAGGAATGGACTTTCAATTCAAAGTAGGAGAAAACACAGTAAAGCGTGTATAAAAGTGTGTTTTGTGAGAGAGGATAAAACTAATTTTATTTCAGAATACAGAAATCTTTTGCATTTGTGACCACAGAAACATGGCCAGAGATTCCGGTATGCTGTGGGGCATGGGATACGTGCCGCAAATCAGGGCCGGGCTCTGCGTCTCGGCTTTGGGAAATGGGGGAGTGGGAAGCTGGATTCTCAGAAACCATGAGAAGGAAAGGTGAGCCTGACTTCAATCTCTGATAAAAATTCTTATATACACTATTAAACATGGTCTGTGAACATCTGAAAAGCACCAGTTTGTGAAAAACAAATTAAGTTACACCCATTTTTTTCCACATAATTTCTAGACTGATAGACCAAGAAAAAGACACAGCAGTACATACACAGACTTTTAGCAAGACACTGGCAAAACCTCCCACAGTGTCTTTGTGGATCAGATGGAGAAAGGGCGTGAAAGTGACGGTACTTCGGTCAATGGTTTTAGTAAGGGCTCAGATGAAGACAGGAGCAGCACACTCCTCATTTATTAGTCAAGCGTGTGTCGAGTAGCTATTGCATGCAGGACCCCAGTAGGCAAAGAAGGAACAAGAGACACGTCTGTTCTTTGACAGGCAGCCTGGCCACACGGAGAGGACACACAGAGGGCTGTGTCCTGCTGGACTGCCCGTGGCGTGTCTTCAGGTCCAGTGAGGGAACCTTTCTGAGCTTCCCTTTTCTCACCAGTACAGGTGAGCAGGCTGACTTCTCAAAACCACGGGGAGGACCATTTTGCAGAACAGGACAGGTTCTGCGACAAAATAAGTCTAGTGGATAATGCAGTCCTGGGAGAGACAGCGGCAGGACACAGACACACAAACACGCACACACATGCGCCGGCAGAGGCTGGGAAGAAGGCCCCATTGCACCACGTGAAATTATACTGACAAACGTGGAGTCCAACAGATATTTTCCTATTTAGGCTTCAAATAGGAAAAGGGGGACAGTAGCACAGTTTGGCAGAAGTGCAAGGAAAGATAAATAAAAACTTGGAGGCGTACTGGCTGCCTTCAGTGTAGCACGTGGCACGGTTACTGCAAATGCCACTCTGAAGCTACACTGAGAGATTTTTGAGTCTGCACTAGGGCCACTGCTCAGTGCTGCTGAGGTCTTACAAGGGGAACTGCCTTAATTTCAGGCGACCATATGTTAATAAAAACATTGACAGAGTGAAATATAATAGGTGGCTCCAGGAAAAATCAAGAAACGAAAAAGTTTAGAGACAATGAAATGTGAGGGATGACTGAAACACCTGGGTCTATTTGGCTTGAAATCAGATCTAAATTTTTTATATCAAATAGACAAAGTAAGAAGTATTTCGTCTAGTCGACAGTTTCACAGGAAGACCCGGGATCACTGAAGGAGAGTTCCGTGCAGATTTCATCTGAGGTCCTGACGTGGAACGGACTGACCTCCAAGGCAGTGAGCCCTCCGACCACACTGCCTCAGCATCCTTAAATAACCGCCTGTTGAGAAATTTAGCCTTGTGGGACTCTGCTCAGCCTATATCAGGTAGGAATTAGATTAGTCACGTGCTATGCTAAACCACTTAGCTTGAAAAAACATTCTGCATCAGTGCTGATTTCAATAATTTCCTGAGACTCAAAGTGCCCCCTAAATGAATTCTTTGGCATACTTGGGGGACAAGTAGGTTGTACGAGTTGCAGTGGGTATGCTCCCCTCTCTCCTGGGCACTGCGCACTGACCAGCCTGCAGCACTTACCGCCAGGTACTGCGGGGTGAGTCCGCCCAGACCCGTCAGGTTCCCCCAGGTGGCAGTGTTGAGCTGCTGCATCTGCTGTGCCAGCTGCTGTTGGAGGCGCCTTTGCTCTTTGTCCTTCTGAGTGTCAGCGAACTTCACCACAATAGGTGAAGAGCAGCCCTGTGGTCAGACACAGCGGAAAGTGAAGAGGGAGTTACAGCCTGGTCGAATCCGCTCATGAAACTCAGCACTGGATCTAGCTTTCTTAACTATCTTGGAGCAACATGGAAGGGTTGGGAACAGTTTTAAAATGGTTTGATATTCCTTCTTCTTCTCTGAATTGTACCATCAACAGAAATTTCCAGATACTGTCATTGGTTTCTTTGGGGATCTGGCGGTCGGTGGAGCCATTTGTTTTCTTGCTCTCTTTATTAAACTGCCTCTCCTTCCTTCCTTCTTCATGTGTCTTCCTTCAACCTTCCGAGGACCTCCTCAGAGATGAGACCTCGTCAGTGTTCTTTAACTAAGCTTCACAGTTTACCTGTCTGAGAGAGAGGCCTGTTTTGTGTGTCTGCCTCTTTCCACACGTGAACAGGGGACAAGCTTGAGGGCGGGAGTTGTGATGGGAATAGAAACGTCTCTCATTCATTTGTTTTTTCACTCTCTCCAATTTTTGGTTATGTATTTTTAAATTGGAACTGTGGGGATCATATTGATCCAGTGACATAATCAGGAGAAATGGATTTGTTTTTAGAAACACAGATGAATGAAGGAGATATTCACAGAACATAGGCAATGACCGATGTAATTGTTCCCATGTTTTCAGAAAGATCTCCCTTCCGTATCACATCTACATTATCCACAGTCCCAGAACTACTATGAACCAAACTGCCCCTCCCAAAATGCACAGTTTAATCAAAGGAGATATAGCATTAATGGTAGAGGGAGGAGTCTACTTGACTTCTTTTTATAACAAATCTCAGCCTTCTAGGTGCTTCTTTCAGGTTTCATTTCCTTCAAAAGGAGAGGAGTAGGGGTGGTGAGGAATGGCCAAGGGTTATATAATAGGGCGAACTCATGTTTGACACAGATGAAATTAGGGAAAAGAAGGGCCCAACTCCTCAAGGCCTGGAGAGGCCTCCTTGTGGAAGCACCTTTCAAACTGCAGCGCTGGGTAAACATTCTGCAGAAACGGTTCTTCCTCCCTCCCCATCTCTTCTCCTTCTTCAGTGTAGCTTGCCTTCACTTTTCATCACAATTAAAGCTGTTAAAATTTTGCTGAGGTAAAAAGAAGTAATTCTACCCAAGTGATTTAAAAAAACTTTTATTGAAACTCAGCATGATAATAGACCTCTCTCACTCCTCTCAGAAATTTTATATTCCTATTTAAATGAGCTTTTCCATTCTCTTCCCTTTGGGTCACTTTTCTTTCTCCTAGAAAACAAACTTGCATATCTTTATCACCTTGGGTAGTTACTGGGGAGGCAGCTATGAAGATGTGAGGCTATCATGTCTGTTGTTACCAAAAAATGTGAAAGAGTGAGGGGACTTTGTTGAATTCCCAGCGTGTCGGTCTTCAGCTCTGGTAGCCAGAGTCACAGTGCGGAATGTTAAATGTCAGAAAATTGCACAAAAGTGGTATTTCCACCATTTAAAAAAAAGCTATGCTTCATTTTTCTTCATCTGCTCCATATTTCAGCACTTCATTCCTTAAAGAGGGCAAAATACTCTGAAGAGGAAAATTATATAGAGAAAGGGTTTTGCATGGAAAAGGGTTATTATGGCTGTACCAAACTGTTCCATAACAAATGATAGCATCTCCTCCTAACAGTACATTTACTGTTGTTTTTCTTCTTCCTTAAATATGAAAAGATGATATAAAAGCAGAAAATCAGGCCAATGATTATAGTTCAAATAGTACTTGTTTAAACCATGAAACGGAAAAATGGGATAGTAATAGATTGGAGGAAAGTGGAAAAATAAAAGGTACAATATTATAAATTAATTATTTTAGAAAATGTGTTTTTTAAACTTTAACATTTACATCATTTTCAATTCGAATCTCTTAGATAATACATCTTGATTAAAGATGTGAGCCAGAGTCCTGAAAATAATGTAATTCGTTAAAAAAAAAACATACTTCAGTTGTACCACTATAATGCAACTGCATAATGTATCATTTTCCATTCGAATGTCAATATTTTTTGAATTAAACAAGACATTTAAGTGTCTGAGGGCCCCATTCTTTAAGCATGGATGTCCAGATTTCAAACACGTGCACCAAATTTGATTTTTTATAGTAGGTCTTAATAACAAAGGATCAAGGACTTAAGAATCAGTACACCCCATCCTGTACAGCAGAACCTTTCCACTCTGAGAGCCTACCGTTCCTAGGGTCGGGTTCACACCCCGTCTGCTTTCTGTCCTCCTGCGCCCCCTCTGCACACAGGGGAACCCAGCCCCACACTAGCACTCTGTGGCTCTGCTGGCGGGGAGGGGGCACTGAGTGCAGAGGCTGGAGTGGTAATGTCTCTAACAGAGATGAAAGAATTTAGACTAAAAAAATTATCTAAGATGAGACCAATTCAGGTACAAGTCACTCAATTATGGAAAGTAAAAATAATTAAGGATGAAACACATACATGGAAGATAATAAATACAGGTAAAGACTTTCTTTTTCCTAACAGCACCTCTGTTTTAATCTCCAGACTGAAATGGAGCTGGAAATCGGACTGATCCACAGTAACGGAACAGCCCGAGTTAAGAGAAAGGGGGAGCAAAAACTGTCACACGAGTGACTACGTGTTGTACAAGACTGGCTTCCTAGGTGTTGCAGATCCTGCTAATTATCTCCTATTATGGCCGGATTTTTCACCTGAGCTTGCCTTCAGGTAGGGGGGTGGGAGTATCTTAAAAATGCATTGCACTGAAAGGAAAACACAGCGATTATATAAGATATGTTAGGAATATCAAAGTCAAAATGAAGTTCGAAAAAGACAATAGGCTTTGCAATGCTGATATCAAAACTCAGAAAAGTACAATAAACACTTAGTGACAAGGTCATGCACACTCATTCCCCCCTTCCCACCCACCTTTTGGCTCACCATAAAAAAGGTGCCCACAAAACATGACGCATAATGAGCACTTAGCTCCCAGCATGCTTTGGGAGATGCAGCATTGCAAAAAACAAACAAAACAAACAAATAAAAAATAACCCCCCCAAAAATGGAGGCCAAAAAAGAAGCTCAGTCAATAAAGAAATTTTTGCAGATTAAATAAAATTGAAAATATTTTTTTTCCCCAAAGATGAAAAATATAATTTCAGATAAAGCCACAAGGCCACCTGTGGAAAAGATCACCCATACACAAAGATACAGTGTACATAATACAGCAGCACATGCACTCTCAAATGATTCTATCAGACAGTACATAGTAAGTAACAGCATATCACTCTTGGAATGCTTTTGTGCAAAATTCTGAAAGGCCATGACCCAAATCACAGACTAAAAGTATAGAGCCATCTATCTTGCATTGGTGGGTGAACACCCATGCCAATGTATTTATCTTCCCTTAAATCTGCTATGTCTCATTAGGAGACCAAATTTGAGCCTTTATGTTTCTGGGTTATTGTTCATTTTTTTAGTAAGAAGACAAATCTAATTTTTCAAGGCATTCTCATCCAAGAGTATTGTCACTGTTTAAATGAAGTGGGAGAAACAGTTAATTTCTCCAACATTCTTGACGCAAAAACACAATTCTGTTTGACTAAAGAAAACTTGATCCCACATTAAAAAGCAAAAAGAACCCTGTGAGCACAGGGCAAATTGCAATTTGGAGTGGGGGTTGCCCATATTTAATCCATATTAACCCTGGGCTGTGGAGTGGATGTGACCCTTTAGGTACAATATATTACTTGGTTTAAACTGCATCATGACCTTACATGGCAGACTCTTGGCCACTGTAATAAAAGGCTCAAGAAATAATGGAGAGCAGGTGGAAGGCTTTCCTAAATCCATTTCAAGTCATTAGGAGAAAGATTGAGAGAGAGGGGAGAGAGGGGAGAGGGGGAGAGAGAGAAAGAGAGAGAGAGAGGGAGGGAGGAGAAAGAATGAGTATGAATGAATGGAGGAAGATGGTGAGAGTTTAAATCTGTGATTGTCATGTGAACGATGCACACAGGAGAGAACTGCGTTACCATCCCCATCATTTGCACAAAGAAAACAAAGAAAGGGCAGATGATACAGTACCTCCATGGTCTGAGACTGGTGCATGGCTTTGATTGCATTCTGTGCCATTGCCCTTGTAGAAAATGTGACAAACGCACAGCCTGTGGGAAACAAGGGGACAGGGAGCAGGAAAGACAAAAAACAACAAGACAAAAGGGTTGGACGCTTGTTAAACCAACACGGTCTACGAGAACTGCCACAGGACGACACTGTTCTCAGTAGTACATAAAAATAAACAATTTCTCCCTTTGTTTGTATATAGTATTTTGCTTTTTACTCACAGTGCTGACTTGCTAATCTGACCAAAGTAGAAAGATCTGCTGATTGATTAGTTTATTTTTTTTAATGGAGATGAGGAGAAGGAAGTTGGGTACTCTTTCTAGCCATGGGTTTGAAATTAGCAAGATCTAGTTTACATTTTCTAAAATAAAAAATTGTTATTTTACATTTTCTGCCTGGCTGATTATCTCTACTTAGGGCATAAACATATTAGGGCTCTGCATTTCAAATTTTAGCGTTGATTTTTAAGCAGCAAATAATAAAATCCTCCAAGGGCAAATGAGCATAAAATTCCAAGAGCTCAAAATGTCAGCAAATAAATATATCTTATCTAATCTCTTCTGGGTAGTTAAAAAGTATATGTCTATAAATATACATTGATGACATTCAAATGTAAACCAATATACCAAATCCTGCACAAACCAGTACTTATTAATTATGAACAAAAACAAATGCTGTATTATTCTGAGAAGACTCAACACTGCATATAAAGAAAAATTTTAAATTTGCAATGGATTTTTTTATTTATGTAGAATCTTTATGATTTTTGGAAGTTGTGAGTTTCTGATATGTACCAGCAATTTGACCTAAAATCTAACATTCACAAGACAATGTACATTACTTTTCTGAATGTCTCCTGTGAGACCCATGGCACAGTCTATGGCTATTTTTTTCTTGTCCTGAAAAATAACTAGACTCTCCAGTGCCTGTCCCTGCACCTCGTAGCCGCACTGGGCACCGTTCAGGTCACTGCTGCAGCTACACAGCTCACTGCCCTTTTCACTAATAAAAACACTGCCTTTTGAAATTCACATTTTATTCATTGTGTACCCTTGGGCTTCTTAGAGAAAAAGACTGTGAAATTAATGCAGATTCAGGCTGATTTTTATAATAAAACCATAGCACACTAAAAGCTGAGCTGAAGCAACACAGACTTATTTCACTTAGGATCTCTAATGACTTTAAAAGTGCATTGATTTTCAGCTTGTTTAGCCTTGCACAGTTTGAACTTAGGTATCAGAGAATAATTTAGTGTTCCACTCAATTTACTCAAAACATTATTATTATTACTACTTAAAAGATTTCCAAATGAAGCAGATCTAAACACTGAGAGGCTGCAAAGCCTGTTGTCATCTCAGAGTGAAGGCAAGAGAGTGGAGTTCTGGCATCAACATGGCGAGATGGTTGCGTTTGTGCCAGGACACCTGACAGAATGTTCTCTGTCTAAACAGCCAGTGGATGGTCTGGTTTGCATAAATCCATTTGTGAGCCCTACACCCTATTTCCTTCTTTTGCTCTACATGCGTACCTGGTGAGATTATCAAGTCAATACTGTACTAGCACCTTTTAACCAAACAGTAATGCCTGCCCATTAACCCAAAAGCACAACAACATCCAGTCATAAAATAAGTCAATGCATTTTTTTTTTGCATTATGCTGCAATTTTTAACACATAGAACTCTCAGTGCATGGATGATTGATCTTGTGTTCACCTCCCAGTAAAGCTGGCCTTCTGAGACCTGAAGTACAGCTCACCGGGAATGCTTAGCTGGGCAGAGAGTTCTCTGACGTCAGAGCAGCTGGTGAAGCTTTTACTTAAAGACACTGGCTGCAGGTTTTGTCATCAATAAAAGCAATTTGGTGACCCACGCTAAGGCACCTAGATGACGTGTGTAACAGAGTGTGAGACAGGTGACAGGACCTCTACTGGCTTCCGTACTCAGCTCTATGGTTAAATGATGGTGTCCCAGATTCACCATCCATTTCAAAGGAATATCTCTTTGAAAACATTGTCATCATCACAGATGTTATTGAAAGAGGAAATAACACCAAGAGATTTTTCTTCTCCCAGTTCTTGTCTTGAGAGCACAATGGCGGCAAAAGCAAATGATCTAATGGAGATCTATTTGAAATCACGTGAAGCTGGGACTGACTGCTTTTCATAGTCAAAAGAACTGTTTCATTCACTTCATTTGCTCTTATTATCCAGGAACATGTGCCAAACTGACAGCTTCCAAATGGAGGTTCGGAAGGCATTAAAAAACAAAATGTCAACAACAATCAATAAGGCGCAGTTTACGCATTTAACCACAATTTCGGAACAAGTGGGACTTTTGTAAATGACTTAGAGAGAGGTATATAGTAATTAACAGGTCTAAAGAGAAGAGTATTAGCAATAAAACAATGAAATTACACCTCTATAAACTCAACCCATTGCCCTTTCGGGTATGAAACCTGTAATTAAACTCTACTAACACTTCTAATTATATGATCCTCATCCCAGCCAAAAATAAATGATCTGCCAGACCTGGTGACTTCTCTAACCTTTTTATTCTACTGGCAGTAGTACAGTGAGGGAGAAGTTGTCTCCTCCATGGCTCTGTCGAGTTCTGTACTGTGCGCTGTGCGTGGTTACTCAGGAGAGAAAATTACTGTGTCATTTGTGAAGTGAGAGCGTGTGTTGAAAACCTTCGCTCTCTATGCTCCTCTGGATGAAGTTAAGCAACTTCAGAACCGAACGTTTCATGGATTGGTGGCTTTTTAACCTGTGTAATTTCTCTGAAACAATAGGTCATGGTAGTGCTATGGCTGGATTTCAATTTTCTTTCAACACCGCTGAAAGCGCTGTGGTGGTTATTTAGGGTTAGACCTCAAAAGTGTGGCTTTTCATCCACATAAGCTCCTGCCACCAAGACTGGCTGCTGGCTTCTTCTGCAAGTTGACTAGATGACTGTCCGTGGACAGAAATAACTTAGCTAATAATTATCCCCTTTTCTACTAAAAATGAGCTTCTGGGTGCAGTGGGGGTCACAGGGTCTTGACAGGACAACCACCCTGATCTTGGGGGGTGTTCTCCTTAATTTTTCTAGCCTGTTATATGTGCTGTCTCAGCAGCCAGTTCTCAGGCTACTGGCCAAAACACAAGAGAAAGTAGATTTGGGAGAAAAGATACATGTACCCCAACAACGAAGCTACATTTTTGGGGGGGGCAGATAGGTTAGATAAGATAGTCTGTATGTTATCATCTTAAGGCCTCCAAAAACATAGTAGAAAAAAAGAGAGAAGAAAAATTTTCATCTGTAAATGTAGACAACCTTGCAATTACTTATTGTTTCCATTTTCAGAAAGTGAGAGATTGCTGGTAGAAATGAAAGGAGTTTAATTCCTTTTATTTCGGCGAGGTTGCCTTCTTGCTGCTAAAACAGATAAATGATTGACTGGGGAAAGGTTTCTCAAAGTAATTTCCTCCTACAGACAGGATCTAGGGAAAGCACGGGGCCCTGTCACAGAGAAGATTTTGGAACACATCTATTACACTTGTCATCGCAATTGAAAGGATAGCTTAACTCAGGTGTTCTACCTTTTCTCTGGGCTGCAAGAGGATTTTCAGAGAACTAGATGAATTCTTGCTCTGTACACACAAAAAAATACAGGCACTTCAGAAAGCACGTACAATGCCCAGGCCTCTTTTGTGCTACATCTCTGAAAAAGGCACAGCAGCCTGCTGTATTTCAACTGAAAAAAGTGTAATTTAAAATAACGTGTGTAGCATGAAGGAGATTTCAACCTATGCAAAACTTGTTTATAAATTCTCATTCTGCCAAGGAAAGATCATAATGCAGCCAATTTTCCTCACTGCATCTTTCTGAGCGGTGGCAGGGGTTATTAAACACATGTTATCAGCACAGTAACAATGGAACGCCACAATTAATACTCTGATCAACCATTCCCAATGTTGGTCCATTTATTTTCAATTGGCACAGAGAGATCGTTCACTTATGGCACCCAAAGTTGAGGGCAGACTAGGACTTAACAGTTGGCACAATCTCATCCTTGAGATGAGAATGGAAGACTGTGTCCACAGCAAGATCACAAGGTACCGTTAACAATCCAGGGGACATCTGATGAGAGTTCCTACATTTCTGAATGTTAAGGTATTATGCAGGCAAGAGAAAATGTTGTGATCAAAACTGAGTCCCTCACTGTGTACACGTTTTACAAGTCCAACCCCCTATCCTAACATCCTGATCAGATATAACAAAAACAAATGAGGATATGATGGCTGAATCCAGTCTGTGCTCGCCAACATCCTTGAAAATATTGCCAATTCATTTGTCAAGGGTTTTGGCAGAAGACTGTTGGAACACCATAAACACAGCTGGAATATTCTTAAACAAGAGAAAGTTACCTTAAATGGTAGTGGAGATTGGACTACAGTTTTTATGAAAGAAACATGAAATAAATTCCATCATTGTCTTTGAGTTACAAATATTCAGTTGCCATGGTACAGAAAACCTTGTAAACTGTGCCCAAATAGTCCCTTCTGACTGAGGGGTTATGGGTGAGAACAAAGGTGTATTTTAGGAAATCAGCATGCTAAGGTAACAATGTCACATAAATGCACTGGCTCAGAGCCCCAAGCTTTGATTCCGAGAGCCTACATCTCCTTTGACTCGCCACGTGTGGGCTCCCAGCATGCTGCTTGCTTTCTCAGTGAAGGCTCATGCAGCAGGCCTGCGAGGTCAGTCTGCCATTGCAGGAGGAGCTGAGTATTATGACTGTGCTTGAAAGCATCTCAAACCAAATCTTTCAAATTAGAAAAGATGGCAGAACAGGTTACTGCCCCCAAAGGGGAAATGCATGTTTAGATAGTGGGCATATGGCGTGATGTGAGGCAGAGTCCTGCTACTTGCTGAGTGGCTGCAATGTGCTTGGCAGGTGCTAGGTGCTGTGTGTGTACAGTCGCGACAGTTTTCTGGGGGTGGGGGTGGGGAGTCCGTCCTGGAACATGAGACAGATATGGGTGTGGGTGAGTAATGATGGGACTCTTAAAATAATCTTTCTTGCCAACAGGTAGGTCATGCCTTTTTTACAGACAGTGATTCTCACAGAAAGTATAGTACGGCTTGATAGGTACCAAGGTGTGGGTCCTGGAAGCCCACTGGTCTGGCTCAGTGAGGGGCACTGAGTCAACAAGCCTGGAGAAGCATCAGCTCAATACCTCCCAGGGAGGAATTTAAACCACTGATGTGACAGAGAAGAAACGACATTAGACACCTGTGAGAGAGCAGCGGCATGCTTGTAGCTGAAAAGCAAAAAAAGAAAAGTGAACCACCCAGTAAAAACTTTGTTATTGACTAGTTTATACCCTGGCTTAGTTATTAGGAAGTAATTTTCAGAGCAGTCAGGCTTTCATTTCACTTAATTTTTATTTATTTTTGAAACAGCTGAGCCAGCAACAGGCACTGAGACCAGAAGTACTGAGCGCCCTTTATCTGTGGTGCCACTAATGGGAGACACTTATTAATATTTGATTGAAAAGCACAACTCTTTAATGGAAGCAAAATAGTAGCATGAAAGCGAATTTCTCCTTTAACAAATACAGTGATTCAGGAGTGGTACCCTGTACCCAGGAGTCCCTGGGTTCTGCTCATTGAAAAACCCACCACTGTCTGTCTTTGTATTTCAGAACAAATGGTTATAAATGAGTATTTTCTTTTTTGCCATGGGGAATCTCATCAGTTCACCAGAAATTATGTTTTTCTTCAAAAAAAAAGAAAAAAAGGGTAGGGAGGAAGCTTCTGCTCTCTACATTGAGCCAGCATTTGCATAAAATATTGATGAGGGTCTTCCCTAACTTGTTTCAGAAACTGGCTGCTTCTGTCTAGGGTCGGTTAATTCATGGACCAAATAGCTGAGCACAATGGCCAAATTCTCTCGTCAAGTCTTGTATTCTGCTCTTTTCTATGAAAGTTGGGGTTGCTTTAAAATCTCATCTGCAGAAATAACTCATGTCTGCTCAAGGAGCTCGAGACACTGTAGGCACCAATGTCACGCATCACTGTCCCCACTGGACAGATGTGAGAGGGAGGGTCGCTGCATAAACAGACCCAGCCCAGCAAAGGGACAACAGAATTCATGCCTTCCTAACCCAAGGTCAAGACCTCCAGTACACCACATGGATGGTATGCTTGTACAAAAGTCTCCCACATTGCTAACCAGTGATGCATTGAGGTACACAGGACAGATGTTTCGGCTGCTGCCATTTACGAATGGGGAAACTGAGGGAGAGACATAAGAAGATGAAATGACTATGGTAACATTCATGTCAGGAGAAGTTCTGGGACGGGACATGGGGGTCATCGACCCCCAAACCACTATAAATTTCACTAGGAGTAATTTTAGGGACTGCCTTTCTGTTCTGAGTGCCATGTGCCATGGCATGTGGAAAAATACAATGAAAACACAGAAGAGTGACTGAGAACAGTAACAGGAGAAAATAGTGGCTATAATTATGAAATTGGCAGGAGGAAGGCCTTGGAAAAATATTATTGTGTGTTTCCTACATATTTTATCCTTTGTTTAGCCATCCTGACTTTTCCCTTGGTATTCTCTGTCCTGGTATGTCTGCCTAAGTGGGCACATGTCTGTCATAGCTGCAGAAGAACCATATGATCTAATATGACTAGAACTCTCATGGTGTGAATTTGCTAGGATGTAACAGAGGGACTAGGATGGAAATCCAGTGCCCTCCTGCTGGGAGGCTGCATAAGAGTCAGAGGTTGTGAGGGTCACCAGCATGATGCACTATGTACTGGTAACGGTACAAGTGGTAAGCTACAGGGTAGGCGGAGGCATGGGGTCTGCTGTTTAGGGATCTCCCTCAACATCATGTCCTGCTCAGTTTTTGGAGAACCTCATCTTTTCAGTGAGGGTTACGTAACAAGGGTTCAGAACTGTTAGAGAATGCACAAACTTGAGCTCCATGCCTCCTCCGCTCTTTTCTTCTTCTTTTTTTTTTTTTGAACCACCTGCAGAAGAAAATATAGGGATGGTGCACTCAAAGCTGATCCACCTCCTTCCAGTTCTCCTCTAGACTCCCTCCATTTGAGCAACTGGAGGTGGATGTGGGTGGAACACTTTTGTTCTCTGTGCTTGCAACCCTGGCAGCTGACATCACGAAGCTTATGTCTAAAAGTCAAAAGAACAAATGTTCTTCCGCACATGGTGCTGACTTTCAGTGAAATTAGGAAGACAGGTGAAAATTAGCGCTTTGTACTTAATGCCCAATGTCTTTCCATGTGTGGTTTAGGGCGGAAGGGCTGTCCCAGAACCGGGGGCTGGGAATGAGGAGATGTTTCTAATTAACCCCATGGAACTTGCGCTGATAACTACACTAATGGGATGAAATCCTTTTCGTGCTGCAAGAACACGGATTTCTCAGAAGAAACTGAAAACTACATTCCACACACTTGCTTTCAGCTGGGCCTCCCTGGGCTGGTCAGGAATCCGCAGTCAGATGGGTGTTAACACTCAGTGGCAGCCCTCATGAGTGGCTTAAAAAAGGGGGGTGTGGCACTGTCACAGGGGATGGCAAACAGGGAAACAGAACAGCTATTTCCAACTACTTTGTAGAACTGCTGGTGAAAACTGGCTTTCATCAGTGCTTGGAGCCCAGCCTTGGCCTCTACCACGGTGGCAAAGAGGAGCCTGCAACCTTCTTCTGGATGAGATCATTTCTCTGTCACTAAATGGACTCCCTGTGTTCAAGACCCCAGGAGGTCTGAAAATAAGACCCAGGTGCCCCAAGAATGGCCCAGTTATTCCGAGTCTATGTCTGCTCTGCCCTATGTGGAAACACGGGTGTTTTTCCTTGGTTTACAGCACTGTCAAGAGGCCCATGCCCTTCACATTTCTTTCAGGCACAGCCAGAAAACCAGCAGCTAAGATGAAAACAAGTAGTCTGCTCCTCTCCCACGTCTTCCCCTCACCCTCCAGTATCTACTTCAATTTGAGATTGCAAAGGGATATGGAACAACAGGGCAGCCCACTGGCTTCCCGTCTAACAGTGATAACCTGGGCTGGTATGCTGGCATGAAAACCTTCCCCACTTGACAAATAAAAAGTGATCATTTCAGCTATGGTGAAAAGTTCAGCTTGGATAACTTTATCACATGGAATGTATCACAGGGTCACCCCTAGCTGCTACATTTACCTTGACTGTGACACAGAGCTCCAATTAGTACTTCGGGAAAGAGACTTTAGTGACAGCGCACTCACCTCGACTCAGCCCGTCGGGTCCCCGGAGGATCCGGCACTCTTCTATCTGGCCAAATGGAGAAAACATCACCCTGATATCATTCTCATTACATTTCTTCGAAACCATTCCTATGAACAATTTTCTGTCTTCCACAGCTAGGAGAGAAAAATAATGCATGAGCAAAGGCCACTGTCCATCTTTTTCCCTGTAATCAATGCTTCGTGACCACATCAAACCAGGTGCCCATCATGTGAGACTGAGCACGGGCCCCGAGGCTGACCCTAGACTTCCAAGAGCCTCCACTCGCTCCCACCTTGCCCTTCCTGAACATTGCACTCTCTGTGAGCTGGTTCTTACTAATAAAATAGCTTCATGGGACACAGAACACCAAGAAATTCTTTCCTCCCATTTGGAAACTAATGAGTAATGTGTTTATTAAAATGTTCAAGTTCCATGTAGTCGCTAAACACTGCCATTCCACAGAGATATTTCTGGAGACAGATTTTTGTTGGTGTGTGTGTAGATGTTCTTTAACTTCAGTGACAGGGAAAGAAAAAGGTCAGGAGAGGAAAAACAAAAGGAGCAGATATAATGGAACAGTAAACAAAACTTTTCACGAAGTGTTTGAGGGATGAAAGCAGCCTTCTCCGATTTCACATAGCTCGTCCCGCAGATCCAGAGAGGAGGAGGTGAGAGATGCCCAATTCTCTGGAAACCGAGTAAACGGCCTCTGTCTTCAGCATGGGCTCTGCGGCCCTGACCAGCACGGCACACGTGGTCTGTCTGTTACAGTGAAAGAGGAAGGCGATCCTCATGAAGAGAATGGGGCTGTAGCTACTTGAGAATCACATCAGGGTAGCCCCATACCAAGGAAAGAACAAGGAGGGAACAATACTATTCTTCCCACTTGGAGGCAGGACTCTTGAACAGAAATTCCCTTTCGATGTCAAGACAGCAATGTGCAAATTCTAACCTTGGGAACTGCTGGGGGTAAAGATAAGGGAAAGTTTACCTCAGATGACCAGGGAGACTTTCCTCAAAGTCTACATGCTAATCTACATTAGCTTGGAAGGCACCATTACAACGGAGTTCAGGACAGTGTTAGGAGTCTTTTTTTTTTTTTTTTTAGGAGAGAGCAAGAGACTGACATAGAGACCCTCAGGGAGAAGTCTTGCTTATTCCCCATGTTCCGTTCAATCCATTATCAGAATTAAAGAGGACAGCCGGCTGCAGCAGCACCTTAGATCATCCTGGCTTAGTGAAAGGCTCCGCCATGCCCCCTGTGGAAACCTCTTTTCTATTTACGCTTTATCATCTTGTCATTACTATTTAATTGCTATTATTTCTGTTTCTTTCATTCTTTTGCTAGAAAGTGTCTCAATTTCCTTTAACCCACAAGACTGCATTCTAGACTTTCTAGGCCCTGTTGCTTTCTGTACCTACATCACACCCTGTGGTTTCTGCCCTCTGGGAGGCAGGGCAGAAGATCTATTTGTGAAGCAGTGAGGCAGCACAGGCATTTGCTCCAACGAGGTGCTTTTCCAACAGCTCAGCAGGATGGGGGAAGTTCCACTGTTGTCCATGCAGCAGCTAAAGCCACGTGTGGCTATCGAGCACTTAAAAAATGGCTACTTGTGACTGAGGCGCCAGATTTTAATGCAATTTAATGTCAACTAATTTAAATTTTAAAAGCCACATGTGGCTACTATACTGGACAGCACAGTTCTGCGGGGCCTTAGTGAGAGAGCTAAGTGCTCCTGTCACGGAACCGCAGATTGGAAGTAGGAGATTGAGAGATGTTTTGTTCGCCTCTAAAAGAGATCCTGAGGCCTGGCAGAGGGAAGGGGCTTGCCCAGGGTCGTTTAGCAAGAAGGTGCCCAAACCTGGACCATGACCTAATATCCTGCTGCCGTCTGGGCTTCTTTTCACTCTACTGTGTCTCCTGCAAGCTCAGGGCAGGCAGACAAGGCTTCCAAGATGGGACAAAGTGGGGATTAGGAAACTCAGGCCCTGGTTCCAGCACAGCCATCCAGCTGACATGTGACCTTAGAGAATGAGCTGACCTCTGTGGCCCTGTTTTGCCATCTATAAAATGAAGGCTTAAACTCTTATTATTTTTTCTCATTTCCTTTCTTTCTTTCTTAAATACTGCAGAGAGGTGGCCCAGCCACATGCTTTGGTTGACTGAAGTGTGTGGGGGCGGGGCATGCCAGAGCCCAGGATCCTCCCACTCAGCCTCTCTCCACACTGGGGCTGCTGCTGAGATGATGCAGGGAAACTTCAGGGCTCCAAGGACTATGGGTCCCAACCGCAATTCCACAGCACTTGTCAACTGTGAGTGTGCCCCACAGCTTTTGGGAAAGGCTTGATGGAAGATGTGGAACTTAAGCTGGCCTTTAGGAAGCATGGGCAGGGACTAGACTGACTGGCAGTGGGACGAGGGAACAACATCCTAACTGGGCAGGTACGGATTCAGGAATACGTGAGGACCGTCTCTGCGGCAGACACAGGAGAGCAGCCTGGCCTGAGCACAACCAGCACGATTACTTGTTTCACCTGTAGAGAGGGGCTCATTGTGTCAGGAAGGTGACAGGTGGTCCAAGGCCTCAGTCTGTGTTGAGAGGCAGTAAGTAGGCATGGGCAACGGGGCCATGGGATGATTCCTAGAGGGTGGCCATTGAGGACCTGGCTCCTTATATATCGATAAAAAATTTTAAATTTAAGATCTTTTTTCTCCCTGAAGAGTCAGTGAACTACCAAAGGTCTCCTGGGAACCAGTAAAAGTGCAGAAGTCAAGGGCAGCATTGGCACAACGATGATCTAAGTGCTAGAAACATGCGATGCCCCGCCCCGGAAAGGCAGCGTCCCTTGTGATGGGTGTGCTCTCAGGACTACCACAAGGACGCCAGACTCTTTACAAGGGAGAGGACGTGGTAGGGTTTAGAACCAGCAGGGAGAGAGCGGGAGCTGACTGACACGGGGCAGCTGGACCTGAACAACTTCTAGCTGCAGTCCCTCCCTCCCTCCCTCGCTCCCTCCCTCCCTCGCTCCCTCCCTCCCTCTCATATCTGGGGCTTGAATTAGAGGGAGCCATGGCTACTGTCTTGAGAATCCTATTCATTTTCTTCTGATCCTAGAGAATCTGGTTTTAGTTCTTTTAGACAAAAGCAAGTAATACATTCTCTGTCAGTTTTTGGTTTCACTGGTAAACCTATTGATTATGGTATTTAGCTAAAATAAGTGGTAGATTTTGAACTTTAGAGGGATAGGATACTAAACAAAACATGCAACTCCTCAGTGAGCTAGTAAATGATGTTTTAAACTAAGATGAATATTACGAAAATGGAAACCACTGAAGAAATTCTGACTTCCTAATCACCTTGCAGGGGAAACTCAGGCAGGCAGGGAGACTGATGACTCTCCCTTTCTTCAGTAACAACTATCAGTTAAAAATAAAAAAACCTTAAAACCTACACCACCATGCGCTAGTCAATGTGTTAATGTGTTTCACGTGTGTGCATGCGTGCTGAAAGGGAGCTGGGTGTCTGCAAGCTCTTGCTAGTCAGGGCTGCTCTGTGGTTTTACCAGCTGGGCCACGTCTGTTCACACAGCACAGTGGGGCGAGCGGCACACTCCAGATCCGCCCTCCCACGGGTTCTCCTGAGTTTCCAGGGAAAGTTTTATTCATACCAATCCTCCCTGGGATTCCCAGGCTGAGGATCCCTCTAAACAGTCTTGTCAACATTTTAAATAAATATAATTATCTTCAATTTACTTAACTTTTTCATCAATGTTTGATGAATTTCTTGGTGGGGTTTTCCCTAGTATTCACAGGCAGTGAGTATCTCACTTAGTTTTTCAATCCAGAGGAATGCTGATTGCTTAAATAAACCCACCATGTTCACAGTACTCTGCTAAGTGCTTTAGGGAAATTTAAAAAACAAAAAACAAAAAACATAAGGTCTATGCCCTCTTGGGAAAAAGTCGAGTCCCCTTCAGGATGAGTCATGAATGAGTGAGGGGACCCTGTGACGTGCAGAGTGCTGAGCAGACGGGTCACCGCCTCCAGTGCCAACCACAGCAGAACTGGAAGGTTCTCCAGGGGCAGGGCCACTTCAAGTTCTCCTTCCATGGTTTAAATGAGAAGGGGTTAATATGGTAAGTGGGAACTTTTTTAAGTTAGGGGAACAGAAACTAAATTTTAAAAACATCCCTAACTGTAAGCCTGTGCTCACACCCTGGTACACAGCCTGTCAAAGTCACACCTGGATCTGGGTGGCCTGAATTAATTAACAACTTTCCAGTGTGTTAGTGCTAACATATGGCATTTAATTACTGCCTTCAAATCCATGAGTCTCTCCACTTTGAATCTCAAAATTATTTCATCTTCCAGTAAACCAGGAAGGGGCTGGATAGGAACACTCTCCTCCTCCTGTGCGTCTTCCCTGACAATCTTTAGCTGTATCTTCACTCCTGTGAGCTCTGAACTTGACACCTGGACCCTGGGAATTTCAGAGGCCTTGAGCTAAGAGACAGGTGTCTTGAATGGCATTTCTGGATTTGAGGCTTTAAGGACCCCTGACAAGCTGTGACGTTGGAGGGTGAAAGCAGGATGAGTTTATGCTGTGTCTGCAGAGTTGCGGGCAACCCTCTCAGCCAGGAGCACGGCCTATGAGTGAGTACTGGCTGCCGCCACCAAGACCCCAAGCACGGCACCAGAGGCAACCACTATGCTTTTCTTATCATTCACTGCTAGACAAAATTCAGATCTAGCAACTGCATTTAACTTTCTTTTTTTAAAAAATATTTTATTTATTTATTTTTAGAGAAAGGAGCAAGGAGGAAAAAAAGGGTGAGAAACATCGATGTGTGAGGAAAATACTGATGTTGCCTCTTGCATACGTCCCAACCAGGGACCAAACCTGTACCCCAGGTATGCTCCCTGAGTGGGAATTGAACTGGAGATCTTTCAGTTTGCAGTACGATGCCCAACCAACTGAGCCACAATGGTCATGGCGCAATTGTATTTAATTTTCAACCTTGCACTGCTGGTACCTTTTCCTGTATAGTGGTGAGGGATTAAAAGCTGGAAAACAGGCTCTCAATGACACAGAATTAAAGAGAGTAACTAAGTTTATGCTAGCATATGCTGGTCCCTGAAACCACACCTCCTCCAGTGCCCTTCCTGCACCAACACTCGACTATCCACAATGGAAAAAATAACCAAAGAAGTTGGAGTCTATTGAAATTCGGGTATTGATTTAGTGTGTTATTCTTAAAGGTCCCAGCATTTTATTGCTAATGCAGTGGGCTTTTTTGAGGGGGGATGCCAGGCATGGCAGAAGCATGAGTGAATTGGTATAAATGTGCTTGAGGCTGCAGCTTAAATCACAGCCAATGAAAAGGGCAGACTGTAGAAAGCCAGGGAGGTTTCGGAAGCCCGGTCAGTAAAATACTAATGTGCAGGGCAAATCGAAGAGCAGTCCAACATTTCTGAGTTCACCACAGAGGTTCCCTGTGTCAGAGTCTCTGAACACACAAAGGCTGAAAAGAGTAATTGCTTTTCTGGAATTCATTTGTCCATCACTAATTAATCTGTGATGAGAAGCCCTGTCTTGCTCGGCAAATACAAAGTTGTAGAAATCCGAACATACTGATAATGAAGGCAGCAACTGTCTAACTGTGATGAGCCCTTTGTGCTATCCATAAATGTCAGCAAACTCCATAAAAGTGCAATTAGAGCTCGTGATACCTCTTCCACAACTGCAGGAGCTATTTCGAGCATCTGAGCCAAAGAAATCTTTGTGCTCTTTGAGCTTTGGAAACTATGCTTACCTGTCAAAGCTGCATGTGAAATCAGAAAAGGGTTACAGCATTTATCGCTTGCTTTAGAAAATTATACATTTCTCTGGATTCCTCCATCAGGTCCAAGGAGGACCTTGCACCTTGCTCATGTCTATGCAAGGTGAGGTCCCAAGGGCGCCTCCATAAGGAAGAGCACTTTAAAAGCATATTGCAGTCCATTTATACTTTTTGACTTTTTTTTCTACTGGAAATTCAGAAAACGAAGTTCTATCTACAAAGCAAAGGGAGAACTGTCCCAACAAGAAAGTTTTTTTGGGGGGGATCCTTTGTATGTGCAGATCTATGCTGTGACACGAACAGCCTAAGTGCCAGCCTCAGTGAGCCAGAGTTACGTAGATAACTTAGTACAGTGAATATGAGCCAGGTATTATGAGCCAGGTATTATGTTCAGCTCTCTGCAGATGGTGACTTATGTACTCCTCAAACACCCTTGTGAGGTAGGTGTTACAAGAATTCCACCCACAGACCACTACAGATAGCCCTGTTTCAGCTGGAGACCAGGAGGGCAGGTGAGCCTGCAGAATGTGACTACGGACACAGCTAACAAGTGCAAGGTCAAGGGGTAAAGTCTAGGCTCCTCAAAATAGTTCTTAACTGCTACTCCGTGTTGCTCCCTGAAAAACGGCATTTTTAGATATTCTCTCATCTTAGTAAAAATGGTGCCCAGTCCCGCTAGGCTTTTGAGATCGTGCGAAACTGGGCGTGCTCCTGGCAGCTTTATTCTATTGCTGTTGCAGACACTGCCCGCAGTGCCCAGAGCAGACGCTGAGCAGCAGGGGCATGGACCATCCTGAGACCCCCCGCAGCCGCTCTAAGGAAAGGACTCTCTAAGGCAGGCTTCATGTCTGGATAACAGAAAATGCAAAAGAAGAAATTTTTTCATGGCTCAATGATCTGGGTATTTCGGGTTAAATATTTCCAACTCAGTTCTCTAATCCATCACACCTTTATAATTATGACCTAAGGTTCAGAAAGAAGACAAAGCCTTTCCCATGCACTTTCATTCTGCGATCCCTGTCCTGACGGCTCAGAGAATGGTGGGGCCAAAAGATGGGGAGCGTCTCTTCTTACCCAGAAGTTTCAAGGTGACCTTCATTGACAGAATTTATCCCACAGATACATGGTCCCCCTCCCTCGTGGGGAGTAGAACAGACTGTAAACGTGCACTTCTGGAGCAAAGGGGCTCTGGGATGTGTCATGGGAATGTGGCCTTCAGCAGGGGTGCACACACACGGTGCAGAACCCCGTGTGGCCAGGGAAAAAATCTGGGCAGCAATAGCCAATATGGTCTTGGGTGCTCCGCCACACACAAAGCACTGTGGCAGACAACTTGTACAAATCTTAAAAAAAGGCAAGCTATGTGAGATAGTCACCATTACTCTCACTTTACTGATGAGGACATTCAAGTTCAGTGTCTGAGTGATGGACTAGTGGAGATCGGCAGACTGAGTGTAAGTTCTGTGAGGTCAGGGCAGTCTTTTTGTAGTCTGTTCTTTTTAAAATTCATTCCTGCAGCCTCCCCTAGCACCCAGCCTGGCACACAGTGAGTAATCAATGTGCATTGTCTAATAAAGGAATGAAGTGTCTTGTCTGAGATCCTGCAACAGAGCAGTGGCCATCTCAGGCTCCCAACACTGAGTGTGCGTCTGTGGTCAAGCAGGAGAGGAGGCAGGGAATTGACGCTCAGGGAAGAGCGTGGCTGAGGAGAGACGGTGGGCAAAGCACTGACGTCTCCTCCCCGACACGCACGCACATCAAGGGCTTGCAGCCCATGGTACGACGTGGGACTCTCTTCAAAACTTTCTAGTCTGTGAAGAAGCCAGAAAATGGGATGCACTACAATTAGCAAAAAATACCTTGTGGAGAGATTTAGAGCCCAATCATAATTTACATTTGCAGATATGCAGATCTCTGAGTGCATGGCTTCTGCCCTGATTACTAATTAATGAGGTGCAAACCGCCTGTGGAAGGAAGCTGAGCTGATTATGTCAGTCTGGTGGGACAGGAAAGCTCTGAGGTCTGAGAAGGAAGAAGGGTCCTTTAACATACATTTTAGTACATTCAAAATATAAAACAGGGACAGAAGGCTGGCGTAAGTGGAAGCGAAAACCTGAGAGAAACATGGCTATCAAACCCCTCGAGTCTTGGACAGTCAAATCTCAGTTATTCCACGGGCCCCACCAAATGCATATTTTGCACCAAGTGTATGTTTACTTAATCAGCAGGCTGAATTCTGAATGAATGCAGATGCAAACGCATTGGTACAAGTTAGGGAAGAGAGACGTAAGACAGCCTCTGAGCCAAAAAAGAACAGAAAAGAGAAAAAAAGAGAGCCTGGTTCTTAGAGGGTGACCCTTTCCTGCCCCGTCGTCTCTGCACAGTGTAAGGTCACTCCTCCCCATCAGGTGTCCCGTGTTGCTCTGTGGAGCAGATAAACAGGAGCCAAAGGCCACAGGGTCACCACACAGAGCAAGCCCACAACAGAGGGACATGAAAAACCATTTCTGGTAACATCTTCACAGACCTTTACACCAAAGATAAATGAGGCAGCAGAGCGAGGCTCAGGTTCTCCGGACATGCCGACGAGTGCAAGTTTCCGGAGCAGTCCTTGCGGCCTATCCAAGAGAAAAGCTACTGGGGCCGCCATCGCCCTCCCCCGCTGACTCCTTAACTCACAGACACAGACATTACAGGGGACAGTCGGTCACCACCTACCGTTTGACTTTTCACTATCTGCAGGCTTCATCTGAATGGGATGATGCATCTAAAAACACAAAAGTGAGAAAGTAAAGGCAGATTGAACAACTGCATGAACAGTCTCAGAAATTCCACCCTTTTAAATTTGAACACTGATATTGCTGTAAGGACACACAGTTTAAGAACAAGACCTCTCCCAGGTAAAAAGCAACCAAATGTGCATGCAAGCCTGTGTTTCGTGTTCAGGAACAGAGCCCTTTTGAGTCACGGGACACAGGGACACAGTAGTTAACAGCTTGGGCTCTGCAGTCAGGCTTGAGTTCGAAACTTGGTTCTGCCACTCAGTATGGTTTCTGCCTGTATCTCTGAGGTGATTCTGGTCCTGCCATGTATGCTAGCTACGTGATCATGGGCAAGTATCTTAACTTCTCTGAGCTTTGGTTTCCTCATCTGCGACATGGAGAGAGCACCTGTACAGTAGGGCTGTGGGAATTAAGTGAGAGAATGCATGTAAAGTGCTTAATTAACAGGGCACAGGATGTGCTGAAAAAATAAAAGCTGTTGTTATTTTGTGTTATTACAAATTTGAATGCAGATTATCTGTGTGTTCCTTCTGGCCATTCTGTCTGCTACATGGATCTTCTTAGGTCTCAGTGTTATGAGAATCTGAAGGTCTAGCAGTTGACTGACTCAGGTGCCAAGGTGTAATTTTTATTAAACAGAGTATGGGACAGAATGGAGGGAGGGAGGGAGAAAGGGGGTGGAGAGAGGGGAGAGGGAGGCAAAGACCTTAGGCCCGTGTCTATTCAGTACACAGGGAGAAGTGGAAAGAGCCTGAGGTGAAGTGGCGCCCAGATCTGGAATCAGGACAGAACTGGGTGCCCGCTGGCCCTTTCTGCAACGCCCATCACACCACTATGCAGGACCCGCAGAGCTGACTCCAAGTGCAGAATGCTGCCGCTATTTCCAATTAAAATAAATTCCTCAAACTACTTTCAAAGGTCCTCTTGCTTCATATTTCATCCTACCCCAAGGAACACTGGAGCCACAGGGTAGATGGAATCACTGGCTGTGCAAATGCTTTTATTATAATGGGTCCCATTCTCCCTGAACCTTTAATTTCCCCAGTGGACTTCCACCACTTGCAAGCCACAGCTCTGGGTTTTATCTAATTTACATGAAAGGGCAATGGCACTTGGCTGTAGCACTTAAATGATGGGAAATTATTATCAGGCAGTAAGGACCATGTGCAGCTAGTGCCTTCCAGGGTCTCCAAAACACACGAGGAAGAGGAAGAGAGAATACTATGCGGGGGTGGGGGGAGACAAGCCATGCAGAGCTGCTTTGTTTATTTTGAAAGGCAAGATGTTCTTATGCATAGAACATAGGCTTTGAGATGTGAGATCTACTCATATTCCCACTCCATTCATTAATTTATTCAATTTATAGAAGAGTCTAGAATGAGAATGAAATGTTTAATGACTGATAAAAGGATCAGTAAGTAGATCAGACTTTCCAAAAAGACTGGAATATACACCTAAAAAGCAGGCAGAAGTAAACTGTGGGAAACACCTGATTTGGGCTAAGGAATATGGCCTCCATCCTATGTGTAACAGAGAGAACGATCCCCCAAAAAATGTTGGGGTAAGAGGGACTGAGTCTTTGAGAAAGCTGTTCTTCCCTCACGCCTCATCCACTCGTTCAGCAAAAATGTCTGAGGTACCCACTGTGTCCCTGGCTACAGCCTAAGAAGTGAGGAAGGAAGGCCAAGTGGAGAAGTCCAGACCCTTTGGATGCTCACTGTGTGGTGTGGAGGCTGACTGTCAACAGCCTCCCATGCAACACGGGTGAGCGCTGTGGCAGACACAGGAACGAAGGGCTGTGAGAGCCCAAGGGAGCAGGCACTTCTTTCTGCCTGGCAAGGAAAGACGACATCCGATTAGTATCCTAAAGGCCAAGTTGGACTTGCCAGCAGAGGAGGGGGAAATGGAATATCCCACGTAAAGACACACAGGAGTGAGAAAGAGCATAGGGCCTTGTAGTGAGTCATCCGAAATGAGAGGGGAGGGGCATAGGGGCAGCTGCAAAGGGCGTGAGCATTTAGCTCCCAAAGGGTCTTGTGCACTACGAAGTTGAAATTTTGTCTAAATGTGAATGGTCAAGCACAGAAAATTTAAGCAGGCCAGGCAACAAGCTCAAATTTGAATTCTAGGAAAGTCCCTTTTGGCTACAGTGGAGGACGGATTATAGAGGAGCGACAAAGGAGCGGGGGGAACAGCAGAGAGGCTACTGCAACCATCCATGTGAAACATGAAGATCTCAACCTCAGAGGCAACTGGCAGGTTGTGCGGAAGACGGAAAGAGAGAACCCCAGGCCTGGACAACTAGATATACTTTGGGCCTATCACCCAAATAGAGAAAACAAGAACGCCGTTTTGGAGGGGACTGCTGAGCATAGGTCTGCATGTGACCCATTTGATGTGACTGTGGGATTAGAGAGAAGTTGGGAAAGGGCGATTCGAGATGTAGCAATGGCCCTGGGAGGTGGCAGCGGAACCCACAGGCCTGGGTGGAGCTGTCCACAGAGGGAATGCGAAGTGAAGAGAGTCCAGAGCCAGAGAAGAACACTGGTCTGAGAGGGACAGACGAAGGGCAGTCAGAGAAGCGGGAGCAGGAACACATGGTCCCACACGAGCCACGTGGGAGAGTGCTACGAACAGGGTGGTGCTGCTAGGTGCTACGGTGAAAACGCCCAAGTGTCCTTTTGGATTTGGCAATAAAAAATTCTTTAGGGAATTAATCAAAAGACTTTTCTGTAGGTTTTGGGGAGGGTGGAATGTGAGCTTGCAAAGGGTTGGGGAGTAACAGGGAAAATAACAGTGGAAATGATAAATGTAGACGACTCAGAAAAAGTCTCTACAAAGTTGGGGTGGGAGGGGGAGATATGGGAAGACTGATGGAGGATGGGGTGGGCTCTTTCCTTTCCAGGTGGCAAAGACTTGTACAGGCAAATGTTCAGAAAAGATGTAGATGCAGATTTACAGGTTGAAGAGAGGCAAGAGGAGATAAGTATACCTATGCTACACATGGGACACAAAATGAAATGAATGGGACTCCTGCCCTCAGGGAGCTGACAGTCCACCCTGGAAGCTGATATGCACAAACATACAGGAAAATGGTGACCAACCTCAGACATTTGGATCAATCTGCGAAGTGCAGGGAGGTCTAGAGCAGGAAAGCTGGGAGCTGTAATTCTGTAAGGACAGAATCATTGTACTCGCAAGCTGTGAAGGGCCTGGCAATCATTCAGTCCAATGCTCTCAATTTATTGGTCTGCAGGGACTGAGTGACTTCACTAAGGACACACAGCTGGTTAACGACTGAGACGGGATCAGAAATCTAAGCTTCCTGCTCTTACCCAGTGCCGATTCCCCCTATCACATTGCTTCTCCACAAGACGCCCCACATGGGACTTGGACACATGAGCCCACAATGAAAACTGCAGGCTTCACTCACTGAAGGCACCAGGCACGCATTAGAAGATGCCTGCAATATCCCCTTACTAAACTCCCCAAACACTCTATCTACGCAGCTTTATGACCAGTATTATACTGAGACTCGACTCTTAGTTTTCTTGTAGCTGTGGAGAGAATTAGCTTAGTTTCTGACCCGAGACTACCCAGAGGCTCAGGAATGCCAAAGTGGTGGTACAGTCATGTGTGCACACTATGTTCTGGTCAACGAACCACATGTACAAGGGTGGTCCCCTGAGATTACAAAGGAGTGGAACAATTCTTACTGCCTAGTGACCTCATAGCCATAGTAACATCTTTGCGATCTTCGCACCCCTCACGTGTGTGTGGCGATGCTGAGGTGAGCAAATCTACTGTGCTGCCAGTCGGATAAAGGTACAGCACAAGTGCTTATGTGCATCATTTTCTCTTGTGCTTGACTTAATCTCATGTCATTTTGCACAGTAACATGTTGTACAGGCTTGTAGCCTGGAAGCAACAGGCTTACCACACAGCCTGGGCATGTTGCAGGCTATACCATCCAGGTTTGTCTATTATGTTCACACAAACACAAAACTGCTTAACAACGCGTGTCTCAGCACATACGCCGTTGTTAAGGGACTCATGACTATCATAAAGCAGCTACTGCCCCTGAAGACTTGACCTCTGTTTTGCTCTTTCCTAGGCCAAGGGTGAGGGGTGAAAGTCAACTTCATGGAGATCATAACTGTCAGACCCTGCTAAATTCCGAATGGGTGGTCACCTCTACTTCAGGTATGTTCTGAAGACAATTTAGATAATGTATGTAAAGCACTGTGACCTTCTTGGGGAGAGGTGTTCCATCAGTACTGTATTAAGAATGGCTCATTATCATGAACAGTTCATGTGAGTTACAAATTTCTGATCAGATACAGGATGTAAATGTCAAGGAAGACAAAAAAATGGTTTGGAGGTGTCCTTCTCATGTTTTACTTCCTCGAAATCTCATGACTCCAAAGACCGCTGGGAGGTTTGTTGAATGGAGCAGAGAAATCACTGTCAAGGGACAGGTACTCTAGTTTCAAGTTTCCAGTCATAACTAAGGGGTTCCTTCCCTAAACAGGAAATGGTTTCAAAGATCTGATCCGGTGTGACTCCAGGACTACTTTTTCATTCCCTTACTTCTGCTTCTACCAGACACTCTTTCGGCTGCCAGAAATACAGTGGAAAAGCGTTCTCATCCCGATGGTTCGAACCTGTTACACAGTGGGAGAGAGCTACGTCGGACGCTTCCACCCCCGAGGGGACATGGGCTGTGCTAAGACCTACAGCGTGAGAACCCGGTGGAGAGACACCCAACACAGAAGAAGGAAGGGCGAGCTGGAGAATGTGTCTCAGCGGAAGCAGTGGCTGAGTTCAACCTTGAAGGAATGTTAATGTTAACCAATCTGTGAGTGAAGGACGTTTGAGGGAAGAAGCAACATACTTGAAGGTGCAGAGTAAGAGAAATAGGTCATGTTGTTACTGAAGAATGACGACGGGACATCCTAACCAACAGAGGAAACAATAAGGCCACTAAAGGTCATCCACCAAATTACAAAACACAAGACTAAGTGAGGGATATATTCATGAATGGAAATATTTCAAGTACAAATACTTGAGTCTGCTCACCCCTGAATTAAAACTGCCGTGGGAACCATGACTGGCACCCAGTGGCCACAGCATTACTGCATCCCTCAACAGTGGAAGACAAAACCCTTGGGGTCAGAACTGCTGCTTCTCAACACTGCTGCTGTAGCAACCAGGGACACTGGTCTTATCTGTTGCCAGAGCTGGATGGAGCCGGAGGCTGGCACTCTGGTCTGTGCTCTGCACTTGGAGGCCCCAGTTGACATCAACAGACCAGAGGAAGGGCCAGAGAATTTGGCAGTTATCCTTCCAATCTCCTCATGTCTCACCAGCTGTAAGGGAATCTCAGAGTCAGAGTGGAGGCTAGTTCCCTGGGGCGGGGGTACCCTTCTCCTGTCTACAGCAAGTGAACACACGATCTTTGCGAACTTTTGCCAGGAGTCTCCTAAGACACACGCGTTAATTAAATTGATGCTGTGTCTCCAGATAGTCATACAGGGCTGGCTGTGTCCGAAGAAACCCGCATCCTTGGAGCACACTGAGACGCAGGAGGGCTCCGGGTGTCGCCACCCAGGCTCCCTGTTGGCAGAGTGCTTGTCCCGGGGAGATGCCAAGATCAATTGTTTTGGGAACAAGTCCTGATTCATGGCAGTGAATCTGACTTAACATATTTCATCAAGTTTACATTTCTACGAAGAAAGCCTTTGAAATCCATTCCCTTGAATATTTCTTTGCATATGAATTTCCTTTTCATTTTATTGTAGAACATTTTGCCTCAAGTTACACATTACAGTACTGGATAACATCTTGGTCCATATTTAACCCTGTTTGTTTAAGAACCAATGAAGTTTAATAAGAAGGGAAATTTTGAGAGCTCCCTCCTCGGCTCCCAGCGGGCAGAGGAGGAGCCAACCGTGTTTCTTAGAAATCAGTCAATTTCTGTTACATTTGTGTAGTAACATGCACAGTGAGGCAGAGCCTCTGGAGAAGAGTTCTGCTGCTGCAGCTCACGGAGGGGCCGCTGCTTCGGGCTTTGATTAGGCTTTCAGTGAGCTGGAGCTTCCTGAAGAGGACCATATCCCACTGTCCCCTCTATGCCAAAGCCAAGCATGCCATGGATGACAAGATGCAGCCTGCTCCTGTCTGACACAGGCCCAGTTGCCAACTCAAGCCTCCACTCGGGCGGGAAGCTGTCTATGAGTGCTGGAGCACGCTATCCTTCCAGTGCAGAGCCTCACCCTTTATCCTGCCTCCTAACGAGTGAGTGGCACTTAGCCCTCCCTCCTCTGCTCCGTGCACATGCCCAGAGGGCCCCAGATCTGGCCTGGTCTTCAGCAAGGCAGATCGCTGATAGGACCCGACGCTCCTCACTCCTGAACGCACTGACCTTCGAGTCGAAGCCAAGAGCCCAGCTGCAGCTCATGAAAATGAAAATGAGGATACATCTGCGCAGCAGAGCCATTACCCAAAGTCTGTGGGGGTAGCGTCATGTGCAGGGAGCTGTACATAACCCTGGCAGCAGCTGTCACTGCCTACATTACGAGTCCTATCATGTCACAGGGGCAGAGATGAGGCTGGGCCACAGGGCACCAGCATTCACACTCTCTGGAGTTCCCATTACACACAAAGTCCAGCGTGACTGCGCGAAACCTCTCCGTCTTGGTTCTGTGATGAATGAGGGGGAGAGACAGAGCTGCAACAGCCCATGTTAACACAGGCTGGGTGTGGGAGATGGAGGACCCGGGGGCAGGAAACGGGCCGAGGGGAGGTGACAGGACCGATTCCTCACACAGAGGAGAGCTCGTGCTGGAACTTGTTTAACCCAGCCGTCATCAATTGATGAGTGAACCGCCTTTAACACGAGATTCAATAAAACATGCCATTTTTAACCTGAAATGGGTTTTACAGAGTCACTGTTACGCATCTCATTGTTAAACCTATCCTGACCTCTGGAGAGAGTAGCCGTGATGGTACATATTATAAGCTTACTGCCCATAAAATATTTAAAGGGAGACAAAGAGAGGAGGGAAAGAGGTGAATTCGCAGAAGAGCTATGCACTACCCGAGTAAATGAAAAGACCCTAGTCGTGAAGACAAACTGGAATTTTTCTTTCACTCAGGACAACACGCGTATGACTCATGCAGAATACTTCATATCTTGCTGTACAGCAGACCAGGGAATACCAAAAGCACCTGTGCTTTCTGAATTTTTCTTTAGAAAGGTTTATAAATGTCAAAGGTGGTTACGTTTCAAAAGAACTGCCACCAACTGGAGGCATGCCACCCCCCAAATGACCATGTGTGCTGTCGTGGGGTCTGCTGTCATAGGAAAGTGCCCCCAAAGCTGTGTGGCTTCCCTAACCCTCCAGGAAGGGAATGTTGCTGTTTCAGCCACTGTTCCGTTATGCTCTCCCCGAGAAAGAGTGGGATGAAACAAAAGCAGCTTTAGGAACGTTGACTTGCAAGTATTAAATAAGAACTTCTGGATTTTTCTGATTTGTTTGACTGGTAACACGGCGGTAAACTTGCTAAGATATCTGGGATAGAATGATACCTCTGCAAGAATACAGAAGACAAAAATAATGTCTTTGATCAGTCAAAAGGAGCTTTTGTTCTTGGGACAAAGTCAGATTTTGAGCCCACAGCTACACCTGTTCAGTGCAGAGTTTAGGCACTTCTGGTGAAAACCTAGGTCCATCCTTCCTTCACTCTCAATGTTCCTGTGCCAAGCACTGCTGCAGGCTCCTTAGGTATGTTAACTAAGATAATTCTCACAACAACCTGAGAAAGGGATACATGAGGAGCCAAGGAAGAGGGAGGGGAGGCCAGGCTCTCTGAAACATCTTATACCTACACTGCTGAGAAGAAAATTGATGACAAGCAAGAGTAGCTATCAGTTATTATGTGAGAGAAAAAATAATAGTTGGCATTAATAGAGCCTGCATTTTGCGGTTTCTTCACAAACTGACAGTGTAAAAAGTACACTGAAATCTTCGGAATGGATCAGTATGGTCCGCTCTTTGTTGGCTAAGCCAGCCTTTACACAAGAAGGCCCTGGTACTTGGTTTTATGTTGACAACTAGATTATATAATGCCAATTTATTAAAATACTGCTTTAGAAATTCTGGAGATAACTGAATGCCTAGCTGTCCTCTGAAGATGCAAATTCCTTGGTGGAAGGTGAGCGTGCAGGACGTGTGCCTACGCTCTGGGCCGCAGAGCTGCTGCAGAGTGCTCTTCTGTGCCCGCCACCACAGGTGCTGACGCGGGGGTGCACGGGGCACTCTCAACCAGTATCTGCCCACATGTGGCTTTAGGCAAGTGACCTAAGCCAGGAACAAAGGGGTATCTGGGTGTGACAACAACCAAGAAATATTGTTATACTTTCTCTTTCTGCAGCAAATCACAAGTAGGGGGAAAAACCATAGTGAAAATAAATGACTATTTCTTCTCCACAGACATTGATGCAGATGAGCATTGTGCATAGTGCATAGAGCAGCTGAGCTATGCATTAAAGCATAGATGGTGTAATTAAGTGTTCAATAAAGTTGTCATTATCATTATTATTTTACTTTGTGTAAGGTTTTCTGAAGGGAATAAGGGAAAGGTGCCATTTGAAAGCTAAGAGAACATACTGGAAGGAATAGCTTTTCTTGGTCATCTGAGAAGTAAACAGCTACTACTGGTCAACTCCCAGCTTTCTTCACAAATGCTAATAATCTAGTGGGGACGAAAACCATATAGAACCCCAACTGTGTATCTGCTTTCAGCTTATCACACTCCAAAGGAAGCTTTTTTTGCTGGAATTACTCTACCTGTTCACATTTCTGTAACAATCATGGGGCAAAGCAGAGGGGGAGACACAAGCAGTGAACCCATTCAGTCCTGGCAAAGAATAAAATAAAAACAATATTACAGGAAAATTAGAGTATTCTGGGTGGAATTCCATGAGGGAATTTGGAGTCTGTTATGGTGATTAAGTCATCATTTCTGACAGATTACTCTAATCAGCTGTCAGAGAACATTCCACAACTCCATCTGTAACTAGGCATCCTAGCTACCCAGCCCGTGTTACCTTCTGTATATAAAACACACACACAGACCAGAGTGGGTAGGTACAACCCGGCATTTATTATACTCATTAGCTGTGATTAGGTTCTTTGTTTTCATACTAAATAATAACACAGGCTTCCATTTTGCTTCATTTATTCTTAAAATGAGAAGAAAAATGAAAAGGCTCAAACTAGGAGGCATGGAATGGGAATGAGAAATAACTGTTACAACTAAGTGTGAACATATGCTTTTGGAAGCATTGCTGTTCAAGAAGAATGCTAATCCTCTCTTAGTTTAATTTTTCTTGGGACTATTACAATGTATTACTTAAGAGAGGTAAATCCATGCCACTCTGTCATCCTCTAGTCAGACTGCGCTCCTACCTGGCTGCTGTTTCAGGAGATGGTATTGTTACGGTGAGCAGCAATGTTATTGTGGGAAGAAAGTGGTTTACTGATAACACTGTAGTTATCCCTCTCTGTCAGGCATCTTTGGGATATAATAAATAATTCATCCTGTCAGTTGAACTCCCAAATAAATTCAGTGAGGAACAAAGAAAAAATAGTTAAAACTAAAAGATTGTACTTAAGTTTGTCTAGAATCCTGTTTAGAGCTATAGATTTTAATGACAAAAAACCTGGAGTGTATAAGACAATTTTGGAAATGGAGATCAATAGAAAGACTCACAATAAGGTGTGCAGAGCATCGTGCTGCTGTGGCAATACCAGCACAGCAGAGGACCACATGACGATTTTGTGTGACAGTTGGACGATTGAGATCACTTCTAATTAATGAGCCAAAATTAAGAGAAAGGCAATAATGCTGCCCTTTTCACTAAGTGGGAAATAGACAGATATCCTCGTATAACCATGATTTCTTTTTGATTGTGGAACTGTCTCCCCAAATCAATGATGGATGCTCCAAGAGTTATTCTTCCAGATGTTACCCAGATGCTAATTAGACATGCTGTCTCACTGAGCCATGCAAAAATCACACTGACATAATAATGTCTGGCCTGGCCATTAAGGAGTGGTTTAAGGACCTGGTAGTTCATTTACATTTCCAGTACTATGATCCTACAGGCCACAAACTCAGTATAATCTCTCATATTTTAAGGCAAATGAGTCTGGTTTAAAAATAAATTGTCCTCTTGACACTGGTCTCTTCCCATAATGACCATCACTGGGCTCAGTTCTCACGCGGCCTTAGAATAAATGAGCACCCAGCCTGCCAGGCTCCTGGTGGCTCCTTCCCCCAACACCAGCTGCTTTCGGGTCATTCACTGTTACCCAGTTCTCAGTGCCTAGGGAACTGGGATGAACTGAGCCTGAAGCCCTGCGTGCTGGTGAGTGGATGGCACCGTGCCTCTCTCGTTAACCTTCACTGTGTGGCAATGACCGTTTTGTTCAACTGGTTCTGCTGTTGGGCTCTTAGCCAAATCGGGTCTCTCTGCCTTCTTCCCAGGGGTTGACTCAGTTACTGACAATCCCTAGTATGGCTTCCCAGAATTTTCTTTCCTTAGGCTTCTTCAGCTATACCCCTGCCTCAGCCCCCCAGGAAATATCCTTGGACAGTGAAACACGCCCAGGTTGCACTTGCATTTCAGTCACTCCCCGGAAATGTGCTGTGCTTACAGGGCATCACCTCCAGGGAGGGGCAGTTGCTGGGCCTGCATTCCCATTAACACTCAGGCTTGGCCCTAAAGTGGCTTCCTTTTCTTCCTCTTAGAATTTTCAGTTTAGAGCCATCTCAGTTAAATTTCTTTTTCTTCTGTATTCCTTTCTATTCCTCCTTAGCTCTTCATTACTGCTCACTCAGATTCCTGCAATGGCCTCCTCACCAGTCTGGTCCCCGCCCGCCCCTCCCCAAACCATCTTATACCTGCCTTTTCAATCTAAAACTCAGGTCTAATCATTTCTCTCCCCTGATCAAAACCTTGCAATTATCTACCAAATTAAATTCCAGCTCCTTGGCCTGTCTTTCAAGGAACTCCATGCTTTGACCCCAAATAACCTTTTCAGGCTCTACATTTCTCTTCTAGTCAAATTGGACAACTTCCTATTAGTGGAACTTCTGCCATCTGCTCATCCAAAGATGCATAATAACCCCTCTCATGCATATAAACACAGCATTTCCTTTGCCAATATAACTGCTGCATGTTGTTATATGGAAATACCTATATGTCAAGTTATTAGGTTGAATCATGTAAAAGTGCCACATTTATAGATTAAAACTGGTTGAATAGTGACAATTTCATATGGTGCAACCTCATATCTCACACAGCAATGCGAAAGCACTATTTTCTTTCCACGACTCATAAAAAGCCCCCAAGGCTCAGTTCATGCAGGCTATCTCCTTTGTGAGGTCTGGACAGATTTTCAGTAACTCATCTACACTATTCACAAGTTGTACAATTTAAACATTACCTTGACAATAAAATGACGCCACCCTCTAAACCAACTGACGGCTATTTCGTGTGCAACACAAGGCACCCTCCATCTACCTTAGCAGCTTCAGTGCTCTGCACAGATTAGTGATGCTTCATCCAGTAATCTCTAGTTTCCTTTCAAGTTTAAGGCAAACTACAGCCACCACAAGAATACCCCTCTGACAAGCAAATCATTCAAATCGCTGGTTCAAAACTAACCCAGAAATCTTAAGCCAATTGTATTTTATCTTGAACCTTCTGACAGGATGTAAGGCATTTCATCAAATCAACAGAAAAGCCCCAGTGAATTTCGTATTCTAATGATCCTTCCATAGCTTGGCGTCTGAGTCCTGAGCTGAGTTGCTTTGCCAGCCACGTTTATTAATTAGTGTCTAACATTTCCATCTCTCTGCAAGTTGCAACCTCTCATAAAAAATGCATGATTTGATTGGCTTAGGAATGACAACTTCATTTACAACAGACAAATAAATGCCATACCTCATTCAGCAGTCTTTTCCCATTTATTTAACTGCCCCCATGGCCTTTGGGATTTGTACTAAGTGAATGAAAGTAGATAACTAGTATAATATTCCCTTCTTTATCATGTTTAAGCAAAAATGATTAAATATCACTCTCTCTTTTTAAAAACAAATGAGTCTGGCTTAAAAAAAATTCCTACAAAAAAAAGATGGCAAGTTTGAAAAAATGCCTTAAGGGCTATTTCATATTACCCATGTTTAAAATGAAAATCCATTAAACATCTGAGCAAGACATCTGATATTGTTTTTAGCAGCTATATTTATTCATCTCATCTTCCACAGTAGTACTAGACTTTGGTTGATATTTTGCCAAATGAAGATCTCTTCCAGTGCTGCAAATTCTTTATGAGTTTGATTTTAATTTTACTGCCTCATTTTGATTTCCACCTTTTACTCTAACATAAGAGATCACTTACCAACTTTGGAAATTATTGCTAGTATAGCTTAGGGAAATTATGATGGTTCAATTGTTCTTTAAAAACCCTTATTCCAAAGCTCAGTCCCCTGAATATCAAATTCAAGGCAAAGGTAAACTTGGAAAGGGGATCCATGGGACAAGAAGATGGGAGAAATTTCACATTAAGGAAATAGTCAGAACCCTCCATACTGTTATCGATCCTCTCCCCCATCTCTGGGCGTGAAGTGCTGAATGAGGTCTTAGCAAATGGAAGCTATTTTGCATTTGTTCAGCAATGGAAAGAACACACAGCTGGAACCACAAGGTCTGGGTTAGCATCCTGACTTTGTCAACTGCAAATACCTATAATCAAGCAACCTGACTTCTTGAAGAATCATAAACTCATACCATTTCCGACAGCAAGGATCATATCAGAAAATGATCCTTTTCAGGGTTGTTTCGCTGGAATCGGATAACATATGTGAAAGTACACAGTGAACTGTAAAGTAATATATGATGACAAACTTATTTTAAATCACTTAAGGATAACAATTAGAGAAAAAAAATGCCTTGTGCTCCTACTTCATCGAGTAGGGGTCTGTCTACCCGACCAGAAGGATTTCAGTGCAATGAAAGTGTTGAGACCACCCTCCCAACCCCTACTTCTGCTCCACCAGTTTCTAAAGAACCCTTGAGATTTTTTTATATTGAGAGACTGTGTATGAATAAAAGCTATACTTGGGAGTTCATTTATTCAACTGACATATGTTGAGTAGTGCCTATGGAATGACTATGCTGCCTCTCAGAATGTCCCCTTTCCTGGAGGAATTTGGAGCTTCACATGGAAAAGGCTGAGATGTAAATGGTCAGGGGGAACAAAATGGAGCAGGTGGCACGATGAGTTTCAGGACGTGCTACAGTGGATCACGATGAAAGCATATTCAGTTCCACCTGCCAGGATGGGTGAGACACACTTGTGTGATGTCCCATGGCTGTGACACAGCGTGGGAGCAAGAGTGTCACAGAAGTTGGAGAAAAAGGAAGAGGTAACACGTGGAGTTCAGATCTCACTCTTAAGACTCAGCAGTTGCATCCATTTTCTTCTGCCCTAAGACACAACAATGCTCACTTGTGCTCATCTGTGCTGAGGGTAACAGGTAGCTTCCAGTGTCCCGACAGTGACTCCACCCATCCTTTTCCACTTAAGAAAGCATCTGGAGGACTAATGAGTTACTATAGGGATGGAAAACTTCCAAAGTCCCCTAGCCCCTTCTGTGCTTTTATTAGCTCTCATGACAACTGATAAGTCCCAAATTGTACAGAGGGCAAAATTCTAGAGATGCTACTACGGTAGAACACAGGATTTCCTCACGGATTAGCAATAGGCTATGGAAAGGGAGGGAAAGGAAGAGGAGTCAAGGACGATTTCGTTTTTTTTGTCTCGGTGGGACCACCTGTCCACTCAGACAGGGAACACCTGCAGAGGGCCTGTGTGTGGTGGGAGGTGGATTTACGTATTGGAATTTCCTATGGACCATTTGGATGAAACTTCCAATACCAGAAACTAGACATCTAGGTTTGGGGTTTAGCAGGGAAGTCTGATTTCGAGATCAAGACTTCGGGGTCAGCAGCCTGCTGGAGACCATGAGAATGAACGATGGAGACCTGAGGAAATCACACAAGCCGGGAAGAAAGGGGTGAAAAAAACCCCTGGGGCACAGGCAGCGGTGTCCAACCTGTAGCCAGCCCAGGATGGCTGTGAATACAGCCCAATACCGCATCATAAATTGACTGAAAACATTACGAGATTTTGTGATTATATGTCGCAATGTATTTAATGTGTGGGCCAAGACAACTCTTCTTCTAGGGTGGCCCAGGGACGTCAAAATGTAGGGCACCCCTGGTAAGGCAGAATTCTTTGCTTGCCACCATTATGGAAAACACCAAATTCCTTCCTATTGGGAGCAAGCATGTTGTTAATAATTTCTCTTCACTGTTGTAATGAAGGCACTGTGAAGGCCCATAGTGTGAGATATTTTATGCATATTCTCTTTTATAATCAGCTCTGCTCTGATCCAGTTTTTTCAATGTTCCAAGTTTGAGGTCAGGTTCAGCCATCCCTGTCATAAATCAATAGTGGGCCTAGCCAGCTGGAGTATTCACTTTTATTATCAAAAATTTTGTTAAAGTCTAAGCTAAATTTTCCCTTTCCCAGTAAAGCTTTTTCCAGTTATCAATGGAAATATTTAATGTCTGTATTACTATGAACTTGAAGAGCATATCATGTTTAGAGAAGGGAGTCAAGATAAAATGCTCGTGAACACACCTAAAGAATCCCAACTATAACATCTATCCCGTCAAGTACAGTCAGAAACTGAAGGTCAAGGTTCCTTTGAGACTCTGGGATGTGATTCTGGAAACTGGGCACCTGGCACAATTGACTTTGAGAGACTGCCACCCATGAGATCCCTGACTTGCAGGCAAAGTGTTCTTGCATTCTCCTTTTCCCATCCATGAATGGCTCTGAGGCAAGTTATACAGAAATACAACAAGGGTGTGCCCTCAGTGTGGCATATAGCTACTGAGCCAATGTCATCAAGGCACCTCTCAGGAGATGTGACCAAAGAGTGCTATAGGGACTGAAACACCCTTATCCTGGCTCTTTCCCTCCTTTCCTAGTGACAAGGAGACTTCATGCTTAGTCAACAGGTTTGAGAGTCTGGAGCTCATTTTCACTAACGAGCTGATGTGTCGATTAACTACTGGATCCTATTGCCCTGTGAGTTACAGTCTTCTAATGCTTTCCAAGACCAAGGGTGAGGGGACTGAACCCATACGACTCAGAGGCACAGTGAGCACATATGAGAAAAAAGAATATCAAACCAAGTGTTGGAAGCAACCTAGGTGCCCATCAGTAAATGAATGGATCAAAAAACTATGGTGCATTTACACAATGGAATTCTATGCAACAGAAAGAAAGAAGGAGCTCCTACCCCTTGCGACAGCATGGATAGAACTGGAAAGCATTATGCTAAGCGAAATAAGCCAGGCAGTGAAGGACAAATACCATGCAATCTCACCTTTAACAGGAACCTAATCAACAAAACAAACAAACAAGCAAAATAGAACCAAAGACACTGAAATAGAGAACAGGCTGACAGTGACCAGAGAGGAGAGGGGAGGGAATTTCAGGGGGAAAGGGGAAGGGTTTACAGGAACAAGTATAAAGGACACATGGACAAAAACAAGGGGGGGGAGGCTGGGGTGGGTAAAAAAAAATATATATATATATATCTCCAAAAATGCATAGTTAAGAGGCAGAAGCTACTTTTTAAGCCCAGTCCTATTAGTTCAGCTCTAATTAGAAACTTAAGTATAATGGGTAGAGGAATGTGAGCATGAAAGGTGTAAACTGTATACAAACTCAGCCGATAGGATTTTCAAGACAGTTATTGGTGGTGATAAGCGCGAATAAACATGGGGGTGGGGGGTGTGTTTGTGGGTGTCGGCCCTGCTAGTTCTCCTCTTCCTTTTGATGGACTCCTGCTGAGGATCGCCTTTTCTGTTCAGGTCTAACACACCATCAGCAGGTGTTGCACAGAAGTTATTCCCTCTCTGGCTACCGATTATCTCTTGTCCTGCCCTGCTTCCCTTCCTGTCCTGTCCAGCAGCTCTGCTCACTTTCTGCTTCTCATGTGGCCAACAAGCTGCACTTGGTGCTTTGATGCTGGTCTGACAAGCAAAGCTGGGTCTTAGACAAATGCTGGCCATGGCAAATTTTAGTTTTATGTGGCAACAAATGACTGTGCTTACAGACTCCTAACTAGGATGTTTGTTGTACTGCAGGTGATTAGGAATAACCCGAAAATGTGAAAAACTGTTTCTTGAGGAAACAGCACTGGTGAGGTCTGTTTCCTTAAGAAGTAAGGAGGAAAAACATGAAACACTCAGGGGGATATCTTACAACGATTTGGGGCAGATGACATTCCTTTTAAGCTCCCCAAATTGTAAAAACATATGTGCATAAAGCACCCTTTATAGCATTCATGAGGTAGTTACATTTTCTTTGTCAGCAAAAGTCTCTCGAGCTGTGGATATCAAGAAAAATTGGATAAGGGTTTTGCTTTCCAGGTAAGGAATTTCAAGCCCAGGAATGACGAAGTGGCAGGGACTCCATGCCTCTATTGTTTCCAAAAGGTGGGACCGGGCAGCCAAGTATTACAGATTAACTCTTTGTGACAGAAAATTGCTCCTCTTGCTTTACAAAATGAGCTTATTTTGGCCAGAAAAATTGTGCTTAAAAAAGCACCAACTCCTTATCCTCTTACAGACCAGGACATATTAATTCTACACAAGTCTCATTCATGTGAGATTTTTTGTCTGATCTTAGAGTGCTGATGGGATGGAAAAATATAGCTGCTCCTACCAAAATGCAGGTGAACAAAAGACCTCCTCAGCTGTCCCTTCACCTCTTTGGCTGTCCCAGATAGTCAGGTCATCCCAGCGCACCTCCAGGGAAGGTGGAGCTCTGCCCTCTTCAGCACTCAGAAGAGACGGCACATCACTCTGATAGTTGCCAGAAGTAGGTGCGCACATGTATTCAGTACCATCTTAAAGTGAACTGTGATCAATTCCTCGGAAAACATCACGGCTGAGGTCTGTTTCTACGGAACGGTGCTTCTCAAACTTCACTGTGCACACTCACCTCCCAGGGATCTAGGGTCAGTGCAGGTCTGAGCGGGGCCGGAGACTCAGCATTGTAACACATTCCCAGATGATGCAACACTACTGGTCCAAGAACCACACTTTGAGTAGCAAGACTTTTTTGAGTAGCTGTGCTTTTGGGCAGGTAAGCAGTATATCTCCAAATAAAGGGTGGAGAAGGATGCAAGGCAATCACCACCTCCTAACCCTTGGGGTTGATGAAGATTCATTCTTCCAGCAGTGGTTCTCAAGGTTGCCTGACCACTGCAATCACTTGGCAAAACTTTAAAAAATACTGATGCTGGGTTTCCGCCTCGAGAGAATCTAATCCCATTTGCCTAAGGTTTGGTGTGGGCAGATGCAGTGTCAGGAGCTCCCCAGCCAGTCCACACAGCAGAAGTGAGAGTCACTGCCCCAGCTGTTGATGCGAATGGGCTTGATTAAACCTGAAGACCACTTCCCTTTTCTTCATCTATTTCTTTACAAATTCATCTAGTTCACATATCACTTTAGGTAAATGGTCACATAAATATTAGTACTGTCTCTCTGGATCTTTCTCAGAGAATGGAAATGAGAAAGAAATCAACTTGTTCAACTGCCCTCTCGTCAAGGAGTGTAACGCCGTGGATAGACTGGCATTTGCACTGCGAATCTCTGATTCTTTAAAACAGCGTGTTTGGCATAATCTTGTAGAAAAACTGTAGGGACATAATTTCTCAAGAAGAGCAATAGGCTCAGAGTGAGGAGATATGCATTTCTGTTCCACCTCCACCATGAAGTGGCTGTGTGACTTGCAGCCTGTCACTGAACCTTTCTGGGTGTCAGTTTCTTTATCTATTAAGTGAGGGGGTTGGACAGTATTATCTTTTTTTTATAACTAATCTTTTAAAAAATATTTTATTTATTTATTTTTTAGAGAGGGGAAGGGAGGGAGAAGGAGGGGGAGAGAAACATCAATGTGTGGCTGCCTTTTGCACACCCCCTACTGGGGGCCTGGCCCACAACCCAGGCATGTGCCCTGACTGGGAATCGAACCAGCTACCCTTTGGTTAGCTGGCTGGCACTCAATCCACTGAGCCACACCAGCCAGGGTGACAGACCATTTCTAAAAACACTTTTAGCTTCTATAGCCCATGATCTATAATGAGATCTGGTCTATTCTCCTCTGCATGCCCTCTCTTCTTCCACTGACCCAGAGAAAAACATTCAAATAAATAGAGACCCACTGAAATTAGCCACAGGATTGCACAAGCTGTGACTCTTAACTTTTATTTTCCTTACCATTGGTTGACATTTAGTTTGTGTTAATGACCTCTAGAGGTTTTACATCTGGACAAACTGGACTGAAAAGTGATTTAGGTGACTTAGTGGTTGAGATTCTCTAATAAATGACTCAGTGGTGCTTGTGAGATTTATTTTTTTAGGGGTTGTGATAATAGTAAAGGCCTCCAAAGGCTGTAGAAGAAATGTAAGGGATAATTCATCCAAGTCTCGGCTAAAGCTCCTCTTCCCATTTAAATGACAGTTTACAAATATTAGTAAGTCATAAATGGGATATTAACCGTGAACCTGGATGACAGGGTGAAGTTAGCCTGAACTAGCTGACAGCTGTCTCTTATACTATACTTGTATCTAGTTGAAGGAGGGCAATTACCAGCCAAAAGAGATAGTCATTGATTTGTCAAAAATTTTCTCTAATAGTCAAAGAGACTTTAACTTCTGGGTTTAGAACGACAGAATTCTAGTTGAAAAGGCAACCAGAATGAGAAAAAAAATATTACCTACTGCTTTGTTATTGTCTTAGTATATGAGGTCAGAGGCATATAAAGCTCTCGGCACTGTGCTCAAGACATAGTAAGGACTCAATAAATGTTAACTATTATTATTTTTTAATTGAACATTTATTGTTATTGGTTAAAATGATCTAAATTCTGAAAGTCATTGAGAAATATCAGTCATGTAGATAAAACATTTATAAAACCAAAGTGTGCTAGAAACATATTTCTTCTGGAGTTTCATAACTACTGTTCTGACTTTATACCCAGAATTTAACATACAGCGACAGCAATTAATTCTCTAAATCCTAATTCCTATGGCTTGTTGACAATTCATCTACTGCACAGACAGCAAACACATCCAGCTCTCTACCTTGTTTTATCCGGCCCAGCAACTTGTTTCTACCTGGCGGTAGTACTGAGATCTTGCTTAACAGTTAAGGAGTAGTTACATTTATCCAGTCCTAAAATTACATTCGGCCCTCTTTGAAGGCAACTGTGAGGTTGAATGTGGCCCCCATTAAAAACGAGTTTCACAGCCCTGATGTACTGTACTGGCCACCATATACCATTTAATACAAAACACCTGGCACAGTTTTCTGGTCTGTATTTGAATATAAGTTCTTCTGAAGAAACTCTAACACAGTATATATGTCAGCCAGTACAAGAAAACACTGGATTTTATCACTCAAATATACTCTGTTGACCCACAGTCACTTAGTTTACGTTTCCAGGGTGAAGGTGAGTTTCGAGGGAACCTCGTCACTCTCACACTTGGTCCTTCCCGCCCCTGATAAAGAATAATAATGCAGGAAGTGGGGGCCTGGAGACCACACCGCCCTGGTCTGACCCCACGTGTTAACTAATGGTGACACAGCATCCTAGCTCCTACTCCCAAAACCAAGACAGCGGCGGCCATGACCTTGGTCTAAGCCTCCACAGTACATCCACTTATCTACATTCAAATCAACACAGAAATCACAACGTGATGACTAGACAGAATTAACCATGCCACTTGCCCTAATATCTCAGTCAATACCTCAGCCTTTGATCCTAACTTGCTTCTGGACAAAGAGGGAGAGCAGAACAGATGGCTGGATGGGGACAGAGAGAAGGGACACCTGAGCTGCCTGGACCACACAGACCCAGTTTCCTTGTGCTCGACGTCGCTGCTCAGTGGGGCTGCTGAGGGGACTGTGAACAATCCTGTGTGTGGTTACAGCAAATTTCTTAATGCCCATGTTTGTGGTAGAGAGTTTGGTCCCCTGTCTTTAGAAACAGAGGATTCAAACATTTTGAAGGTCACATGGACTTCGCTCTCATAGTCCACACCCACAGCTTGTGGTCCTGCTAGTTTGTGCTCCAGGTGGCAAGTAATAGGGTTCGTGAGCCCAGCCCCCATCTGCCCTTCCCCTATGGACAAGAGCTGAGTGGGGGTGGAGGCCAGCTGGATGGAGCCAGGACATTAGGATGCAGGTTGTGGACTGGGACTGAAAGCCTGTGGATGCAGATAAAGAAAAGCACCCTAATAACATGAATGTTAATGAGATGATATTGGAAAAGCTACACTCCTCTGAAGAAAGGTGCTGCATTTATAATCATTTTTGCAAAGCGGGCCGTCTTACAGTATGGACAGCCTTGGCTTTGGAGCTCCCTCTTAGAGATCGTGCTGTTGGTCACCTTGTCTGCAATGCCGCACCCACCCAGCGTTTTCAGTGACCTCTGCCTGTGCAAGAGAACATGGCTTCTCATCTTGGGCAGAGTGCACGCCATGGTGCCCATGCTCACATGGTGGCAGGTGGGCTCTCGAGGAAGGTCCCAGCTGACTTCTAGGAAGGTGTACTTAGCAAAGCAATGGGCCCAGAGGCTCTGCCACTCAGTGAGCTCACCACGGACACCATTAGTTGTAGTTGTGACGCTATGAGTGGTAGCTGAGGATTTGGATTTGTTTTAGGACCACTCCAAAGGAAGCAAAAGTAGTCGTTCTGACCTTATCAGTGAAGCACTGGAAGTACCGAGGGGCACACTTCCTGCTGAAACAGTGGGCAGGCAGGATCCAGCACCTGCAAGCCTCTACCTTGTGAACATCGAGTGGACGGGACTACACATCAGAGGCCAGAGACGGTGGTTTAATCCTGACTGTCTAGCAACTAACAGTCACTAGCTGTGTAACCCTGGACAAGTCGCTCGTTTTGAGTTTCCACTTTTTTATCAGAAAATGGGGCTTCAACGACACAAGCCTGTGGAGTTGTGATGACCCCAATATCGTCCTACGGCCTGCATATGATGCCTGATAAGTGGGCAATCCACAGCTGCTTTGTAGTCATTTTTATTGTGCTGTGTTGACCTCCTGAGTCATGCTCCCCACTCCCTAAGACGTGGTGAGTGCCTTGCCAAAATCTGCCGTCAGGAGGACAAGCTATCGGGGAGTGTTAGCAGCTGTGACTTCTAATTCTAGTTCTGTCACTGCTTTGCCAGGGGAGGGCAGAGAAGTTAATTTAATCTGCTGGCACCTCAGTGTCCTCAGTATAACAAGGGGAACGCTATCAATACATCACCTGAAATATTTTTGGAAGGGGTGACAAACAGCACCATAAAGCCGTCTACAAACACAGGCGACTCACTTATCCATAGGGACTGGGGACAGGAATCAGACGGATAAAAGGAAGCCATCAATAACCCTTAACCCTCATTAGGCTACACACCCTTACTTGTCAAACCAAGGCTGTAAGCAAGGAATTAGACTGGCTTGTTAGAGTTCACTGCCTTCTCTTTCCTCTCTCTGTGTCCTGCTGGAAAAATGGTGAGTGCTAAGCTCCCTGTTGGGTCTCAACTAGAGGTAAGAGGGAAGCACATGCCAGGAGATTCTTAAAAAAGAGGATAGCTAAACCTGTAATGGTTCAGCTTTGTCTACACAAAGGACTCCGAAATGACTAATCCTTAAACCAAGTCAAGTCCTGTAAATCTCTAACATCTATCTATCTATCATCTATCATCTATCTATCTATCATCTATCTATCTTATCACCTATATACCTACGTGTCTACCTATCTGTTTGTCTTCCTGCCTATCTACCTATTAAGCTGTCTTCTCTGCCTCAATCTATCTGTCTAGATTTCTTAAAACTCCAATGGGACATTCCTGTAGGCAGTGTATGGAAGGTGAAGGACAGCTCTGTAACACTGCAAAGGACTCTCAGAATCACTTTGTCCAGCCACTCGGTTTTGCAGATGAAGAAGGGATGAGCTTTGCAGCGTTTCTAAGTACTGATGGAGGAGGAGACGACAGCACAGTACGTGTTCTGAGTACCGGTGGGAAGTAATGTCAGTCAGGAACAAGAGAGCAGGAGAGAACATTTGTCACCATGTCCCTTTCTGCACTCTCCCTCAGGTACTGTTTATTGTTTATCCTTTCATCTTGTGACTTGTAGTATCAGCAGTAATGATATGGTCCTCAAATATGGCTTTATTATCAAAACAAAGTTAATAGCTTATGTTAATACTAATGGGACTTCCTGTGAGCACCTGTGTGCAAAGACAGCTATCACTAAAACAAGCAAAGGACACATGATGCTCTTCCCCTGCCTCTCTCCTTCCCAGGGGCCAGTGTGCTTCCCTTGAGCTTAACCGGATCTGGCCCAGGGGCGGAGCCCAGGCTCCCTCTGATCATGGTCCCCTCCCCCCAGCTCTCTATTTCTCCAGGGGTGGGGAAGAACCCTGCGGCTCATGTCATATACAGTATGCCTGCACTTCATGTCATCAACAGGCTCTGTGACTTTAAGTGAAACAATATATAATGAAAACAATTTTGCCATAAGCTAATTAATATAAGTAAGAGTTAAAGTCCTACAGCATCTCATTAATGTTATAATGAAATGACATCATTTGAGGAACTGCTGTACCGACCAGCCCCCTTCACCTGGACAGTCTGTCCAGCTGTGCCCAGACCACCTGTGACAAGTTCAAGTTCCTTCCAGGACAACAGTCATATTCTGGGGTGATGAATTCTCATGGAGGCCTCACACTCTAGAGACAGAACAAGGACGATTTTCCAGCTTGATTTCAAACCCTTCCCCCTTTCATTTGACTCTCACGACCTGACCTGCCCCTCTGCAATTCCACAGACTTTTACCATATTCATGAAATTTTTTTCTTTCCACAATCTTCTTTTGAAATCTTACCAACCTCTTGGGAACTGAAGTCAATATAAGTGAACTTACTATTCCCAATTTAAACTTGAGGTGTCATGAAGAAATGATGGTCTCGAAATCAACTACTGCTTCATTCTGCCACTGTGATACCACCCCATGTCCTCACATAACAATGAGATACCAAGATTCCTCAAACAATGACTTGGCAATTTTGCACAACCGGCCAGGCACCTGTGCCAGGCCATTTGCAGCTCATAAACCCTCATAATACTCCTACCAATTAGGTATGTAGTTGAGACTGCGTTGTTTGTAAAATACAACACTGAGTTCCGTTTCCAACAAGTGGTGTGGCGGCTCCTTGTTTAACCCCATGCTGGCTGGGCTGCTTGGCTCAGTCATTTCCAACTTTTCACCAAGGACCCTCCCCATCCCCATTAATTTTCTCCTACAGACGTTCTTGCTTTCAGTAGTCCATATTTTAAAAGTAACTAGATTTTAATTAGTTAACTAGAGACACACGTAAATAATTGCCATTCACAGTTATTGAATTAACAAAGCAAATGCACCCTCTATTTGAGTGGCACATGCACCTTTATTGTGGCTGAAATACAGAATTTCTAATGGCCTTCTATAATGTATTAAAATATACTTTCCCAGATCTTGGGCTGGGGCCTGCAGACTGGAAATCACTAGGCCAAGGGTTTCCTCCATCCTCCAACTTTCTCTCTGAGGTCTCTCCTGATGGCAATCCTGCCACCTGGCTGAGTCCCACTGGCAGCTGCTTCTCCACCTGGAGCCCTTCTCCTTCACATGGCCTTGGCTCCTGGGGTGGGCAGGGGTTTCTGCACCCCGCAGAGAAGCTCCTCTACAGCCACACTGTGGCCCATCCTTGTTCTTTCAAAAGTCAGCTTAAAGAAAGGCCTTACTTTTTGTGTAGCCTGTATTTCTCTGGGACTTAAGTGTTCTATTACAACAGCCCAGGCAGCAGGGAATTAGCTGCTTTGGGTTAGTCCTATGAGGCCAGATATTTCAGCCCAGACCAAATTCTGCAGATGTAAATCTGAAGAATGTACACCAAATGGATGTTCTGAGTGGTACATCCCACAGCAAATACATTTTGTATGGTGGGCTGTCCCAGCAGGCGAGTTCACACCCAAAGAAACTACCACGTAGAAACAATGTTTTAAAAGTGCCTCTCCTCAGGGCCTCAGGAAGCCTTACATACCTTATCTCATTCTTCTGTTAAGTAGGTGGAAGACAGGATTATCATCATGAACATGGTAGTTCTCAAGAACCTTGCACACACACTAGAACTAGCCAGGACTCTGACTCAAAGCAGAAACAAACATGAGAGCTGTGCTGAGGGACAGGCGCTTCGTGGAGTCTGACGCTGGAGACAGAGAGTGACTGAGAGGATGCGGGCAGGCCCAACAGAAAACGTGGTTTTTAAGCTCAATCTTCCTGTATTTATATGGCTCAACTGATATCCACGTGTAGTTGTGTGAGTGTTAATTTATCTGTAGGTGTTTGGAGCTTTACATAAATATGTATACAGATATGTGTATATGAAATAAATTGTATCATTATGCACACAGGTAATAACAAATCCGCATTTATCTTATATTTTAGAGCATTTGGAATACTTGTGGGCAGAATAATAATTTTTGGAATAAAACTTGGCTCCTCTGGAAATATTTTATAAAACTAACCCTTACTGGCCTCCACTACCCCAGAGCTATTCGTTAAACGTTAACCACGCAGAGGCAGGGTGGTGGACTTGGTCTGTCAGTGCTTCAGTCACACATAGCATGGCTGCTGTCGCACCCTTGCACCCCCAGCACCTAGAACAGTGCCTGGCAAACGATCACAGCTCAGTAAACATGGGCTGTATGAGTACAGGAATGTTCCCCATGGTCCATGATTTTGGGGACTCAAACCCATTTGTAGAGAGAGATATTTTGGCTGTTTTTCATAACAGTTCAAATAAAACACATCTAAAAAACCCATTTTTTCTAGTTTGACTTAGTTTGGCTCTGAATCAAATGGGATGCTTTGGGGGAAATTTCCATGATAATGATGACATGGGGTTTGAGAGATTTTATGACAGAAATAATGATAATGATAAAATAATAACCATCATGACTCTGAGAACAAAGGCATTAAACATGTATTAATAGTTAGAAGAGGTGGTTCAAGGAAAATGACCACCTTAAAACACATTACAATGGACAAATTGAATTGGGTCCCAGTGAGAGCCAAGCTGTCCTACCGAAAGGATATTAAATCCTGGCATTCCACTATTAAGGGACACAGGGGGACAATTCTATGGAGAGTTGCGTTACAATCTGCCTGGGAGGAAAGTGCCTGCCCACATAGGTAAATTATCTCTTCCAGGGCAAGACAGGAAGGGGTTCATTCACTTTATGTGGGTGAATACACTTGTCCCAAGAGGCCATTTTATTTTCAGCTTCTTCCCACTGGATCAGGCTCATTTGTTTTTATATCTTGAATCTCTGTGCAGTCCATGCTCACACTGCCTGCGTTATTATAAAACACCTTTTAGCATGCCGCCGCCAAAATGGGGTGCTGCAAACAAATGTTCTCTCAGGGCAGTAACTCCTTAATATAAACTGCATTTAATAAAACTGGTAGTGATTCTAAAAAGGAACAGAATAAGGCATATTCAGAGAAAATGTCTGGAAGAAATTTGCAATTAATATTTTACAAGACATTTAGATTCCACTGATTCCTTCTTGGTGTTAAAATTTAAGAGCTTTTTCAAAACCATATTCCTCTGTTATTACACCCTTAATTAAATTAATTTATACAGTGAATGCCCTAATGATACTGCTGTAGATTTTCAATCAAAACGCCTTATAGCTAGAGACAATATGTGTTAAGACCTTGAAGAAAGAATGACATGAGACACAGCGCCATCACTGGCACAGGGATATTTGGCCTTCGCATCTGATGACTGAAAAGACTGTGGTGGTTGTTCTGTGCCTCAATTAAGGTCTTCATTTTATTTTTTTAATTAAGCTAAATTAGGTCAGTGAAAACAAAATGAATCTTGCAAGTTGCCTTTCCAAGGATTTCTCTCTGGGAAACACAATGGCAGATGATGACACTTCTGTTGAATGAATCCACCAGTTAGGTTGTGCCTACCTGAAAACCCTACACAAAGGAAGCTATCTGTAAGCCAAGGGCTATACTGTTAGAGTAGAGGCAACGGAAAATCTGTCCAAGAACACAAACGGCTCAGCTGTGGAAAGAGTCAGTCTCCCAATTTTGCACCAAACTGCAGGCACAGTCACAGTCACAGCAGGCTCTTCAGGCTGTAAGAGCGGGACTCACTAGGGAATTCCAAAGGGGAGTATATGTGTGTGTGTGTGTGTGTGATCAGAATAGCTTAGACCCCTTAGTACCCAGTAGGCATCCAGTAACCATTAGTGATTTATTAATCTAATAAAATGCCAGTATAAATAAGGTAGTGCACTTAGAATCTGATCAGTTGCTTATGCCTCAAGCTGCCATTTCTAAAAGAGAACATAACCAAACCAGGGAAATGAACCCAGACTCCCATCCTTTGCTCTTTGGGTTGAGCTGTCCAATTTAGCTCCCTTTATTTTTAATATCCTATTTCTAGGGTTCACGTTGAACATTTCAGAAGATGTTATGACCCAGTATCTTTCTCAGTCATGAGGTAAGAGACAGGCTTGAGAAATGGGTCCTCAGTGACCTTGTCCTGATGCGTACGGCCCTGATCCTTGACCCCATGCCCTGCACCCTCCAGGTAAAGGGTCTCTATAACCCATACGGGACACATGAGGAAGGGTGTCTTTATAGAGAAATCTGAAAGCAGACACAGTCAACTGCGTGACACGTAGTCCCACTGGCTTTTTTCCTCTCCCATCCTAACCAAGTTCTTTGCTTCTCTCAAGAAGGAGAGATGGTTTCTAAACCTAATTTTGGTTGCATGATAAAAGTGCCGTATGAGACAAAATACCAACAGCAAAAGAAAATAGAAAAAAAACAAAACAAAACAAGAACCCCGAACACCCAGCACTCTTTGATCTTGTTTTAAATTGAATGTTTTGGACACTTTAGAAGAAAAGGCAGCAAGTGCCTTTTTAATGGATTTTATCCGCAGGAAAATGATTACAAGCAGGAAAGCTTTAAAGTGTCAGCTGGTGATGCATTTTTTTCTTTATCCCTTTTATTTTTATTCAGAGAGATATTAAAGGCATATGGCAAAGTGCATCATTAATTTCTTATTAATTTCATAACATGAAGGCAACCAGTAAAAATAGTAGTGGTACGACTTTAAATTACTGAACTCACTTGGTATTTAATGAGAGGCCAAGCACAGCGGGGTTTCTGTTAAATTAAGTTGTGCCTTGCATCACAGTGGGGAAACAGGTGTATATTGGTTTAGAATTATGGAAATGTTGACTAATTCCAAGGATTGCAATCAAACAGCAAGGCATCCTGTAATATTTTTTCTCCAAGAATATGCATTAATCTTTTATGCCTGGCCCCATTTCTTCTTGTCCACCAAAAGCTCACAGCTGAAAGGACACCACTTTCATGATTTTCCTGTAGCTGTTAAGGGTGATATTTATCAGATAAAGCTACACATGGATGTAAGACGTGGACCTCGGTTCCTATTCACCTAATTGGAAATGGCAAGTGCAGCAGCAGTGTGCGCACTGTGGAGGCTCTGAGCCTGCAAATCAGACCCGACATCTCCAAACTTTCATTTAACCCGCCTCAAGTAATTGGGCATACGAAATTGAACTGGATAAAAACAAGACCCAAACAATCCACAAAATGTCTTTTCCAATGCCCAAACCACTGTCCTTAATAAGGGGTCTCCAAATTCACCATCCCTGATTTCTGGATGCAGAGTTTTTAGGGAGAAGAGAGAGACATATGTGATTTTTTAAAAATACATTAAGATGCTATTTGTTTGCTAAGAAAGGGTCGGAGTAAGATGCCCTAAAGAGGAGCATAGTCATTGGTCACTTGCATGTTTTTCAACATGGCTCAGGCATCCTTTTAACTCTGGGTTTCTTGAGAGCATCTTCATATATAAAGATGGCACGTTGGGAGCTGTGCTTTTATTCAGGACAAATTAAAAGTAACCAAGTTTTGCATCAGTTTAAAATAGGATGTGATTTGGCATCAATATACCCTAAATACTAAATGACCATTCATCATTTCAAGTATTTTTTAAAAATGCACATGGAAGGGATTTGGTTGTGTCATTCGATACTATGATCTAAACGCTGCAACCTCCCAGAATTTACTTTGGAATAATCCCATTTATATAGAAAATGAAGCTGAAGTCCTACTTTTGGTTTAAAAAGCCACTTAGACCTACTAAAAGCTGCCTTACTAAAATCTCCCTCATAAGTTTCAGGGATAAGCAGTCAGAGTAAACTGGGAGGGAGGATTCTCACACCAGCACTTGCTTTGCTGAGCCTCTCTGTGACATGCTCACATGAAAAGAGGAAAACCGAAGTGGTGTGGTTCAGGACCAAGGCTCACAATGTATTACTTTTGGGTTATTAAGGAGCTAATATATTGATAACCTTTTGTTGAATATCTTGCCACTACAAATATCATAAATATTCAGTGGATCTAAAAGGAATTAAACAAATGCTCTCTTTTCTGTGGGTAACGGGGGATAAAAATCCCATGTGTGTGCACACCTACAGAGGCGGCTAAATGACACAAAGTTAGTATTATACTCTGAAAACATTAGGGAATTATGTGATCTTTCTTCTATTATCACCGAACCAGGTTTCAATAAATCGGCACCATTGCACTGTTTACCACAGGTTCCTTAGATAACCGACGCCCATCACTCTGAAACCAACTTGTCACTGATTTCCGTGTCAATGGGGACAATATCCAAACAGCAAGGGAAATTTATACTAGCATGCACTATATAAAATTGCCACAAAACTCCAGAAATCATGTATTCTGATGAAGTAGCTATATAAATCAGTTCTTTTCTAGTGAACTGTACTCATGATCAAATATTACTGGGAAGGAAATGGAAAAAAGGGGTAAGCTTTGTATTTTCTGTTCTCTATCAACATGCAGCCACAAATTGGGCATTAAAACACTGACTTTGTTAACCACCATGGACTGTTTAGAAGCCATTAGGAGGTTTAATATTATGGCTGTACAGAGTACATTTTGTCCTTTCAAAAGAAAAATCCAAAGACAAAATTTGAAAAGGGGCCCTGGTGAGTAAAAGCTTTTCCTTTTCCATTTGCTTCTCTTGTGTGTGTTGAGTTTTTTTTTCCCCCGTTTTTAAAATCTTAGCCCACCCAATACTCTTCGGCAGCCGCTGTGACCCAGTGGGGTCACTCTGATTTTCTAACCAGGGGACACACTATTTGAGAGCTCTTTTTGTCAGCATTAATGCCAGTGCTTCTTTACGGGGCCGGCCGGCTGGTTTGGCTGCTGCAGAGGAACGGAGGGGTCAGCACACACTCCTCAAAAGACCAAAGTCATTTTTGGCACTAAGAGCCCATAACTAGCGCCTTCAGTTGAAAGGACCATTTTCAAGCAATAAAGTGATTTTGGTACAAAAGTAAACCGACTCACCCCAGGTAAAGTTTTAATATTGTGCAGTGCATTCTGGGCCTCAAGTGCAGCTTTTCTTGTATAAAATGTTACGAAACAACAACCTACAGAGAGAAATGAAAAGGTTTTAGAAATTTCTGTGAATGCTTTGCTTAGATATAATGGAGACTGTGGTGAACAAATAATCTACTTTAAAGGATGCACAATTTAAAAATAATAAAGTACATGAGAACAGTAATAAACAACACCTCAAGCATTTACATCGTGCCTTTCAACGTAAGTCATATTTATTAGCTGTACCCGTGGCGGAGATCAATCCATGGCTCTGTGCACCAGCTCCCTGGAACACAGCTCTTCAGGAACGGTGGGAGGCGGTGGGTGAGTTGTTAATGGGACTTGTGGTGCACAGCCTCACAAAGAGAAGTGTTTAATCACAGCAACAATAGCAGAAACTCACATTAACTGTAATTTCCTTAAAGGGTATCTCTAGAACATCACACTTCTAAAACACTTTCTAAACTCACTGGTTTAGACAACTGGATTATAAGCTTCTTCAAAACTGGGAAAATACTCTATTTTTTTTTATCTCCACCATGGTACATAATGTAAATTCCTGTACATGAGATACTCAATATTCATTTGCCAGAATGAAAGACTCTATTTTAACTAGTTAGCAATTAAGTTACAATACAGGTGGACACATGCTCAAACAGATATTCGCATGCTCTGTCCCACATATTTAATACGGCTGTGGCACATCGACTGGCAATCTCTGGGTTCCATATTTCCAAGAACTGACGGGAGTCCAGGCTGAAGGCCCTTCCAGAAGAGGCTGGTACACACCCTATTCCTACCCAGCTCCTTCCACCAGAGAAAACGGTTCAAACTGTAGACCATTCCTCCTGTGTTCTGAAGGGTGGCTGACCCCTTCCTAAACTTGTAGCTAACTAAAGATACTGGTTAACATATCTGGTTAAACCAAATAAAGATATCAGTTAACAATCTGTTAAGTAGCATACAGTTTCTTAGCACAACCAGGCTTAAAAAAAAAAGGTGTGGACAAAACTAAAAATTTAAAGAGCAAAGATGCCACCTCTGCTCAGGGCTGCCTTTGGTAAGCTGGATGAAGAAAAAAGGGGAGAGACGCACTAACCAAGACGGTGCATATTTTACCCCACTTCACTAAAGGACCCTAAGGCACAGAGCCGGAGACAGGTGCAGTTCTGAGAGGCACTCCCGTGCCAATGACAGCAAGCAGCAGGACAGAGACACACAGCACTCAGGTATCAACACTGGTTCTATTTGGGGGAATGATGCAAAGAAGACCAAGAGCAAAAAAAAAATGACACAGTTGGACAGTGGTGAGTTGGCACCACTAGCCACCTTTAGAATGCTAAGTTGGCATTCTTTTTTCAAAATAAAAACTCATTCAAAGGAGTAGGGAAAAATAAAGTACAATACCATTTGTATAGCACTCCTAAATGCATAAAAAATGACTCCTCCTCATTTGGAAAGAAATTTGGAAACTTGCCATATATTTGATTTCAACAAATCAAATATATATGATTCGCTGAAGTCAAATACGCAAAACCTTTATCTTTTGGACAAAGTGAAGTATGACCACAGCTCCTTGGCATTTAAAAAATCCATGCATCCAAGGATAGGAAACCCCTAAAATAAATCATTGGCATGACAGAAGAAATTGAAAATTATGAAGTTTCTTTAAAGAATCACAGATGGGCAGACTGACCATTTTTATATGAGCTTTTCATTTTAGCTACTTGGACTTCTCTGACCAGAGTTTATGTAGCCATGCTGCCTGATAGTAGATTTTTTTACTGAACTAACCAAATTAATGAGTAGTTTTAGCTTCACTGGCACTACATAAGCCCAAGAAAAGCTATAGGAATTGCTTTAGATCAAGGAATAATTTAAAAACAGCAATGTAAAGTCCCAGCTTCCAGTATTTACTGTAATCGCTCGAGGAAGGAAAAACACCAAGTATACTTTGTTAGGCTTGGTACAGAAAGAAATGCAGAAAAAGGAACATCGATTGCCTTCTGAAAGCTTCGAACAACCACACTCTCAGTAAGTTCTCCTTTCCTACTCCCAGGCTTACGGGGATAGATTTGAGATGAGGAAGCAATGGGGAAGGCTCTGAACTTCAACCTCAGTAATCAGAGCTTCAAAAAAAGAGGCACAATCTGATACTTTCAAGCAGGTGGATTTGGGAGTTGTGATGGTTAAAAAAAGATTTAGGGATGGAGTAGAAGTTATACGATAGTTTGCTTGCCCGGGAAGAAGACAGTTAAGGAAGATGGAAAACAAATGCCAGTCTGGCCACGCTCAGAGCTGAGAACGAAGCGTTCAGACGGGTGTAAAGAACAGTGAATGACGGGGAGCTGGAAATGGAGAACAGACCACGCTAAGGGAAAAGCAGCAAGGAACAAAGATGACACCAGCTGAGGGAAGCCTGCACATTCGGCCGACCCGAGGAGCTCTGACCAGCACGCAGCGGTCTCAGGAATAAGCAAGCTCTCCTGCCTTAGCCGCCCAAACAAAATGCCTACCCTTTCCCCCTGCCTGGAATCCATGGGAAGGTGCAGTTCATTTCACATGTAACCTGGTGCCCACAGGGATGGCAACATTGAACTCTTCCTAGCTATTTACATCTTAGTATAAATTTGGCTAAAGTGCTTTCCTCTTGAACACGGTTCTTAGTGAATGGAAGGTGGTTTTCGTGGGTTTTTTTGTGTTTGAGGAAAGGCACGTTTGAACCTGATGTTTGAGAAGTGTGGCATGGGTGGGGATGGAGAGGGGAGTCCAATGTATAGAAGGGGAGATGAGAAGATACCCCAAATGTCAATCTCTTCCTAGCTTCATCTGGGGTCCTCTCTGCCTGTATAACTGATAAGGTGAAACTGGCATTTTTTTATTACTGATCATCTCCAAACTATACACAGCTCTTAACTCTTTCTTTATGTACATTTAAACAAAGGTCTTTTTTGTGTTTTGTTTTTTAAATTAAGATGATGCAAGATCAGCTTGAGTTCTGGCTGTAATACACAAGGAGAATATCTGGAATAACATTAGTGACATGCTTTCCTCACTGATCACTGAATCCCAATCCTACAGCTCAGCTCCGTGGGTGCCATGCTGGAAAACACATTTGGCTCTTTGAAAAAGGTGTCCCATTTCCAGGGGGGGCAGAGCTCCTCTCAGTAGCCCACGGCAGGGAGAGCAGAGCCCAGGCTGTACTTCTGCCCTCACTTGTAGCCTCAGCTGGGAACCTTCCTGCCATAAGCAACCTGCTGAAACATGGGGGTTCTAGGGAAGACAGTATGATTTGGAATATCACCCAAGACTCTTTCCTCTGAGTTCAAACATTTGAAAAGTATCTAACTTCCTCTGTAACTTACTTTAGTTTCATCACTTCTAAATTAGTGTAATAAAAACCAGATCGGCCTAAAACCCTCCCACAAACTATATGGATGTATAGTCAAAGTATTACATTAGGAACAAATTTTTAAAGTCCAAAGTGAAAATTATTCTTTACCTTTCTTGGGCTAAAAATGTCTTATACTTCATTCAGCATGCATACTAATCCACTTAATAAAAACAGTGTTTGATTAAGTTATCTTAAAATTTGCAGGATACATAGAGAATTACAAACTTCAATAGTCACCTTAAACACAGTAATCTGTATTTTTTCTTTCAATGGGACTTTAGTCTGTACACTTCCAGAATAAGAATGTGTTAAAGACTCTTTATTTCTGTGTGTACTCTTTAAAAGCCATACTTTTTTACCCATCTATCACTTGATATACTCACTTAAAATTTTAGATTTATTGACCCACAGAGATTATTTCAACAAAGGAAGGGAGAAATATCATTATTTGCCTTGATATGGTAATTATCATGGAAAAAGGTCAGGGAGCTACTATAGATCCCAGAAGACCCATGAAGGTTGAACAAGGATGGAATTTTCTTTCTTGCCTACCCTAACTGGATGTACAGCTGTTCAGGGAACCACCTGTCTCTGTGATTTCCCCACACCAGCTGTAATGCAGGTCTGAAATGTACTGGAGCATTTTCAGGTCAGCTGCAACACCAGATGGCTCGGCAATCTGATTCTGGGGACAGACCTCCCTCCTTCAGCAGTTCCGTTTCCCACAGACAGCATCGTAAGGTGGGTGGTTAAACATCTACATTATCCACAGGTGCTCTTCAGTGGTCAGTGGCCGCAATGTGCACTAGAGGGGACAACCCCTCCAGCTTTGGAGATCCCAGGATCCTTCCTGGAACCCGCCTTTCCCTACCACCCATGAAGTTCTCCATGTTGAACATGGGCAGTGACCCACCGGGGGACTCTGGGGAATTAGCAGAGGCTGACGCAGTTTGATGAGTCAGGTGCTTCAGCAGGACTCAAATCTCCTTTTTTTGCTTAATGCTGCTAATTTTTGCTGCTTCACATTTTTCTGCTTTGCTCATTTGACACTAATAAGCACCTGTGCTTCACATCTCTTGTCACCTTTATCCACTTATTCAGGAGTTTCTGTCAGCGGCAGCAGCCACCTTACAAAAGACGAACATGATGTTCCACACCAGCCTACTCCATGGCACCCCAGTTTTCCAGTTTCATTGATACAATGAATTGTATCAGTAAGAGCTCTGGATTTTGGAGCAAAAAATATATTTCCACCGTTCACATGTCTATTTGTCAATCCTATCCCACAGCTCCTCAGAAGGGCTTTTCAAACTCACAGGCGAAACTGGTTCAGAGGCAAAACTTGAGAGGGGATTCCAGAACCACACACAGAGCCTCACACACTCACTCCTGAGGACCCCACTGCTGATCCTCAGGGGATGCGGGTGAGTCTGTATGAACCGTCCGGGGTAACACGGTAAAGCACACTGCCATGAATGTCTCCCTGTGAATTCATTTTGCTGCTTGACTTTGAACATCTAGCAGAGCACCCAGAAAGATAATGTAGGACAACTCAAGTCTGAGGGTGGAAGGGTGTGGAAGAGAAAGATCCCAGAGTGCGGAGTGCCGCCTGGGAAGGCCAGCAGTGCAAGGCCTCAAGTGAGCACCTGAGAGTGGTCAGCAAGCAAGTGGACGCTGGGCACCAAGGGCAGGAGAGAGGAACAGAAAAGTCAGCAGGTTCCAGTGTCTCCTGTCTGCCACCCCTCTGCCTGCCTCCACAGAGCCCCGTCAAGAGGACTGGGAGCCATTTAGCACCCGGGTTCCCAGAAGTGGGCAAGTTTAGCAATCTAGCTGCATATGTTCAGCTTGCAAAGTTAAGTGTAATCAGTAGCATAATTGTGCGATAAAACCAGACCACCTTGTATCAGAAGTTGAGAGTGGCAATTCCCAGAGGGGCTGAGCACTACACAGTCCAGATAGGGCAGTTGGCGTCTGACTCTCTCTCTTCACAAAGAGTTGGTGCTGTCACGAAGGGTTCCCTCAGGTATTTTGCTGGCTTAATTGCTGAATAATCTGAGACATGGTTATGAGGCTGTAGCTGTTTCCAAAGATTTAGCTCCAAACAAGACAAGCAAATGGCATACACACACACACACACACACACACACACAACGGTAGTGCGTTTAAAATCATAAAGACGACACTCAACTTTACTGAAAGACTTTCATTTTAAATGATCAAGTAGATTTATCCTCAAAGAAACCATCTGGATGATCACATATCTTTTCAAACCGCAGCTGTTTCTCTCGAAAATCTTTGCTTGGAAACTCTTGGTAATAATACTCACAGAATTAAAAAAAAAAAAAAACAACCCCGTGCATGTGTAGAGACAGCCAGTTTGTATTATGTCTTGCCGCGAGTCCAAGAGCGATCTGCTCACATCGTTCAGTGTTGAGGGTGCAGAGCAGCCTAGACACGCGCTGGAGAACGATACCAGAGATCCAAGTTTAAAATGAACTCCCCCCAAGAAAACTGACACCCTACTTGTTAGAGGGATCTCCTCCCAGGTTTCCCAACTTTACCAAACTGGGGAGAAGGAGAACTGAGGTTTAAAGCTCTGGGGACACCATTTTAAAGGGCATTTTCTTTAAGCCACCGACTCTAAAACATAGACAAGGCAGTGTGTGTTGTATCTGTGTGTTTGTTTTATAGAATCTGGGCATAGAGACAGGAGGTCAGTGCCTTGAATGGTATTCAATTATTGAAATAGTCACCCGTCAGCTGTACTATGGACACTTCAGCTCACAGGCCAACAATTTCTGTCTGTTCAAGGGCACAAGGGAGCCAGCCCTGCCTGTGGCTGGTCTATTGACACGCTCCTCAGGACTCTCCTGGAGCCACCAGCCTGGGCTCAGCATAAGCCCTCCCGTGAGAGGGGCTCTCGTGAACGGGAGAGAGAGCCTTGTTAGAATGCTCTGGTTCTAACCGCTCGTTCTTTCTCTGGTGCCACTCTTCAGCAATACCCTCATATGGAGAATTGTGGAACATTTTCCAAAGAACATACAAGTAACTCTACAACTTGAGGATAGAGGAAAGAAGGTGAAAAAAATGATTTCCCACAACCCTGTGGCTAAACTGCTGAAATAAAATGGAGCTGTGCACCTGCTCACCTGTCTCCTCAGTGGGCTCTGCCCAGTGGATGTGGGGAGGATGGGTTCAGGGCCATGCGGTGTCTTACACATAAGAAATGTACCTTCTAAGTCTAAGAAAATAATCACTTAAAAATAGTCACAGAATAATCATCTGCTAGTTGAACCCTGCATTCACACTCCTATTTTTCTTTTAAAAACAAAATAATGGTTGTGGCAGACAAATTCAAAACGTGGTTGAATTCAGGACATCAACAGAGAGGCCTCATGTTGTGAACTGAGAATTCCTTTAACAGCCACCTTTGAATGCCAAGGGGCTGACAGATCAGGGACTGAGGCTCTGGGAGGCTAAATGAGCGAGCCCACTCTGGTCTTTCCGCTTCTGTGAATGGAGCTCTCTTCTGTGCACATTTGCAAGCAAGGCAGGTGCCTGGGTCGCACAAGTTGCATCGCAATTGGGATCTTGGCTTCCCGTCGAGCCAGTGGCACACAGGCCAGCTGGAGTCAGAAGAGGACATTCTGCTCATCCTTGATTCCCCTGTAGTCTATTTTCCCCCTCAATCTTTGCCACTATACAGAGAATGTAACACTTTCTCCAGAGTCCAAAGGTTGTTGATCTAAGTGGTGCATTTTTGTGCTCAAGTGACGCTCACACACACCAAGGTTTCGACCATCAATCACTGGCCTCACCCCTGCCGAGACCCTAAACTTTCAGTTTCTACAAAGCAGTTAAAGGTTCAAACACCCCATCAAAAATCCCCTGAATTATATTTTTTCAAGAAAACTTAGCAATGACCTTAAAAAAGGAGTAGTTTACCAGTGGTCTGGAAGGTGACCCTCAGCACCTTGATGAAAAAGACAATGACAAAATGCCATCCTTTGAAAATACACAGATGTTTCAGGAAGTGTGCTGGTGCCTGCAGAGGCCCACATGTGTCCCGGCCCTTGGCCCAAAGTCCACCCACCAAGAAGAACTGGTGCTGCGAGTTAAAAACCACACCAAATGCACTGTTAGTAACTAGTGGCCTCTGCCGTCTTGGATGTGTATTCCTTTCACTCTGGCCTCAAACTGTGGCTCGCCTTAGTGGGGCACAAGATGGGGCTGCACGAGTAATGCCGCAGACCCCACAGACCGTGGGGCTCCGTTCCAGTTCAGCCCATGCTGCAGGGCACCGCTCTGTGTTCCTGCTTCCGGTGCCTCACTGGGGCTCCTCCCAACTTGGACGCTGTGTCCACCAGGCTGCAATGGCAAACGCTGAGATACAAAGGGAAGGAATGAAAAAAGCAGGCTTCAAGGCAAAAAGCTAGCTCTGTGAAGAACCTGCAAGAAGATGAGAGTTTTGTTTTGAAAGCCTTTCTCCCCATTTTTTGCTTTAAACTCAAAATGAAGAATAAGAAAATTGGAGGAAGTTAACGTGGTATTGCTTTCTCTTGGCTTCTGTGCCCCTTTCATCACTGAGTTTTACAATTTGTTAACTCAACTAACCTAACAAAAAGCTAACAGAAAGGACAAAAACATCCTAGTAATAACTGGTTGACAGCACCCTTCAAAGTCAATGCCTATCACAGGAGGCTGTGCCATGGACACCCCCCACCCCAGACTTTCTGCCTAGAACTCTTTCAACCTCCTTTCATGTATAAAAAGACTTTCATAACCTCAATCTCTCTCATTTGAAACTTCTAACAGTCTCCCAGGACAAACCTTTTCCCCCTAAAAGTGGGTCTTCCATCACTAGCATAACAGCTACCCAATACAAATGCCACATCCTGTAGAAATCAACTTTTAATGAAACCGTATCCAATTAGCTTGGCTTTATAGAGTTTGATATAATTGGCACCCTGATGTAAAAAGTATTACCATCTGGCCACTACCTAGGAAGCAGAGAAACAATGCCGCCGTTCTGTTTTCAGCTCTAGAATTATGCGGCTGTCACCATTTGGATTACCAAGCGCAGACCCAAGGGAATCCCTTGGGAATTCCAGTGGTAAAGCAGGAGCTGTACTTCTTACTTCCGGCTGCCTGGACAGGGGTCCTCTGTTCCTCCCAGAACTCTGGCTCAACGTCCCCAACAGGACTACCCCTATACAGCAAATCTGAGCCAACCTTTCAGCCAGGGAGAGAACACTGATCTCACCGGCTCCCTGCCATCCTGCACCCACTCCTCAGACTCTGCACCTGATGTGCCCTGACCACGTTCTGCTAAGTGGCCACAAGCCCTAGGCTACTGCCAGCCTCCTCCTGCCCTGGGGACTTCTCTTGGGGAAACCACCTCCTGGCTCCCATGGGCCTGTGAAGACAGGCTCACTTTCTGCATCTTCTGCCAGGAAAACTGAGTTTCTTTCTTTCTTCTTCTTCCAACCTAGATTAAATCTACTGTATTTTCAAGCCTTTTGGAACAATTGAGGAGGGATGAGCATAGCTGTGCATGTGCTGCAACCCTTCCACACCCATTATTATGTAAACGCCAAGGACAGCAGGACACAGAAAAGGTATCCAGGGCAAAACTGCTGGCATCTGCTTTGTCCCCTTTCCCTGGGCCTCTGAAGTAAGCCACTTATGTTAAGCCATTTCAAATGTCCAACACCTGTAAAAGTATCTGAAAAACTTTAGTGGCACCCCTTTCCCTTGACATGACAATCCTTGCACTTAGCTGTTTCTTGAACTCTCCCACTCTGCTCTAAGCATGTGAAGGGGAGTTTGTGGGTCAAGTGCATGCATGTCAAGGATGAAAGCAGCAAGCAGTGTCTTTTGCTACAGAAAAGGTCACCTGACC